>CAWUFW010003204.1:282500-355000 GCA_963921515.1 Calotriton arnoldi | reverse complement strand
AATTAAAAAGATTAATGTCCTGTTTGAACAGTTCGATTTGTAAACATTAAAGTCATGTTTGATTTCAGTGTGCGCTGCACTTGCAGGAAAAGCTATCAAAACTTCACAGTTATATATAAAGGAATGCCGGCTAAAATTCACGTTATTCTGTTTGTTGTTTTCGCAAACTTGCAAACAAATTGTTTCTTTTTGCGCAACTGTCTGTTGCCAGCCCCGCATTTCAAAATGTTCAATGCATAGTCAATCCTTCACTAATGTGACTGGCAGCGCTCACCTCATTTCTTCTAATGTTGAACTGCTTGAACTCTTGACTCAGTAAACAAGCCCTGTCCGTTTTTCCATGGTTTCCACTTTTGAAATCACTGCAACAACAAGTGTCCTCGGCAGTGCCCGGCTCCGAATACCAATGCCAATAAAATGTGAGTGCTCTCAGCAGAACCACAGTCCCCGCCAAGGGCAGCCGAAGACGCCCATCATTGAACAGTCAGCGCTGCTGGTAACACTCCAAATCCGATCTTCCAATACGATGTTCAGGGGCACGCCAACATCAACGTTAGTCATTATATATATATATAACAAAGGTTACAGGGACGTTATAGTAAGGAAATGGAATTAAAAAATGTAGAAATTCATTAAAAAACAAAGGAAACATAGACGTCATAGTTAAGCTCAAGTTTCACTCATACAAAAACCAGTGAAATTCAGCAGATATAGTTAGCTGAGCTAACTATTCACTGATGACATCTCAAATGACATTACTGAGAGCCTTTGAACATTGGAATATTTACCTTTGCCACAGCGGATTGCCGGTTGCACCTCCGGACCCAGGGGGGCCAACTACATTTCCCTACAGCCTTCGAGGCGCGCACGCGCCAACATCGCGGAGAGTGCCAGGAGGTGCTCAAATAACGGACAGGGCTCCCGCAGCGCGGGAGCCTTTGAACATTGGAATATTTACCTTTGCCACAGCGGATTGCCGGTTACACCTCCGGACCCAGGGGGGCCAACTACATTTCCCTGCAGCCTTCGTGACGCGCACGCCGCCAATGTCGTGGAGAGCGCCAGGAGGTGCTCAAATAACGGACAGGGCTCCCGCAGTGCGGGAACGCGCACGGGCGTGCCCGGGCTGTGCCCGAGCTAAGGACGGGCCCATCTGCGCCCGTCCGAGACCGGACGAGGCTGGGCTGGGCCACACCTCTTGGTTTGTAAATCTATAAGCCGAAGTCAAGCATACTGGTAAGGAGGCAACCGTCTTTTGATTTGAATTGAAGTGTCCTGGAGAAATGGGGAAAAGAAAATTAGTCACAAGTAAGGGGAAGCTTGCCGGTAAAACTGCACCCATAACAAACTATCTGAAAAGTGCTATGGGAATCATAGAAATGTCCCCAAATTGCCTGAAAATTACATAGAATCTAGGGAACTTTGAAAAACTGTGTGGTTCATTGGTTTTCTATCAACACTTGTTGTAGCACTAGGCTTTTATCTCAAGAAATTATAATGCTTAGAAGAGTGAGTTGGGTGGGTAACATGGATAAGTCTTGTGAAGGGGACTGTGTTGTTGTAAATTTTTGTCATCCCGAAATGGTGGGCTGTTTATTGGAAGAAGTATTAGCAAAACAAAGCTGGTCGAGCGATTGTCCAAATGCTGCCATTACTGCAGTACCCTTAGGGTATTTCTACAGACCCAAAACTGAGCAACGCTACCCGAAACCATAGAGCTCAATGCAGTATCGCTAATGAAATGATTCCATCTATGCCAAATAGGTTTGACCTCCTAAGAAGCTGTAGTGAGGTGGATTGACTGAATGGAAAATTAGTACAAATGGACGACAGTATTACTACAAGTAGGTATTTGAGTACCCCAATAGAAACAGCCTGTGTAGAAGCACCACTAAGGAACGAAGGTAATTTCTTTACCCCCCCTATTAGTAATGGGGTAGTGCCATTCAAAGTTATGCTACCAGGTGCTTGTAGTGACCCCATGCTCCCCAGTGACCTCACCGGCACAGACCCAGTTAGTTGCCCACTGGCTGGATCTCTACAAATTATGTCATGGAATGTGGCAGGGGTGAAAAATAAATTGCATGACACATTATGGCTTAACAGCATACAGAATTGTACATTGATTTTAATCCAGGAAACATGGCTTATAGAACCTTTTTTATTAATGGTTTTAAAACCATTTTCACTAAAGCAACCCCGTCTAAGGCTGGGAGAGCGAGTGGAGGTTTAGCAGTACTAATATCGGTGACCTCCCCACTGACCCTAAAGAAAACCTTCACTAGTTCACAGCATTACCAATTCTTACTCTTTAGTGTTAAGGGAAAGCAAAACATTGTAGTGATTAATTTCTATGATAACATTTTTAATAATATGAGATACGGGATAATCACAACACTGGAGGAAGAGCTGGATAATTTTTTGAAGAGGTCGGGGGTGAGTACATATTGATATGGGGTGGCGATTTTAATACTGAATTATGTAAACTTTCGACAGGGGACCAATGTGGTCACAAAGATGATCTAGGTGACCATATTGCTCATTTTCCACACAATTCCTACGGTGAAACAATTAATCAAGTTATGTATAAAAATAACGTAGAAGTTATGAAGTTGGGTGCCCATGACGGTGTTCACTGTGAATATACATATGAGGGGACTAGGTCGTCTTCATGTATTGACCACTTTTTAATATCAAGGAATAGCAGGCCTTTCGTTGATGGATTTTTATACAGCATAGCCTGCTTAGTGATCATCACCCTCTTTTGCTAATGTTGAACTCCAGTTTATATCATACTGTAAAGGCACATGTCTCTGCAGCTGACATTGGAACACAAGGGGAAAATGGGATTTCTATGAAGTGGACAGGCGTCAATCCTATAACATTTATGGAAAACATAGTTGTAAAAAACAACCATAACATAAAAGTCTGCTTGGACGAACTCTCTAGTAATACTGATACTGTTATGGCTTTTCAAAAAATTTCCGTAGATATTAATAAAGACCTGAAACTTAAAAATAAGAATAATAAATATAATAGGGATTTTTGCCCACGATGGTTTAACCAACAATGTTCTAAACTAAGTAGAGATCTGAAGGAAGCTCTAAAAGTTAAACCTAGGAATGGGGAAAAATTAGTACCCTCCGGAAATGTTATAAACAAGCCCTAAACGCAAGAAAAACAGAAATTAGAGAGATAGCATGAGACAATCTGATCCAAGCAGCTGAGACTAAGAACTCCACTCTATTTTGGAAAACTATAGATCAACCCCTGTTTAAAGATACTTCATCTGCTAGGGTTGATACAGTAGTGATGCCAGAAGACTGGCTAATACACTTTGAAAATATTTTTAATCCCACTAAACAAATCACCAAAACGGATGAAAGCTGTAATATTATTTTATTGAAAATTAGTAAAATAGAATTGATCACTGTAGATGAGATTAAAATTGCCTTACATAACAGTGCAAGTGGGAAGGCTGCTGGTCCGGATGGGGTCCCCATAGATATTTTTAAACATGATGTAGATTTTTGGGCTCCTATTTTAGGTAACTTTTTTAATGCAATTACTGATGGGGTGTTGCCTGCAACATGGGCCGAAAGTGTGATTGTCCCTATTTTTTAAAAAGGCAACAGAGCTAGCGCAAAATGTTACCGCCCAATTTCCCTTCTTGATTCCACTTTTAAACTTATGGGCAGAATTCTGTTAGCCAGATTAGAAGGCTGGGTTAAAGATAAAAACATCCTAACCGAAGCCCAGTATGGTTTCAGAAGGGGAATCGGAACGGTCGAGCAGTGCGTTAATCTCGAATTGCTTATAGGGAAATATACCCTTGCTAAAGAGGGTCTACTCCATCTCTGCTTTGTTGACCTCTCTAGCGCGTTTGATTTAGTAAACCATACTAAGCTATGCAAACTCTGGAAGGGATGGGTGCCCCACATGATATTATTAGTCTTTTATCTCAGATATATGTTCACTTAACATCAAAGATACGATATTGCCAGAATGGGGAATGCACTACGCACTTTAAAGTAGCCCAAGGGATTAGACAAGGCTGTGTCCTTGCTCCGCTTTTATTTTCACTATATAACAATGGTATTGATTTTTTATTGCAGAGTTTGAAAGTTGATGCTCCTATCGTTGCAAGCGCGTAACCCCAGTTTTATTATATGCTGACGATGCAGTCCTGATTTCTAGGACTGCAAATCTCCTTCAACTCCTGATAGATAATTTTACAAATTTTATGACCGATAAAGATCTATCGATAAATTTGTCTAAGACTTTAGTCATGACGTGTGGGAAAAGTAAAACTACAAGTAGAACCCACCACGTTGACGGAGTACCCATTGAAAGGACATCTACATTTTTTTATCTGGGGCTACTTTTTAACTGTAAAGGGACATGGAGCGCACATATCAACTCTTGCAAATTGAAATTTTTAAGGACAAATGAGGCTATCTTTAGATTCTCCCAAAAAATAGGCAATAAGCCAGTACGAGAAATTTTAAAATTATATGGGAGTAAGTGTATAACAGCGGGGTATAACAGGGGTAGGTTATGGTGGAGCACTATGGGGTATGGCAGACACTTCCCATTACAAATATTGAAAAATACATTTTTAAGAAGGGTGTTATCAGTTGCAAACTCCATGGCTACCTTTATTGTCCATAAGGAGACAGATGTACCATATCTTAGTGACTTGATTAGCATGTCTGCCCTTGTATTGTGGTATCGAATTTGGACAAAGGATGAAACGAACTTAACCAAGGAGATAATACGAGATTGCCTCACACTTGATTATCTTAGGAAAATACCATGGCTACAACACATTCATAGTCTTTTAATCGAGTGTAACGTGGCAACTGATTTTAAGGACCCCGTGGGTATTCAGACCTATAGCAAGGGGGAGTTAAAAAGGAGACTTTTTAAATCTAGGGAAAAAATGAGGGAAGTCGCGACTAGTACGAAATCATGTGTTAGATTGTTCTGTGAAGGGCCTTTTTCACCGGGTACTCAGCCATATCTTATTTTTATCAGAAACGTTCAACACAGATTTTATTTAACAAGACTAAGGCTGAGCACGCTCCATTAACAGATAGCATTTCCCAAGACGGGTAGGTGGAGCGCAAATTTACCTAAGTGCCCGTGTGATGGTAAATCCCCTCAAAGCACATTGCACTTTCTACTGTTTTGCAATTTTTATAGGGATATTAGGAAATCAATTTTACGCCCACTTTTTATTGCTAACAGATTGTACTCCTATAAAACCGCTTTTTATCAAATTCGTAATTTGGAAAATGTTTCGATGTGTAATGCGGTTATTGTTTTTATTCAATTGGCCATCAAGCGAAGGAAGGAACTAATATATCTGGAATCTTTGAATTATGAAAGAGAATAGACTGTACATTTTAATATTTGGATATTTGGTCCTTTTTAAATAAGAAAATTACTGTATGCACTTTAATTTCTATTGCTCCATGCGATGATTCGTAAAATTGATTGGTATGGTGTATTTACATTAATGTGGGAATGTGTCTTAAGCAAACTAATCAGGGTGAAAATGTTCAAAGGAGAATGTATTATTGGGAAATTAATTATGTTTATTGCAAAATTTGTGATGTATTGACTTCTTTTTTCTGTAGAATGCTTTTATGGATATATTTTTTATATACCGAATAAAGCTTGTTTTGAATTTTTTTTTTTTACATTACTGATGCAGCGTGGTGGAGAAAGGGGGCGGGTTCTCTGGCGAGTTGCCCAATTTTGGGCCTATTTCGGCCCCCTGGACCCCACCCCCGGTGCCTGCCTCCTTTTTAAAAAAATAGTGCCCCCCCTCCAGGGCTGATTTTGGCCCCCGGGACCCCATGGCCCGGGTCCTGGACACTTCTTTTTTTATTTTAATTGAGGGGAGGGGGCCATGTGGCCCCCTGCCTGGAGGCCCCATTCCTGGGGGCTCAGCCTTTTCTATTTTTTTAATTACTAGTAGGGAGGGGGGCTGCACAGCTCTGCCCCCGGGATGATTTCGACCCTAGGGACCCCATCCCCTGGGGCCCGGCCATTTACAGATGGGGAGGGGGCTGCATGGCCCCATCCTCTGTCTGAATTGGGTCCTGGGGACCCCATCCCTGGGGCCTGTCCATTTAAAGTGGCTTCCTCCAGGGCACCCACTCACCACTCGGATTGCAGTGGGAGCCTGAAGGACCCCACGGTCCCTGCCTGTTCCCCACCCCCTGCGGGAGCTGACATTGCTTTTACACATAGGGAGCTGCCAACATGCAGCTCCCTGTGTGTAAAAGCAATTCTGCTCCACTTCAAGTAAGCAAGAGGATTTTCTGCTCTCGCTTACTCAAAGTGGAGCACTGTTTGCCATGGCTTGGTGGGAGCGGTGCTCCTGCAAAGTCATAGCAAACTGCAATGTCCCGGGGTGGGCACCCGGGACTTTGCTGGAGCAGGCCCTGGGGGGTGGTTGTCCCCATGGCCATCTGTGGCTCCTGGACAGGGGCTGCGTGGCCCCCATCCATTGCAGAACACAGCCCCAGGGAGGCGGCGGTCCCCTGAGCTTCGGCGGTGCCCCATGGGCCCCCGCACTTATTTCATTTTAGCCCCAGGGAGGTGGTGGTCCTGGGGCTGCAGGGGAGTCTCACGGTCCACCACATTTTTCTTAATCATTGCCCTGGGGAGGTTGTGATCTCCGGGGATGCTAGGGGCCACACAAGCCCCCGCATTTGTATTTATTATTTATTGCCCCGGGGAGGTGGCGGTTCCTGGGGCTGCAGGGGGACTTAGCAGGCCACCCCGCATTAATACATTATTAGCCCTAGGGAGGTGGCTGTCCCCTGGGCTGCAGGGCAGGCCATATGGGCCTCACCCACATTTATTTTAATCGATTGCCCTGGGGAGGTGGGGGTGCGGGCCCCCACACCACATTACATATGTTTGCCCCGGGGATATGGTGGTCCCCGGGGGATGGGGGGGACCTGGCCCACCCAGAGGCCTATATTTAATGAAGCGCAGGAGTCTGCACTTTGTTTTTAAAAAACTTTTTGACTGGAGTCGCGGACCCAGTGCTACTACCGTGGGAATTTTTTTTTTTTAAATGCTTTTCTGCCCCCACGGGGCCCTGCGGGATCCCCCTCCCCCAAGAGGCCTAGGGGGTCAGGGTGTTTTTACCCTGCCCCTTTTTTATTTTTTATGTTTTTTCCTGTGACTCAGTTGAACCGAGTCACAAGATGGCTGACAACATTTCCTGGTTTGAAGTGTTGGCAGCCAACCAGATCTCAGCATGAGATATCCGTGGGGACGCGGATCCTTTGCGTCCCCAGTTGTATATCTGAAAAAACCTTTAAATAACTCCACAACTACTGAACAGATGTACACCAAATCACAAAAAGGCACTTCATTGGACCAACATCTACCTTCCTTCCAAATTTGGTGTAATTCCATGCAGCAGTTTGGGCTGTAGCCATGTCTAAAGGTCCTATAGGAATTAACATTGGGAAAACTCACTTTTAAGCACCCCCTGGTTCTGGGCCCCCTTGACGGATCACCCGAAACTTTCAAGACAGCAGTAAAAGTGAGCGTTGTATGAGTTTTGAAAATCTCGTGAAGATTCGTCAAGCATCACCAAAGTTATTGGCAAAACAAAAAACACTTTTCCTATGGAAACATGATCCTAAGTATAACAACTTACTGGATATATATAAATATATATTTATACCAATCCCGTTACATCGATGAATCCAATTACACCCTGGGGCACAGACTCCGATATATGAGTGCTGATTTTTATTGCATTTAGTTTCCCCATGACGTGTTACACCCAAGCCTTGCCTTGTTCACATATATATATATATTACCAATGGTTACATGGATGTTATAGTTAGGCTCAGATTTCACTCGTACAAAACCATAGAAATTCAGCAGTTATAGTTACCTGAGCTAACTATAACTTACGCCCTCGCAATGCATTGCTTATGACCTCAAATATTACATCACTCCTGACATAGTCAGTGACGTCACTTATGACATCTCAAATGACATCACTGATGACATCATCCAGTGAGTGTAAGTGTTTTCTAAGAATTTATGAGGGTTAAACATGTATACTAAGGTACTACAAAAGTTTAATTAGTATATAAGGTCTGCTACTAATGAGTGATACTTCTATTAACATATAATATGTGAGTGACTGTGTGTATCCATGTGTGAGTGGAAATCTGAGTGGTTATATGGGTGTGTGAGTGGCTGTATGGGTGTATAAGTGGGTGTGTCAGTAGCTGTGTGGGTGGGTAAGTGGGTGTGTGTGTGACTGTATGGTTGAGAGAGTGGGTGTCTGAATGGCTGTATGAGTGAGTGACTGGGTATGTCAGTGTGCTGTATGGGTGAGGGAGTGGCTCTTGGAGTGCGAGTTTGGTTGTGAGTTGATGTGTGAGTGGCTGTATTGGAAAGCATGTGTCTACGTGACTGGCTGTATGAGTACGTGAGCAGATATGTGAGTACTTGTATGGATGTGTGAATGGCTATGCAAGTAGTGGTTGGGTGTGTGAATGAGTGTGGTATTGGTTGTATGGGTGAGTGAGTGGGTGTGTGAGAGGCTGTATAGGTGAATAAGTGGGTGTGTAGTAGGTGTATGGGTGAGTGTGTGACTGTGTGAGTGGCTGTATGAGTGAGTGACTAGTTGTATGAGTAGCTGTATGGGTGAGTGAGAGGTTGTATGAGTGGCTGTATGAGTGAGTGAGTGAGTGGGTGTGTGAGTAGCTCTATGGATGAGTAAATGGATGTATGAGTACTGGTATGGGTCTGTGAATGTGTATGTGACTGGTTGTGTGGGTGTGTGAGTGGGCATACAAGAGGTTGTATGGGACATCACTGATGAAGCTTTTAGAAATTTGCTGTGAAGTCCACTGGCATCCTGCTGGTTTACTTGCCCTGGCTCCAGACTAAGTATGCAGCCCTTTATGTGGTGACAGGACACAGCCTATTCAAGTGTAAGTAGGACTGTGTCCAGCGCTGCCCTCCCATCCTGCCAATGATGGCCCATCCAGGCACACCTAAGTTCTCTTTTGTGTATAGCTGTGTAAGAGGATTTCGCAAAGCCCAACTGTCAGCTACACCCAGTCATGTGACCCAGAGATAGGCTACAGGCACTAAATGGCTAAGGCAGGAAAATGCCAACTTTCCAAAAGTGTCATTTTCAAACTCGAAATTTAAAATCTGACTTTACCATGAGAGAGGATTTTTATTACCCTTTTGAAGACATCAAACATGCATTGCCTACCTGCTCCCCTTTGGAAATTACAGCTTATTAAAAGTAATAAGATAAGTCCTATGTTAGACTATGGACAAAGTAGACCTTGCAGTAGTAAAAAACTAATTTAAGAGTTTTTCACTACAAGGACATGTAAAACTTAAAAGAACATGTCCATTTTTTTAAATACACTGAACCCTGCCCTCTTATCTGTCTAGTGCCTGCCCCAGAGGTAACCTATATGCATTGAAAAGGGAGGATTGGGCCTGGCAAAAGGGTTGTTTTGCCCGATTGAAATGGCAACTGCACACACGGGCTGCACTGACAGGCCTGAGACATGTTTGAAGGGGCTACTTAAGTGGGTGGCATAATCAGTGCTGCAGGCCCACTAGTAGCATTTAATTTACTGGCCTTGGGTACATGTAGTACCACTTTACTAGGAACTTATAAGTAAATTAAATATGCCAATGTTACCATATTTTAAGGAGTGAGCACATGCACTTTAGCACTTGTCAGCAGTGGTAAAGTGTGTAAAGTCCTAAGGCCTGCAAAAATGAGATCAGTAAAAATGGAGGAGAAAGGCAAAAGGTTTGGGGGAAGACCACCCTAAGGCTGACAGGTCTAAAAATGCAATTCTGGTTTCTTATGTGCATATAGCACAGAGACAGCCATGGAACAAGTATCATCAGTGTACATAAAAGACAGCATGAGTGTGCTCATTCAGGGAGGATTGACTGGCTGTGCCCCTTAATCTCTATCCGCTTGTGATGTTATTTATGTTATGATCTGTTAGCTTCTCCCTTCCATCTTAGTTGTGCTTGTGTATATTGGTGGATCTGTCTTTGACAGTGTTTTCTTACTTCTTGACCAGTAGATCCATGGTGGTGCAAATGGTACCCACCTACTTAGACCCCCTTCCGATGCCATGCAGTGTGCCTTGGGGTTCAGTTCTGTACCATAATTCTTAAATTTTCATTGTCCTTATTAGGAGCTGTCCAGAGTTAAGGGTGAGAAATATTAGAGACAGAATTATAAATACTAGCTAGTGTCTTCCTCTCTAACTCAGGGCATTCTGAGTTGAAGTCATCTGAATAGGGATTATATTTTTAACATGGGATTGACCATCTTAAAACTGATTCCAGGGACTTTTCTGCTAACATTTGTCACCTGATCTGAGCATGTAGTAAATATGAGTTTAGTGGGGGCACAATGAGTTACTGTGTGAGAATTTTGGGGTGGGGAGGGTGTCATTGGCAGGGTGCACAAGGAGAGATCAGGTGAGAGAAGGGCTGTGTCAATGATCCCTGCCTGCCCTAGAGCCCTAGTGCAATTTCGAGGTGTGGATGTGCACCAATTAAAACTGGGCCCGGTATTTCAACAGCAGTAATTCTGTTATGGGAACACTACACATCTTGAAATTGGGTGAGGTGTTATCATCCCTGGGGATACTACTCTGTCCCATTGTAATGAGGACCTACATGGAGCTGCTAGAGCACCTGGAGTTCAAAAGCGTTATTATCCTTCATGGGAGTTTTATAAAATCATACTAAATCTAAAGATATCATTTTTAATTGAGGTCCTCATTTTGAAGGACTCCCCTGTCCCATAAAGAACTTTGTGAGTTTTTTTTTACCTTTTAAATAATTAAAACCATAACTCCTGTTAAATTCTTTCAATCCATTAGCTCCTCTTGAATAGTTATTTTATCTCCTCTGATACTTTTTATAGTTTGATCTCCACTGTTAGATCATTGGACTTTAATCTTGACTCAGCTCTTGGTATGTACACTCAAATTGCCAGAATCACCCAATTCTGTCACTTTCTTCTTCATCTGCTTCATCAAATAAAACCATGCATTTCTACATCTGACTTTTGATTCATTTTCCAAGCACTGGTCAGGCATGGGATATTTTGGGTCCTTCAACTCTTGCTCCTTGTACATTATGGGCCCGATTACGATGTCGGTCAGAAAGGTTTCGGATTCGGTTTGTCTGAATCCGTGTCGGAAGCCTTGTTTCCGACCGGCTCGGAAACATTTCCAACCGAATCGGTTACAACTTGTGTCCGAACAGCATTCGGAGACAACGAGTCGGTCAGAGCCGTCTCTACGGACCATGTTTGCGACCAAGCAATTACGATGTCAGATTCGGACAACCTTTCCGAATTGGTCAGTCTGACACGGATCAGCTGTCGGAATCCAACTTTGGGGGCCCGTAGCACGCCCCGCTTCACCCAGGGGCCTCCAGTTGGGGCCCACAGGGGTACCCATGTGTCCCTTCTTTCCAACCATGAACAGTGGGGCAGGCAACCTGGGGTGCCTGCCACTGGGTGCAATGTTTTCTGCAACCACCCCTTTTTCCAATGGGAGCCTGTGTTGTCAGTCGGAACACAGGATCCCAATGAAGTCAATGGAAGTCCAACCGAACGGTGTTCGGAAACGTCGTAATCAGTCGGTCGGACTACCCGAATCCGATTCGGTCAGAAACCTTTCTGAGAACGAGTTTGTCGGAATGCTTTCCGACCGACATCATAATGAGGGTTGTATGTCGGAACAACGAGTTCCTTTACAACGCATACCTGAACAACACGGTCTCTACTACGACTGCGTCTTAACCATGACTAGCTTTACCACGCATTCCTTTACCGCGATTTTTATGTGGTAAAGGCATGCATGGTAAACAGCTATCCGTGGATGAGTTTACCACCCCTCCTTCTCCCCTTGAGCCCTAAATACACCCCCAACCTCCTTAAAACTACCCTGAACCCACCCCCTAAAAACTAATCTGTACCCCTCCCACCACCTAAAAACTACCCCACCCCCTAAAAACTAATCTGAACACCACCCACCCCCTAAAAACTACCCCATACCCCCTCCCACCCCTAAAAACTTCCCCGAATCCCCCACCCCTAAAAACTATCCAGAACCCCCACCCCCTAAAAACTAACCTGAACCCCCCACCCCCTAAAAACTAACTCGAAACCACCACCCCTAAAAACTAACTCAAACACCTCCCACTTCTGAGAGCCCTTTCGCAGGTCCAGGAGTAAACTGAAAACTGGGTCTGAGGTTCCTATGTTTATACTTGGTGCCCCTTTTGAAGTGTCTGGAATTTCCTGCCTCCCTGCCTTGGTCCCAGTCTGTCTGCAGGCCCAATAGGCTAGTGTGTAATTATTTGTATTAGAGTAGGGCGACCCCTGACCTTGACTGGTAGGTCGCTCCCCCACCACACAGCTCCGTCTGTGTGCCCTGCTGCTGCCCCTGATTGTGCTCGTTTTTCCTTTCTGTGCCCCCTTGCTGCCCCTGATTGTGCTCGTTTTTCCTTTCTATGCCCCCTTGCTGCCCCTGATTGTGCTTGTTTTTCCTTTCTGTGCCCCCTTGCTGCCCCTGATTGTGCTCGTTTTTCCTCTCTGTGCCCCCCTTGCTGCCCCTGACTGTGCTCATTTTTCCTTTCTGTGCCCCCCTTGCTGCCCCTGATTGTGCTCGTTTTTTCCTTTCTGTGCCCCCCTTGCTGCCCCTGATTGTGCTCGTTTTTCCTCTCTGTGCCCCCCTTGCTGCCCCTGATTGTGCTCGTTTTTCCTTTCTGTGCCCCCCTTGCTGCCCCTGATTGTGCTCGTTTTTTCCTTTCTGTGCCCCCTTGCTGCCCCTGATTGTGCTCGCTTTTTCCTTTCTGTGCCCCCTTGCTGCCCCTGATTGTGCTAGTTTTTTCCTTTCTGTGCCCCCCTTGCTGCCCCTGATTGTGCTAGTTTTTTCCTTTCTGTGCCCCCTTGCTGCCCCTGATTGTGCTCGTTTTTTCCTTTCTGTGCCCCCTTGCTGCCCCTGATTGTGCTCGTTTCTTTTCCTTTCTGTGCCCCCTTGATGCCCTGATTGTGCCTCGTTTTCCCTTCTGTGCCTGTTTCCCGCCGCTGCGCCTCTGCGGCCCCGCCCCCTCACTGCCCATTCGCTGCCCCATTCCCTGCTCCTCCCTCCCACCTTCCCATTTATGGCGGCCGCTGCGTGGTGAAGAGAGCGACCCCTGACCTTGACTGGTAGGTCGCTCCCCACCACACAGCTCCGTCTGTGTGCCCTGCTGCTGCCCCTGATTGTGCTCGTTTTCCTTTCTGTGCCCCCTTGCTGCCCCTGATTGTGCTCGTTTTTCCTTTCTGTGCCCCCCTTGCTGCCCCTGACTGTGCTCGTTTTTCCTTTCTGTGCCCCCCTTGCTGCCCCTGATTGTGCTCGTTTTTCCTTTCTGTGCCCCCCTTGCTGCCCCTGATTGTGCTCGTTTTTCCTTTCTGTGCCCCCTTGCTGCCCCTGATTGTGCTCGTTTTTTCCTTTCTGTGCCCCCTTGCTGCCCCTGATTGTGCTCGCTTTTCCTTTCTGTGCCCCCCTTGCTGCCCCTGATTGTGCTCGTTTTTTCCTTTCTGTGCCCCCCTTGCTGCCCCTGATTGTGCTAGCTTTTTCCTCTCTGTGCCCCCCTTGCTGCCCCTGATTGTGCTCGCTTTTCCCTTCTGTGCCCCCCTTGCTGCCCCTGATTGTGCTCGTTTTTTCCTTTCTGTGCCCCCCTTGCTGCCCCTGATTGTGCTCGTTTTTTCCTTTCTGTGCCCCCTTGCTGCCCCTGATTGTGCTCGTTTTTTTCCTTTCTGTGCCCCCTTGATGCCCTGATTGTGCTCGTTTTCCCTTCTGTGCCTGTTTCCCGCCGCTGCGCCCTGCGGCCCCGCCCCTCACTGCCCATTTGCTGCCCCATTCCCTGCTCCTCCCTCCCACCTCCCCATTTATGGCGGCCGCTGCGCGGCCGCGCCGCAGGCGCGCCGAAGGCGTGCCTCAGGCAAGCCCGTCTGCGCCCGTCCACGCCGTGACCGCGCCCAGCGCCAGACCCCTGGTCCGGGCATCCCCCGCGCCCGCCACATCAACAGACGCCGATACGACGCCAGCACCCTCCACGCACTCAACCCCGGAAAAGATCACGCCTGCTACCAGGCCACCCCGAAGCGCACCCAAGGGCCCTTCACCTGCCGGAACTGCAGCTTCGCCAGCACCCGCCCCGCCAAACCACCGCCCAGGAAAGAACCCAACTACCTCAGATGCATCCTCCTCAACACCCGCTCCGCCCGCAAACATGCCATCGAACTCTGGGACCTTCTCGACTCAACCTCCCCAGACGTCGCATTCCTGACGGAGACCTGGCTGAATCCCGCTTCAGCCCCCGACATCGCCATTGCCATCCCGGACGGATACAAGATCACCCGCAGGGACCGCACCAACGGAGTCGGAGGAGGCATCGCCATCGTCCACAGGAACACCCTCAGAGTCTCAACCAACACCGACGACACCCTCAGCACCGCCGAACACATGCACTTCCAGATCCACACCGATCCCAACACCACCCTCAGAGGAACCCTCATCTACAGACCCCCGGACCCCGACCACAGTTCAGCGATTCCATCGCTGACTTCGTCAGCACACACGCCATCGCCTCCACGGACTACATCCTCCTCGGGGACCTGAACTTCCACCTCGAGAACAACAAGGACACCAACTCCACCACCCTGATCGACAACCTCGCCACCCTCGGACTCAGACAGCTCGTGACTACACCCACCCACGCCGCCGGCCACACGCTAGACTCCATCTTTTCCGCAAGCCCACACGTCTCCTTCAACCACACCTCCGAACCCCACTGGACTGACCACCACTGCATCCACTTCACCTACAGGAAGCCCACCACGCACCACCGCACCGAACAAATGCCTCGCCGCTGCTGGAGCAGAATCACGGAAGACCAGCTAACCACAACCCTCGCCCTGAGCCCACCCGCCGAACCCTCCGACCCCGACACCGGCGCCCGCAACCTCAGACAGTGGATCGACGACTGCGCCAACACCCTCGCCCCGCTCAAGAATCCGCCCAACAGCCACACCAGCAAGAAAGCCACCTGGTTCACCGAAGACCTCCAGGCCTCCAAACGAACATGCCAAAAACTGGAGAAGATCTGGCTCCACGAACGGACAGCTACGCCGCCCACAAGAGCGCCACCCGCAGTCACCATCACCTCATCAGATCCGCCAAAAGGGCCTCACTCAAAGACCGCCTAGACAACAACGCACACAACAGCAAAGAGCTCTTCAACATCGTGAAGGAACTCTCCAACCCCAGCTCCAACACCAACGACATCCAGCCGTCGCGAGACCTGTGCGACTCACTGGCCACCTTCTTCCACCGCAAAATCGCCGACATCCACGACAGCTTCAACACCACGACCGCCCCGGCAACCACCGAGACCACTGCCCCCACAACCACCAACCGCCTGCTCTCCTGGACCAACATCAACGACGAGGACACCAGCGAGATCATGAACACCATCCACTCCGGTTCACCGCTAGACCCGTGCCCTCACCACATCTTCAACAAAGCCAGTACAGCCATCGCGCCCCATCTCCGGAAAATAATCAACATCTTCTTCGAGACAGCAACCTTCCCGGAAAGCTGGAAGCACGCCGAGATCACCGCCTTACTCAAGAAACCCAAGGCAGACCCCAAGGACCTCAAGAACTTCCGACCCATCTCTCTGCTCCCGTTCCCCGCGAAGGTCACCGAGAAAATCGTCAACAAACAACTGACCCGCTACCTCGAGGAGAACAACATCCTGGACCCTTCCCAGTCCGGCTTCCGCAGCAACCACAGCACCGAAACCGCCCTCATCGCCGCCACCGATGACATCAGGACCCTGCTAGACAACGGAGAAACAGCAGCCCTCATCCTCCTGGACCTATCAGCCGCCTTCGACACGGTCTGCCACCACACACTACGAACACGCCTTCACGACGCCGGGATCCAAGAGAAGGCCCTGGACTGGACCACATCGTTCCTTTCCGGCAGAACACAAAGCGTCCGCCTCGCCCCTTCCGATCCAAGGCCACCAAGATCATCTGCGGCGTACCCCAAGGCTCCTCCCTCAGCCCAACGCTGTTCAACATCTACATGGCACCCCTCGCCCACGTCGCCCGACAGCACAACCTCAACATCATCTCCTACGCCGACGACACCCAGCTGATCCTCTCCCTCACCAAAGACCCTCACACCGCCAAAGCCCACCTCCACGAAGGAATGAAGGCCGTCGCCGAATGGATGAGGACCAGCCGCCTGAAGCTGAACTCGGACAAGACGGAGGTCCTCATCCTTGGTTCCAACCCTTCAGCCTGGGACGACTCCTGGTGGCCAACATCACTGGGAACAGCCCCGCCACCCACCGACCACGTACGCAACCTAGGGGTCATCCTCGACCCCACCCTCTCCATGACTAAGCAGGTCAACGCCGTTTCCTCATCCTGCTTCAACATCCTCCGAATGCTCCGCAGGATCTTCAAGTGGATCCCCACCGAAACAAGAAAAACAGTCACCCAGGCCCTCGTCACCAGCAGGCTGGACTACGGAAACACCCTCTATGCAGGAACGACGGCTAAGCTCCTGAGACGGCTGCAACGCATCCAGAACGCCTCTGCACGTCTTATCCTCGACATCCCCCGACGCAGCCACATCACACCCCACCTGAGAGACCTGCACTGGCTCCCTGTCAACAAGAGGATAACCTTCAAGCTCCTCACCCACGCACACAAAGCACTCCACAACTCCGGACCAGCCTACCTCAACAGACGACTCAGCTTCTACACCCCCACCCGCCAGCTCCACTCGACCAGCCTCGCCCTCGCCACAGTCCCCCGCATCCGGAAAACGACCGCCGGCGGCAGATCCTTCTCCCACCTCGCTGCCAAGACCTGGAACACCCTCCCCACCAACCTCCGACAGACCCAAGACCTACTGGCCTTCAGAAGACTCCTCAAGACCTGGCTCTTCGATCAGTAGCAGCACCACCCCCCTCTTCCCCCAGCGCCTTGAGACCCCCGCGGGTATGTAGTGCGCTTTATAAGTGACATGATTGATTGATTGATTGAAGTGCAAGTGGGTCTGTGCATAGCTCTGCCCTCCCCATCCTGCCTGAGATGGCAAATCCAGGCACACCTTGTCTCTGTATTGTGTGGCTGTTTAGAAGGAATACACAAAGGCGAACTGTCAACTACACCCAGTCATGTGACCCAGGAACAGGCTGCAGGCACCAAATGGTTAGGACAAGAAAATACTAACTTTCTAAAAGTGGCATTTTCAGAATTGTGACTTACAATCTGATTTAAAATTACAATTACTCAGACACCAAACATGACTTTCCTACCTGCTCCCAATCAAAAGTCACTTGATTATTGTAATAAGGTAACATTATCCTATGGGTGAGGTAGGCCTCACAGTAATGAAAAATGAGTTTGTGGATTTTTCACTACCAGGACATGTAAACCTTAAAAGGACACGTCCAACTTTTTAATTACAATGCACCCTGCCCTACGGGCTGTCTAGGGCCTACTTTAGGGGTGATATATGTAATATGAAGGGAGTCTAAGGCTTGGCAAGGGGGTTATTTTGCCAGGTCGAATTGGCAGTGGTACTGCCAATAGGCTGCAATTGCAGACCAGGGACAGGTTTTTAGGACTACTTAAGTGGGTGGCACTATATGTGC
Organism: Calotriton arnoldi; assembly: GCA_963921515.1. Classification (NCBI taxonomy): domain Eukaryota; kingdom Metazoa; phylum Chordata; class Amphibia; order Caudata; family Salamandridae; genus Calotriton; species Calotriton arnoldi. The sequence continues at coordinate 337,213 of CAWUFW010003204.1, read as the reverse complement.
TGCAGGCCAACTAGTAGCATTATATTTGCCATCCGTGAATATATGGTATACCTATTTACTATAGGCTTTTAGGTAAATTTAATATGGCAATCAGGTGTAAGCCAATTTGACCATGTTTTAGGGAGTGAGCACAAGCACGTAAGCACTGGTTAACAGTGGTAAAGTGAACGGAGTTCTAAGGCCACCAAAAAAAAATCAGAAATATAGGAGGATGAAAGCAAAATGTTTGGGGGAAGACCACCCTAAGGGTCCCAGGTCTAACACAGTCTCCCTATAATTTTTTGTTTCTAGTACAAGCACCCTAAGTGCAGTGGTTATGCCCAGATGTGGGCCCCATAGCCTTTCTACTATAGGACTCAAGCTGAACCCTACGGAAGAGGTCAAATAAGTCTGAAACCTGTCCTGGGCTGTCTGGGTTTCCATTCGGAGTAGGCGTGCTCAGCAGTTTGAACCAGCATGTTCCTATTAGATCATGATAAAGAGTGGTTTGCAGATGGTTTCCCCTCTCTATAGTGCCACAGTTTGCAAAAACCAATGTACTGGAATGCGGCACAAAGCAATTACCAGTGGTTGAGATTAGTTCAAGCATTCCATCCATCGTTTTGTTGTTTTCATTAACATACTGAGCTTGAGCAGAGGTTAGCCCCTAGGAAATAATCATGATTATGAAGTACCTATGACACACTGCCATTTAAACTTGTGCCAGATCTCCAACAGTGATGTACATATAACATCTGGCCATGTTGAAGCCCGCCCCCATGCTTATCTCTATTTTAAAGCCATGGATGTAATCTCTGTGATAATCACCGAGGAGAGAGTCTCCAGTGTTAAAGCCAAAGCAAGTGTTAATGCCTGGCAAGGCTCCCCATCTAATTAAAATACAGCCTGGCTCTGAGCCTTATTTGTTACAGGGTATGCCCAGACGTGGGTCCCTTGCTCACTTTGCCACTGGATTCAAGCTAGCCTGGCTGATGACGGCTGAATAGCCAGAAACCGGTCCCAGGATGCTTGTTTCCGGTCCAGGGAAGACATGGCTTGGCAGTTCGGGCTGGACTGTTCCCATGAGGCACAGGGTCAGACTGATTTGCATATGGCCATGTCTGAACTGGGGTGGTGGAGTGAGCTAAAGAATGATGATGGATTAAACCCAGATCAGTTGACTGGGGGTGAGTGTTTGATTTGCTCTAGCGCTCCGTCCATCATCCCCTTTGGTATCGCTTTGTTCGCCCTAAGTTGGCAGGGTATGCCCAGACGTGGGTCCCTTGCTCACTTTGCCACTGGATTCAAGCTAGCCTGGCTGATGACGGCTGAATAGCCAGAAACCAGTCCCAGGATGCTTGTTTCCGGTCCAGGGAAGAGATGGCTTGGCAGTTCGGGCTGGACTGTTCCCATGAGGCACAGGGTCAGACTGATTTGCATATGGCCATGTCTGAACTGGGGTGGTGGAGTGAGCTAAAGAATGATGATGGATTAAACCCAGATCAGTTGACTGGGGGTGAGTGTTTGATTTGCTCTAGCGCTCCGTCCATCATCCCCTTTGGTATCGCTTTGTTCGCCCTAAGTTGGCAGGGTATGCCCAGACGTGGGTCCCTTGCTCACTTTGCCACTGGATTCAAGCTAGCCTGGCTGATGACGGCTGAATAGCCAGAAACCGGTCCCAGGATGCTTGTTTCCGGTCCAGGGAAGACATGGCTTGGCAGTTCGGGCTGGACTGTTCCCATGAGGCACAGGGTCAGACTGATTTGCATATGGCCATGTCTGAACTGGGGTGGTGGAGTGAGCTAAAGAATGATGATGGATTAAACCCAGATCAGTTGACTGGGGGTGAGTGTTTGATTTGCTCTAGCGCTCCGTCCATCATCCCCTTTGGTATCGCTTTGTTTGCCCTAAGTTGGCAGGGTATGCCCAGACGTGGGTCCCTTGCTCACTTTGCCACTGGATTCAAGCTAGCCTGGCTGATGACGGCTGAATAGCCAGAAACCGGTCCCAGGATGCTTGTTTCCGGTCCAGGGAAGACATGGCTTGGCAGTTCGGGCTGGACTGTTCCCATGAGGCACAGGGTCAGACTGATTTGCATATGGCCATGTCTGAACTGGGGTGGTGGAGTGAGCTAAAGAATGATGATGGATTAAACCCAGATCAGTTGACTGGGGGTGAGTGTTTGATTTGCTCTAGCGCTCCGTCCATCATCCCCTTTGGTATCGCTTTGTTCGCCCTAAGTTGGCAGGGTATGCCCAGACGTGGGTCCCTTGCTCACTTTGCCACTGGATTCAAGCTAGCCTGGCTGATGACGGCTGAATAGCCAGAAACCGGTCCCAGGATGCTTGTTTCCGGTCCAGGGAAGACATGGCTTGGCAGTTCGGGCTGGACTGTTCCCATGAGGCACAGGGTCAGACTGATTTGCATATGGCCATGTCTGAACTGGGGTGGTGGAGTGAGCTAAAGAATGATGATGGATTAAACCCAGATCAGTTGACTGGGGGTGAGTGTTTGATTTGCTCTAGCGCTCCGTCCATCATCTCCTTTGGTATCGCTTTATTTGTTACAGTGGCAGCCGCCTGCAGCTCAAAGCGCCTCTCTAAATTACATTTTGGCGAGTTCCCAGTGACAGACATAATTGGTATGTGGGAGAAAAAGACACCTGATACATACTGGTTTGCTTAGACCTGTCTTCTCCTTGCCACAAACCTGGTCATCATTTTCTCCTATTTGTTACAATAGATACATATTTTGGGGGTTATCATAAAAATCCATTTTTTATCGTCATTGAAAATTGGGAACTTATCCAGATCTACAGAGAGAAATTATAAACCTACACACAGCTTTTACGCATGCATGCAAATTAAGACATTTGCCTCCTTCATGTAATGTCAGCAGTGCATAAAGTGCGTCATGGCGGCTTGGTGTTGAAGTGCATTGGAGACATGCACTAATTCCAATAAGCCTGCGCTTGTGTAATGTATGCATTTCATTGATTACTCAAGTCAGGGTTTAAGAAAAGGGAATGATTTACTTTTTTTAGTATACTATTCTTTTCATAATTATAAATAAGTAGTCCACACATGCATTGACTTCCTAGTTCTTACACATATATTCAACACTGAAGTGATCTACACCCTTTTCTCCCTCTTTTCACTCTTATTAGGCCTGTTTTGTTGATACAGAAGTTAATTGTGCGTGTTAAGTGTACGAGGGAAACCCAAACATTTCCTTCTTTCCAGATATTTGTCACATTTTGCATCTCAGTTGACATGGCAGGATGGCAGTTAGGTTTTTTCGGTGCATGATATGTTTACGTGTTTCCATCAAAATGCATACTCAGTCCACACTCACATGACCGTAGCACATATGTACCTCCATTTGTGAATCATTCGTACATTGAAAATAGTTCCAGGTGAAAGTTATACTTTCACTTAATAAATCATTGGTGAATCAACTCCTAATGTTGAAAGACGTGGCATATTTTTTGGAAGTGATGTTTCTCTGTAAAGTTCACAGGCGGGTACATTTTCTCCTCGGCATAGTGTTTCTTCAGTGCGTGGTTCAGTTTTTTTGTGGTCTTTGTCTTGTATGTTTTCTGAAGCAGTACATTGGTAACTTTTTCATTTCCCTAATTTAAGTGTGCTAACTGTTTTTTTGTGAATAAATCTTACTTACAGCTGGTACCAGTATCCTTGACTAGCGCATTTCTATAGCGAGGTTAGTAAGGAAGATGTGAAAAGTAACAGCGTAGTCCTCTAACTTTTGCGTTTGTAAACAAATGAAGGCTCACATTTACTAACGTTTTGCACGGGTGCTTGGGCAATGTCAATTTATTTACCATTTTAAAGACCCACGTGTGCAGTGTTAAATTGCTTTGCCTCGCGCCCACGCAATCCTTTAGTAAATGTGGGCATAAGTTACTTATTTGTAAAACTGTTCAGTGAACGCGTCGTACAGCAGGGCTAGTCACAGAGACCGGCATTGAACAGATCTGTGTTACACAAAATGGCCACCCTGTCCAAGGTGCTGTAAGGCTGCTTTTTAGGTCGAGCCTAGCAGCAGCACGCATGCGCAGCACGCTCTGCGAGACTGCTGTAGTGGAGTATGGGAGAGAAGCCGCGCCGTCTCTCCTCCCATATTTTTCATTGGCTTGTGTCATTGTCTTTCGTAAATTCTGCCTTCGGATTCGTTAATAGGCTTGTTAGTCGCTCCTTACTACAGCCTTGTATTCATTTGTACCCTCCCATGGCGACTGGCCACTTTACTTCGGTTGTTTCAGGACCTGTTATTTAGTCTGTAAGCACTATTTACTTTATTGAGTTTTGATAACTGCAGGCCAGACATTCACTGCTTCAGCTGAAACCGCTTGTGTTTTTTTAAGCAGCATGGCTGCCCCGTAACACGGTGCCCACTTTCAATCACTTTAACCTGGCATTATCTCGTGTCTATTTCAACCCCACCCCTTCCCCCCAAAGTAAAATGGATTTAGAAATGATTAGCGAATTAAGTCATTTGAATTCCAGGTAGCACATAATCCTATGCTAATAGGCTTAAGCTGACAACAGCACATCTGTGTTACATGTCATCTGTACTAAAGCCACCTGACTGGTTGTTTTTAAAAAGTCTGTTTTATTAACAACACCACCACCAATACCACTGTTGTAGGGATTCTGTACATACACAGAGCTATGCACAGGATAATAGGACCTCGGAATATAGTGGTGAGCCAACCATATACCTTAGCACCTAACACCCCAATCCGACTAGCTTTAGCGTCTCCTTAGCAACAATGCTACCAAGTATTAGACAACCCAGAACACGGTATCTCTCTCTCAGGACTCGCAGGAGCAAGAACACCCTTTCATAACTCACTCATACTTGTCCACAATGTGCGTAATAAGAGACACTGTATAGTTTAAAATATTTATTTTAACTAACGTGCTCTAAGGTACAGTACACGTGCCAGTACTATCAGCATAATGCATAAGAATAAAACAATAAGCATAGTTACAATTCCATAGAATATAAACGGGGAAAGCATTTCATAAAGCAGTGGCTATAAGGCTAAATGACTTCACCACCCTCCCCGTGCTAGTAGCTAGTTTATTATAAAAACAGAAGACCTCTGGGCTTTGGCTGGCAGACCCCCATACCTCAATATCAAGATGTAAGGTTCACATCGTCAGACAAGCACAGCTCTTCTCTCTGGAAAGGTTTTCTCCAAGTGTCTCCAACAGTGAAAATCACAATATTAAAAGCACACGAATTCCTCCAGTGCAGTGGCAGTCAGTGTTATGTCTAAGTGCGAGGGGCTGACCAGATCAGCAAGAACAAGGGACATTGTTTTTCGACCTTGTACATAATGTGCAGACACAACCCAAAGGGAATAGGAAAAAGGTGAAAAGCAGATAGTCCCAAAATAGCAGAGGCTGGAGGGCAAAGGCAGAATGTAGCGTGCGCACAGAGGCATCATGGCAGCCAGGCCTAAGCTAACTTAACAATGCAGATCACGAGTCCACAAACCACACGACACCCTCCCCTGGTCAGTCCATCGGTGAAGATACAGGACAAAGACAGAGTTCAAATAGACGGAGCAGAACAGCAACGGCCGTGGCGGAATGCGCCCAAGTCAAAGTCAATTTGTGGGGGAAGAAGAGAAAAAAATAATATATATATATAGTACTCAAAACAAAAATTAATCAGGGAGTGAGGACGCTGCAAGCGGAGACCCCTTAATCCAAAAAAGTGTTGGTGCAGAAAAACGCCACACCTTCCAATAGGACATCGTTGGAATCGTCAGAAAAAAGAGATGCCATCCAGTCCAGTAAATCAAAACTGCATTCATGTTCCTCATAAGAGGGAGCAGCGAAAAGCAATGCGGGACAACTTGCGTGATACTCAATATAACTTCGTTGTAGGAGAGTCTGAGCAGCCGCCCAGACATCCCATTGTGCCAAAATCCCAAGTGCAGCCGCACGCGCCATGAAGCCAGGACCGGAACAGTCTCGTTCATGGGCCTCTAAGGGACCCACCAACTGGACGAAATCCGGGCGAGACAGAGACGTGTTGGAGAGGCAGTAATCCAAGGTCCATGAGAAAGGACAGCGGATGCAAGACATCACAGGTTGCACGCAAGTGAAATACGCAAAGCGAAAAGAAAGTCCATATGACACACCAAGTGTCGCCAATGGCAGGACGCCGAAGGCTTCAAGGATGCGCTCACGGAGCGTCCGGAGTCGACCGTGGTCGAGGAGGGCCCCAGGAAGTGCAGCCATTGCGTAGCACACAGACCAAAAGCAAAACACCAGCAGCTAAGGCGAGGATCAATGGAAAGCCACCAAAGACGCTGGAAAAAATGGAACGAATAAAAGCGGGTATTACACCAAAAATAGTCTGAAAAGAGGTAACAAGGCCAGAGCCTACAACTTTAAAAAGTGCACAAGGCCTTCGGTGCGTGAAGCATTAAAAACACAGTGAATCAGTTCCCCGAAATGTTGTGGGAGGTTTGTGTTCAAAAGTGCCTGAATTTCACTGTGGGTACTAGCCACCTGGAGCATGAATGTCTCCCGTGCGGATGTGAGCATAACCTCCTGATTCAATAATAGTGCCTTTATTCTGCTCAATTTATTGAAATCCGCTTTCAAAGTCGGAATGGAAGGCCAAATGGAACTATCTACAATGCCGTGCGGGGGAGGAAAAAGCACATTTTTGCAGCAGACAACCCTGTGAGAAACTGTTACAATATAGGGTATGCCGGCAAGCATGCCACAACAGTCCTGATTATTCAGGAGGAGTAGCTACCATTTGCAAGCACAGTGAAAGTAGGAGACTTATAGCAGGAGCAGGAATGCCTTTTAAAACACAAGCAAGATTCGGAGCCGAAACGTTGCAAGCTCCGTGCAATGTAATGTGTTTACAAACAAGAGAATGACCCACGGTAGAATCACACAACTCCCCCGTGAGAAAAACTTCCCTCCCGTCCCTAAGGAATTTTACATGAAAGGCAGAGACCAAAGTTCATGCAGGAAAGCACTGCCTAAAAGGCTGAAAGCGGCCAACAGGATAATGTTTCATGCACGAACTGAATTCAAATAAAGAAAAAGGCAAAGCGGTAACCCTGTGTACTAGCCACACAGCAGAATCGAGTTCCGCCACAGAGAATGGTAAAGGTTCTATCTTTTTGATATGTAACAGAGTGTATGCTGCATCTTTCATGGACATGAACTGCTGTTTTTCAGTTAAATTAAAAGGCAAGAATAAGGCAGAGGTGTTCAAAAATTGCCACAGTACTTTCCCCATCTTAAGCGTCTGCAAAGTCCATGCAAAGTGCATTACTGAACGCAATTGATTTTGCCCATGATATAACACAGAAACATCATCTTGTACAATATCAACAACAGAGGAAACAATATTCTCTAAAGTGTAAATGCGGGACGACAGGGTATTAATTAACCCTGGGCGAAGTACTACGCTACGCTCGCGTAGTTTGCGAAGTTTGCGCTACTTCGCACAACGCGAATTGCACGTAGCACAGTGCAAACACGCGTAGCGCAGCGTAGCGTAGTGCAGCGGTCATTTTAGCTTGCTCGCGGTCCTCAACGTCAAGTTGGCGACCGCGAGCAAGCAAAATGACATCCGGCGAGCCTTTTCCTCGTTCGCGATCAGCAACATCAAGTTGCCGATCGCGAGCGTGGAAAATAAACCTCCCGGCGAGATTCTCAACGCGGGGAGGTCAGGTTTCTCACTGCGAGTGGTCGCGTTTGCTCGCGACCGCTCGCGATAAGAAACTACCAGTCCGCGTTGAGAAAGCTGCCGCTCGAGTAAAAATCTACTCGAGCGGCAGTAAAAGACAGCTCGCACTGTGCAAGATGCCGTTTTCAATGATTGCACAGTGCGGACAAGCATCCGGCACTGTGCAATCATTGCGAACAGCGCACTACGCAGTTCGCGTAGTGCTATGCGTAGCTCGCGTAGTGCGAACTGCACTTCACGTAGCTTCGCGTAGCGCTACTTCGCGAACTACGCCCAGGCTTAGTATTAATACTATTGTCAACAACAGCAAGCACTTTTTCTAAATTAGCTTGATCGATTTCCCGAAGACGGGAAGCAGCTTCAATTTGCGAAAGCTTCCAGAGTTCATTATAAGTTTCATAAATGAATCTCTTAGGTCGAGGTCGAGGACCACGAGGCCCCAGAACAAAGTCGGACAGATCAATGTTGCCTGATAGGAGGGATAAATGTTGTTTAACAGAATCTAAAGAAGAGTGCTGCAAACCACTGTTTACACAATTTACCAGCAGAATATGTTGTAACAGTACGAGAATCAGAAAACCTGGGGTCCGGCCTATCCTGTTTGTAGCCAGGACCCGCGTCATGAAAACGTTGTTGACAGGCATCAGAGGCTATGGGCCAGGCCAACCAGGGGGATTGAACAATCTCAGAGACATAAAACAAATTGTTCTGAAACAACACCTGCAAATCTGTAAGGGACATATTGAAGCACAAGCTTTCGTTGGGAGTGGAAGACAATACAGGAATGGATGGGGCGTTTAATTGTTTGGAGGTAGCCAGACCCCAACATGTCGTTTGATATATGGTACGGTTTAAAAACAGAATTTGGGCCGGGATGAGGCAAGCACAGTGCAAGGCTTCTGTTCCCTGCACCTGCCATGCTTTAGAACCCCAAATTGATTTTAAATCAATGGTGTCCCGCCAATGTTCATATCCACCCACAGCTAAGGCTTTCAAAAAGGAACCCGAATACAGCAATTTGGTGTGGGTTAACATGATTTTCTGAGTAGACGAAGAATTCAATGTAAAATAATAGGACCTAGGATTAGATCTATTATAGTCTGTAAAATAAGTAAACTTATTTCTAAGAGTTTGGGAGCTACCTGGCAAAGGGGTCGGACAATGTTCCCACTGAGTGTAATTGAAAGGACCCCGAAGGGTACTTGGTTTATGGACAAAGTGATTGCCCCAATGCTGGTAACAATATAACTCGGCATAATTTGCAGAATTCATGTACAAATCTTCAGCATTAAAAGCAGCATAATATTTCAAATCAGTAAATAACGATTCAACGGCATGCAAATCCCAATCATCAGAATGAATATTACTTTTTACAATATCACCCATTGAAACACGAAGGACATTTGGTACATTAATAATTTCGGTTGGTCCATGAATTTGGAAGTTTACCGCATCCCAAACGATGCCGTCAGCGACTGGAAAGGCTGAAATGTTCACAAAAGTGTGGTCTCGCTTCATGATGTGAGATGAAGAATGTGGAGCCAAAATTCCAGTAACAGAGTTTACTGCAGAGCGTTCTGGCAAATAATGTCCATTGATGAGTAGAAAAAACACAGTGACAAAGCCAATGGACATGAACAAAAAAATCAGAAAAAGTACCAACCAAATGTATGTCCATGGAGGGATCAAAAAATTGTCTCTGAACCAGGATACAAAAATACTGAATTTTGATGGGACAAGATGAAGAGGAATCCGAGTCAAAGGAATACCTTGTTGGGTTCAGTGGCGTTGTTGGTAAATGAGCTACGGACTCGGTAGCGGGGTAAGTATACTCGGTCTCCTCGTTGCAGGGGGAATCCGAGCAGTCTTGCAAGTGATCAGGCAAATCTACCATCTCGAGAGCAACATCAGTGACCGTTCGGGCAGAAGGGCCACGAACATTTGTCCGGCAAATAACAGGACAAGAGACCGCTGGTGTAACACTATTCAGGATCGGCCAGATGTTGTAGCTTGACATTTTCCACTGAGATGTATCTGTTCTCCTTACGACCAGGAAGCGGTGGTAAAATGACTGTACGAGTTCCTTTCAAGCCAAGGACTGGAACCGGTGCACGATAAGAGGGGCCGAATTCTTTTTTGTTCTCCACCTTCTCTCGAACCAGATCTCCAATCTTCGGAAGCCAGCCGGCAACCGGAATCTGCAGCGCAGCGTCTGTGGCTGAAGGTAAATGTGCGATTGCAAGTTTGTCTCGGGCTTCCTGTAAGTCCTGTAACATAGTAGAATGGTTATCTACATCAAAGATGGCGGATTGCGCCGCCATGTCTAGACCATCAAGGTCAGGCACAAACATTCTTATGCCAAAGAGCATTTCGTATGGGGTCCACCCACCCAGAGGTCTTCTAGGGAGATTATTAAGTGCACGTTGTACGGTATACAAGTGGGCCAGCCAGTTCCTGCCAGTACCTAAGACTCTAGCTGTCAAGGATTGCTTTAAGTCACTGTTCATTCGTTCAACAATCGAATTGCCCTCAGGCCGATATGGTGACGAAAATTTCACCCGCATCCCCAATGAACCCATTGCGTCCTTGTAAGCCTTAGAGGCGAACGCTGGACCTTGGTCAGAATGGAAGGTGCCACATGCGAAAATTCCCACAAAGACACGCAAATCCATTATGACATTTCGAGCGTCAGCACTCCGTTGTGGCCAGACCCAGATGAACCGTGTGCACGAGTCCACTGCTACTAAGATGTACTTATATGCAGTGTCAGAAGAAAATGGACCGCAGTGATCCAGGTAAACACACCCAAAAGGTCTGTTCGAAATGCAGAGCGGGGTCTGTGGTGGCCTTGTAACCGTAGAAGGCTTAATCTGTTGACAAACGTCACAGGAAAGCACATAAGTACGGGTTTGTTTATATAAACCACGCCACCAGTAACGCTGCTGCAAGATGGAAACAGTAGCAGACACTCCAGCATGTGCCGAAGCCATGCCTTCGTGTGCAGCCGTTATCAAGGAAAGCCTGCGGTCCGTGTTGGGAATCAGCCGATCCCCAACGTCTGGAATTCTTACGTAAGGATCCTGTTCGGGACCTAATTGATAAGAGTATTTTGAAGGGAAACCCCTAGGGTAATTAGCACCTTCCTTTGTCGCAGCAATAGCTGCTAGAATATCATTATCTATTTTAGACATGGATCTGGTAACTGCTGCGACTGAGCACGTGAATACTGCGGATTTGGCAGCTTCATCTGCCAAACCGTTACCAACAGCATGTGCGCCCACACGCTGGTGGCCAAGGGTGTGTACCACCTGTGTGAGAGGCAGACGTTGTTGTAGATCTGCCACTCGAACCCAAAGCATTTTATGCTTGATTGTGCTGCCTTTTGCATCTCTATAGTCATTTTGTGACCAAAAGAATAGATTGTCATTAAAAGACTGGACACAGTAGTAAGAATCGCATACAATAAGAGTAGTCACATCCGGATTAGCGAACTCAAGTCCTAGCACCAATGCGCGCAGCTCAGCCAATTGCGCAGTACTGTCTCCCAGTGCCTGAGTGTGCACCACAGTTGATTTGAACTTACCATTCACAAAGGAACCTGCAACAATAGCACATGCTGCTGAATAAGCGTGCTTTGAACCCTTGGCCGGCTGTGCCGAACCATCGGTATAGATAACACATTCGTAATCCTCAAGCGGTAGTAAAGACAGAGGAGGAGGATGAACGAATTCATACTGCAAAAACTCCTGAGTCTGAAGAGAAGAGTCAAAGATAAAAGGGACATCCGGAGATGTCAACGATGTTGCCCATTGTATCCAACGGGGGTGCAAAGCTTTAGAGTTCGGTACACTTCCTTTCGTCACTGCCTCTAGGGCAGGATAGGGTGTTACCACCAAAATGCGTTTTCCCTGTGCCAGTGCGCGTTCCTTCAGAATCGCCATTTGCACTGCAGTCAAAACTTTCTCTACAGAGGAAAATCGCATTTCTGCAGAAGTGTAAAGATGTGACTTGTATGCAATTGGCACTGTGTCACCTTCATTAAAGGTTAAGTACGTGAAACCCACTGCCCCTGGAATGATTCTAATCACCAGGTTTGTGTGGTTATCACCAGGGTTGGATTGGGATTAAAAATCGGCCCGGGCACGCTAAAAAAAAGTGGCCCACATTTGCATATGATCTTTCCGCAAAACACTGTTTCGGCGAAATTTTATTAAAAAAAGGGGGAGGGGAGGTAAAAAAATGCGTGGATTAGTTTACACTGGTGAAACACACCTGAAAACAAGTGAGGCCACTTCTGCTCAGGCCCCCTGCCCCCCCTCAATATGCATACATTAATGGGCCGGCCCAGCGAGAGAAAGGGAGTGATATCTCTGCCCGTTGATAAAAGGGAGGTAATGGGCCTCTAGAAAGGCCACTCAGGCACCCACTGGGCCGCTGGCCGTATCCGAACAATGCAGAAACCACCCAAATCGGCCCCCCAGACTGCTAAAAAGAGCAGCCCACAGCTGGAACTGGACACCGGCCCCTCGGGCATTGCCCGAGGGCCCGCGTTACCAATCCGACCCTGGTTATCACGAGTCAACAAGAATTTAGACTCTAGATGGTCTGTCTGCAAAGACTGCAGAATGGAGGAATGCTCCGGAAGCCAGCATGACTTCGAAAAGTTAGGTTGTATCAAAGCATACAGTGGCTTGATACGCTGGGCATATTCGGGAATGTATGTACGCCCGAAGTTCAGAAAACCCAGTAAAGACTGAAGTTTCTTCAGTGTAGTAGGAGGGCACAAAAGTGCACATTTCTCTAGGAAATGGGGGGCTAAGCCCTTACCTTCATTGTTGAGCTCATAGCACAAAAACAAAACGGTATATTCAGCAATGTGAGATTTGGCAAAGTTAAACTTGTAACCTAAAACTGCAAATTCTAGAATAATGCGGTCCACTCGGGAAAGATGCTGAAATAATTTGTCTGTCAGATAGATATCATCGACGTACGAACATGCATCTGAGTCTATGCCGTCTAACAAAGAGACAACACGGGCAGCGAATACGCCTGGACTGTTCTAGTAGCCCATAGGCAAAGGCCGGAATTTGAATAATTTGCCACCGGATGTAAAAGCGCTCCATTGGCTACTCTCCGGGGCCAAGTTGTGCGTGTAGAATCCATTGGATAGGTCAAGTGTAGTTTTATATTTTTTACGAACAAGACTGTCTACTAGCGCAGAACTATGTGTGTTTTGCACCGCAAAGGTCCGACAATGAGAGTTCAAATGCCGGTAATCCAAAACTAGGCGGTACGATCCATCGGGTTTAGAAACCGCGAAAAGGGGATTATTCATTGGTGATACGCACGTTTCAATTACTCCCTGGTATTCTAACTGAGTCAGAATTTCAGAAACAGGGCCTTTAGCTTCCCGTTTTATGGGATATTGGGGTTGTGGCTGTGGCAGTGACCGCAAAGGTATTTCATGGGGTGGTGATTCTTCATCCCAGCCCACATGGTTGCGGTATAACGCTGGAGCCAGGGACACTGCCCATTCAGCTGCAAGAGCCTCCGCTTTGTCTTTGGGGACATGGCGAGAAAAGCTCGGAAGGATCGCATCCTCCCCTTTACGCGCAGCAAGTACGAATGGGGGCGGCCAATCCGCCTCCGCCAACAAAATGTCGTAAGAAGAGGTCAGATTCTCCCAAAAAATCCCTCTAATAACACGCTGTATATCACCTTCAATTTGAATGACTATATTATATAATCTGTCAGGGGGTGCCACTCTGGTATCTGCTGTCTCGACAGTAACGAATGTTTCAGTTGCTGTCGCCTCCACATGAGGACGTAGTGCCTCTCGCACTATGGTAACTTCCGCGGCGCTGTCTAGGAGCGTCACTGCCCACATCCAATTCAGGAGTCTCGTTCTCACCGTCTGTGGCATATTTTGCTGTTACAGCGGCAACTTTCTTCTTCTGAAACTGTGGGCGAGAATGTGGAAATTCTTCTGTTTTCCCTCTGACCTGTTGTCGAGGTTGGTCTCGCCCCTGTGGAGCCTCTCGGCCCCTTCCTCTATCCTGGCGATCTCCTCCACCAGCCTGCGAAGGCGCCGGTTCCTGTAAAGAACGAGGAGAACGCGAATCAGGGACGTGAAATCTCTCTGGAGACTTAATTCTCGCCCTATCTCGCAAATCATATGTGCGTTCAGAAGAGACATAAACCGGGGATGCGCCTCGCGACCCCGACTTCGTCTGTTGCTTACCTTGTTTTTTCAACCTCCAGCTCTTTTTAGTAAAAACTGGTTTCTCTTCTTTTTCAGACTGAGTTTTTGGTTGTTGTTGCGATTGTGTTTGCGTTTTAGAAAAAGGCTTAACTCCCAGGCTATTTCGGCCAATTGTTTTGTAAGCCTGGGCAATAATTTTTGGTAATTCACGTGGCTTGTCCAATTCTGGGACCAAAGCCAAAGCCTTAGCTACTTGAAAGTTAACTGCATCGCCCTTGACATTCGCAAGGATCAACTCAGCTACTACGTCGAACACTCCCACCAGTCTCATCCCTAATTCCACAGCCGCTTCAGGGCCATGTTCATCCTGCACTCGTTTAATCACAGCGGGGAGAACCGTCATGGAAGGAGTGCCGAAACACTTCGCATATACTGCGGCGAATACCCTACCCCAGTTGTTGCATGCAGTCAACTCGGGTACTAAGTCTTTTGGCAAACTAATCATCAAAATCCTGTGTTTGTCCACAGGAGTAGTATTTGGAAAAACTGCCTCCAGCTGGTCAAACTTCTCTGCAAGCCAATAAGGCAAATCGTCCTTATTTTGTGGTCGCTTGCCCATCACCGAATTAACCATGACAGGACTTATAGTTACACCGCCTGCTCCAACTGGATGGGCTGCAACTCTAGGCGGGGCTCCCTGGATGTTGCCTGTAACATACTGTACTAAAGCTCTATGCACTCGTATTAAAGACGAATGCAAATTACGCAGTTCACCGACTGCCACCGTCATATAACGCGGATGTGGAGTATACCCGGCCAAGACAGGCCAAGTGGCCCCTTCAATTGATAAGGGGCCCAAACGAACCGCGGTAACCGGTTGGGGGAGGGCGCCATCAAAACAAACACGGTGTTGCCAAGCCGTGAGCGGTACTTCAAGATTCCTATGCGGTCTATAGTGTTGAGGAACAACGGTGGCTTCATATTCATGGAACAAATTATCAGTCCCATCCACCGCAGGAAAAGTGATCCATGAGTAAAACACTTCAAAGTGGTAAGCTGGATCTGCTTGTACCACAAAGATAAGATCGACACCCGCGTCAGGCACTCCATACACGGTCAAGTGAGCCCGGAGCGCTGCGCGGCTATGTGTCGCAATGGCTACAGCCATTATAAGGCTAAAAGTTTTCGACAACCTAATATGTGGCAGCACAATAGAGGGTATTTTTTTAAGAAACCTTTTACTAACTTCAAGCTTGAAAGAACCTATAAAAACGACAATATAGGAGGTATCACCGTCACACACGCTTCCGGAAGCGTCTGTGAAGGAGTTGTGGACAAGCACAAGAACTACTCAAGCGCCTCGCAGATAAGCAGCCCACTCGTTGGTTGCGCCATGTAGTAGGGATTCTGTACATACACAGAGCTATGCACAGGATAATAGGACCTCAGAATATAGTGGTGAGCCAACCATATACCTTAGCACCTAACACCCCAATCCGACTAGCTTTAGCGTCTCCTTAGCAACAATGCTACCAAGTATTAGACAACCCAGAACACGGTATCTCTCTCTCAGGACTCGCAGGAGCAAGAACACCCTTTCATAACTCACTCATACTTGTCCACAACGTGCGTAATAAGAGACACTGTATAGTTTAAAATATTTATTTTAACTAACGTGCTCTAAGGTACAGTACACGTGCCAGTACTATCAGCATAATGCATAAGAATAAAACAATAAGCATAGTTACAATTCCATAGAATATAAACGGGGAAAGCATTTCATAAAGCAGAGGATATAAGGCTAAATGACTTCACCACCCTCCCCGTGCTAGTAGCTAGTTTATTATAAAAACAGAAGACCTCTGGGCTTTGGCTGGCAGACCCCCATACCTCAATATCAAGATGTAAGGTTTACATCGTCAGACAAGCACAGCTCTTCTCTCTGGAAAGGTTTTCTCCAAGTGTCTCCAACAGTGAAAATCACAATATTAAAAGCACTCGAATTCCTCCAGTGCAGTGGCATTCAGTGTTATGTCTAAGTGCGAGGGGCTGACCAGATCAGCAAGAACAAGGGACATTGTTTTTCGACCTTCTACATAATGTGCAGAAACAACCCAAAGGGAATAGGAAAAAGGTGAAAAGCAGATAGTCCCAAAATAGCAGAGGCTGGAGGGCAAAGGCAGAATGTAGCGTGCGCACAGAGGCATCATGGCAGCCAGGCCTAAGCTAACTTAACAATGCAGATCACGAGTCCACAAACCACATGACACCACCACCATCAATACCACCACTTCCACAAATACCACCACCACCAATACCACCACCACCAATACCACCACCACATCCAATACCACCACCACGACCACCACCACCAATACCACCACCACCAATACCACCACCAGCACCACCAATACCACCACCACCACCACCACCAATATCACCACCAATACCACCACTACCACCACCACAACAACCATCAATACCACCACCTACACCACCACCAATACCACCACCAATACCACCACAACCAATACCACCACCACCAATAAGACCACCAATACCACCACCACCAATACCACCACCACCAATACCACCACCACCACTAATACCACCACCACCAATACCAATACCACCACCATTACCACCAATACCACCAATACCAATACTACCACCAATACCACCAATAGCACCACCACCACCAATACAACCACCACCACCAATACCACCACCAACAATACCATCGCCAATGTCAATTCCATCACTAGGACCTAAAATAAAATAGGAGGTACCTTCCTACCTATCAGAATTCCATCACCAACACCAATACCACCAACACCAAAACCACCATAATCACCACCAATACCACCACTAATACCACTACCACCAATACCACCACCAATACCACAACCACCAATACCACCACCATCACCAATACCACCAGCACCAATAGCACCACCACCAATACCACCACCAATACCACCACTAATACTACCACCACCAAAACCACCACCACCAATACCACCACCAATACCACCACCACCAATACAACCACCACAAATACCACAACCACCAATACCACCACCACTACCACCACAAATACCACCACCAATAACACCACCACCAATACCACCACCACCACCAATACCCCCATCACCACCAATACCCCCACCACCACCAATACCACCACCACCACCATCATTACCACCACTACCAATACCACCACCAATACCACCAGTACCACCACCACCAATACCACCACCACAATCAATATCACCACATCCACCACCACCTGCACCACCACCAATACCACCACCAATACCACCACCAACACCACCACCACCCCACCACCAATACCACCACCACCAATACCACCAACACCACCAACCACCACCAATACCACCACCACAACCAATACCACCACCACCAATACCAACACCACCAATACCAACACCACCAATACCACCACCAATACCAACTCCACCAATACCACCAGCCATACCACCAATACCAACACCATCAATACCACAACCACCAATCCAATACCACTACCACCAATACCACTACCACCAATACCAATACCACTGCCAATACCAATACCACCATCACCAATACCACAACCACCAATACCAATACCACCACCAATACCACCACCAATACCACTAATACCACCACCACCACTAATACCACCACCACACCAATACCACCACCACCACCAATACCACCACCACCAATACCACCATCACCACTAATACCACCACCAATACAACCATCACCACCAATGCCACCACTAATACCACCACCACCAATACCATCACCACCACCAATACCACTACCACCACCACCACCAATTCCACCACCAATACTACCAATACCACCACCACCAATACCAACAACACCGCCATCAATACTAGCACCTCCACCACCACCTCCACCAACAGAAATACCACCACCAATACCACCACCACCAATACCACCACCACCACCAATACCATCAACACCAATACCACCAAACCACCACCACCACCAATACCACCACCAATACAACCACCACCACCAACACCACCACTAATACCAACACCACCAATACCACCACCAATACCATCACCACCACCAATACCACCACCACCACCAATACCACCACCACCAATACCACCACCACCAATCCAATAATACCACCACCAATACCAATACCACCACCACCAATACCACCAATACAAATACCACCACCTCCAATACCACCACCACCAATACCACCACCAATAGCACCACCACCACTAATACCACCACTACCAATACCACCACAAATACCACCACCACCAATAACACCACCATCAATACCACCACCACCACCAATACCCCCACCACCACCAATACCACCACCACCATAACCAATACCAATACAATTACCACCACCAATACCACCACTAATACCAACACCACCAATACCATCACCACCACCAATACCACCACTACCACCAATACCACCACCACCAATACCACCACCACCAATCCAATATTACCACCACCAATACCAATACCACCACCGCCAATGCCACCACCACCAATACAAATACCACCACCTCCAATACCAATACCACCACCACCACCAATACCACCACCAATAGCACCACCACCACTAATACCACCACTACCAATACCACCACAAATACCACCACCACCAATAACACCACCACCAATACCACCACCACCACCAGTACCCCCACCACCACCAATACCCCCACCACCACCAATACCACCACCACCAATACCACCAGCAATACCACCACCAATACCACCAATAACACCACCACCAATACCACCACCACAATCAATACCACCACATCCACCACCACCAATACCACCACCACCCCACCACCAATACCACCACCACCAATACCACCACCACCACCACCAACACCACCAATAGCAACACCACCAATACCACCACCAATACCAACTCCACCAATACCACCACCAATACCACTACCACCAATACCACCACCACCACCAATACCAACACTACCACTACCACAACCACAAATTCAATACCACTACCACCAATACCAATACCACTGCCAATACAAATACCACCATCACCAATACCACAACCACCAATACCAATACCATCACCAATACCACCACCTATGCCACTAATACCACCACCACCACTAATACCACCACCACCAATACCCCCACCACCAATACCAACAACAACACCACCATCAATACTAGCACCTCCCCCACCACCTCCACCAACAGAAATATCACCACCAATACCACCACCACCAATACCACCACCAACACCACCACCAATACCACCAACACCAATACCACCACCACCAATACCACCACCACCAAACCACCACCACCACCACCACCACCAATACAACAACCACCACCAATACCACCACCACCATAACCAATACCAATACCACTACCACCACCAATACCACCACTAATACCAACACCACCAATACCACCACCAATATCATCACCACCATCAATACCACCACCAATACCACCACTACCAATACCACCACCACCAATCCAATAATACCACCACCAATACCAATACCCCCACCACCAAAACAAATACCACCACCTCCAATACCAATATCACCACCACCAATACCACCACCAATAGCACCACCACCACTAATACCACCACTACCAATACCACCACAAATACCACCACCACCAATAACACCAACACCACCACCAATACCCCCACCACCACCAATACCCCCACCACCAATACCACCACCACCAATACCACCACGAATACCACCACCAATACCACCAGTATCACCACCACCAATACCACCACCACAATCAATACCACCAAATCCACCAGCACCAATACCACCACCAATACCACCACCACCCCCACCACCAATACCAACACCACCAATACCAACACCACCAATACCACCACCAACCCCACCACCAATACCAACACCACCAATACCAACACCACCAATACCACCACCAATACCAACTCCACCAATACCACCACCACCAATACCAATACCACCAATACCACAACCACCAATCCAATACCACTGCCACCAATACCAACACCACTGCCAATACAAATACCACCATCACCAATACCACAACCACCAATACCAATACCATCACCAATACCACCACCACCAATACCACCACCTATGCAACTAAAACCACCACCACCACTAATACCACCACCACCAATACCACCACCGATACCACCACCACCAATACCACCACCACAAATACCACCACCACACCAATACCACCACCACAAAGACCAACACCACACCATTGCCAACACCACCAATACCAATACCACCACCACCAATACCACCATCACCACTAATACCACCACCAATACAACCATCACCACCAATAACACCACCACCCCCAATACCACCACCAATACCAGCACTAGTACCACCACCACCACCACCAATACCACCACCACCCATACCAACACCACCACCAATACCACCATCACCACCAATACCACCACCACCAATACCACCACCAATACCACCGCTAATACCACCACCACCAATACTACCAGTACCACCACCACCAATATCAACAACAACACCATCATCAATACCAGAACTTTCCACCACCACCTCCACCACCAGCAATACCACCAGCAATACCACCACCACCAACACCACCACCAAAACCACCAACACCAATACCACCACCACCAATACCACCACCACCACCAATACCATCACCACCAATACAACACCCACCACCTATACCACCACCACCAATACCGCCACCATACCCAAAACCACCACCAATACCACTACCATCACCAATACCACCACTAATACCAACACCACCAATACCACCACCAATATCACCACCACCACCAATACCACCACCAATACCACCACCAATACCACCACCACCAATACCACATCACCACCAATACCACCACCACCACCAATACCACCACCACCAATGCCACCACCACCAATCCAATACCACCACCACCAAAACCAATACCACCACCAATACCACCACCACCAATATCACTACCACCACCTCCAATACCAATACCACCACCAACAATACCACCACCAATAGCACCACCACCACTAATACCACCACCATCAATACCACCACCAATACCACCACCACCAATACCACCACCAATACCACCCTTACCACCAATATCACCACCAATACCACCATCACCACCAATACCACCACCAATATCACCACCACCACCAATACCACCACCAATACATCACTAATACCACCACCATCCCCAATACCACCAATACCAACACCACTACCAATATCACTACCACCAATACCACCAATACCACTACCACCAATACCACCACCACCACTACCACCACCAATACCACCACATCGAATACCACCACCACCAATACCACCACCACCACCAATACCACAACCACCAATACCACCAATGCCGCCAATACCACCACCACCAATGCCACCACCGCCACCAATACATCACCACCAATACCACCACCAATACCACCACCATTAATACCACCACCACCAATACCATCACCACCACCAATACCACCAATACCACCACCACCACCAATACCACCACCACCAGTACTAATACCACCACCAATACCACCACCACCACCAATACCACAAATACCACCACCAGTACCACTACCAATACCACCATCACAAATACCACCACCACACCAATACCACCACCACAAATACCAACACCACACCAATACCACCACCAACAATACCACCACCAACAATACCACCACCACCAATACCACCATCACCACCAATACCACCACCACCACCAATACCACCACCAATACAACCATCACCACCAATACCACCACCACCAACAATACCACCACCAATACCACCACTAATACCACCACCACCACCACCACCAAAACCACCCCCACCTATACCACCACTACCACCAATACCACCATCACCACCAATACCACCACCACCAATACCACCACCAATACCACCACTAATACCACCACCACCAATACTACCAGTACCACCACCACAAATATCAACAACAACACCACCATCAATACCAGAACTTTCCACCACCAGCAATACCACCACAAATACCACCACCACCAATACCACCACCACCAACACCACCACCAATACCACCACCACCAATACCACCACCACCAATACCACCACCACCACCAATACCACCGCCACCAATACATCACCACCAATACCACCACCACCAATGCCACCACCGCCACCAATACATCACCACCAATACCACCACCATTAATACCACCACCACCAATACCATCACCACCACCAATACCACCACCACCACCAATACCACCACCACCAGTACTAATACCACCACCAATACCACCACCACCACCAATACCACCACCAATACCACATATACCACCACCAGTGCCACTACCAATACCACCACCACCAATACCACCATCACAAATACCACCACCACACCAATACCACCACCACAAATACCAACACCACACCAATACCACCACCAACAATACCACCACCACCAATACCACCATCACCACCAATACCACCACCAATACAACGATCACCACCAATACCACCACCACCAACAATACCACCACCAATACCACCACTAATACCACCACCACCAATACCACCCCCACCCATACCACCACTACCACAAATACCACCATCACCACCAATACCACCACCACCAGTACCACCACCAATACCACCACTAATACCACCACCACCACCAATACTACCAGTACCACCACCACCAATATCAACAACACCACCATCAATACCAGAACTTTCCACCACCATCTCCACCACCAGCAATACCACCACAAATACCACCACCACCAATACCACCACCAATACCACCAATACCACCAATACCACCAACAACAATACCACCACCACCAATACCACCACCACCAATACCACCACCACCAATACCACCACCACCACCAATACCATCACCACCAATACAACACCCACCACCTATACCACCACCACCAATACCACCACCATACCCAAAACCACCACCAATACCACTACCATCACCAATACCACCACTAATACCAACACCACCAATACCACCACCAATACCACCACCACCAATACCACCACCAATACCACCGCCACCAATACCACCATCACCACCAATACCACCACCACCACCAATACCACCACCACCAATGCCACCACCACCAATCCAATACCACCACCACCAAAACCAATACCACCACCAATACCACCACCACCAATATCACTACCACCATCTCCAATACCAATACCACCACCAACAATACCACCACCAATAGCACCACCACCACTAATACCACCACCATCAATACCACCACCAATACCACCACCACCAATACCACCACCACCACCAATACCACCCTTACCACCAATATCACCACCAATACCACCATCACCACCAATACCACCACCAATATCACCACCACCACCAATACCACCACCAATACATCACTAATACCACCACCATCCCCAATACCACCAATACCAACACCACTACCAATATCACTACCACCAATACCACCAATACCACTACCACCAATACCACCACCACCACTACCACCACCAATACCACCACATCGAATACCACCACCACCAATACCACCACCACCACCAATACCACCACCACCAATACCACCACTGCCACCAATACATCACCACCAATACCACCACCACCAATGCCACCACCGCCACCAATACATCACCACCAATACCACCACCAATACCACCACCATTAATACCACCACCACCAATACCATCACCACCACCAATACCACCAATACCACCACCACCACCAATACCACCACCACCAGTACTAATACCACCACCAATACCACCACCACCACCAATACCACAAATACCACCACCAGTACCACTACCAATACCACCAATACCACCATCACAAATACCACCACCACACCAATACCACCACCACAAATACCAACACCACACCAATACCACCACCAACAATACCACCACCAACAATACCACCACCACCAATACCACCATCACCACCAATACCACCACCACCACCAATACCACCACCAATACAACCATCACCACCACCAACAATACCACCACCAATACCACCACTAATACCACCACCACCACCAATACCACCCCCACCCATACCACCACTACCACCAATACCACCATCACCACCAATACCACCACCACCAATACCACCACCAATACCACCACTAATACCACCACCACCAATACTACCAGTACCACCACCACAAATATCAACAACAACACCACCATCAATACCAGAACTTTCCACCACCAGCAATACCACCACAAATACCACCACCACCAATACCACCACCACCAACACCACCACCAATACCACCACCACCAATACCACCACCACCAATACCACCACATCCAATACCACCACCACCAATACCACCACCACCACCAATACCACCGCCACCAATACATCACCACCAATACCACCACCACCAATGCCACCACCGCCACCAATACATCACCACCAATACCACCACCAATACCACCACCATTAATACCACCACCACCAATACCATCACCACCACCAATACCACGACCAATACCACCACCACCAGTACTAATACCACCACCAATACCACCACCACCACCAATACCACCACCACCAATCCCACATATACCACCACCAGTGCCACTACCAATACCATCACCACCAATACCACCATCACAAATACCACCACCACACCAATACCACCACCACAAATACCAACACCACACCAATACCACCACCAACAATACCACCACCACCAATACCACCATCACCACCAATACCACCACCACCACCAATACCACCACCAATACAACGATCACCACCAATACCACCACCACCAACAATACCACCACCAATACCACCACTAATACCACCACCACCAATACCACCCCCACCCATACCACCACTACCACAAATACCACCATCACCACCAATACCACCACCACCAATACCACCACCAATACCACCACTAATACCACCACCACCAATACTACCAGTACCACCACCACCAATATCAACAACACCACCATCAATACCAGAACTTTCCACCACCATCTCCACCACCAGCAATACCACCAGCAATACCACCACAAATACCACCACCACCAATACCACCACCACCACCAATACCACCAACAACAATACCACCACCACCAATACCACAACCACCAATACCACCACCAATACAACCACCACCACCAATACCACCACCACCAATACCGCCACCATAACCAATACCACCACCAATACCACTACCACCACCAATACCGCCACTAATACCAACACCACCAATACCATCACCAATACCATCACCACCAATACCACTACCACCAATACCACCACCTCCAATACCAATACCACCACCAACAATACCACCACCAATAGCACCACCACCACTAATCCCACCACCAATACGACCACCCCCACCAATACCACCACCACCAGTACCAATACCACCACCACCACCAATACCACAAATACCACCACCAATGCCACTACCAATACCACCACCACAAATACCAACACCACACCAATACCACCACTACCACCACCAATACCACCATCACCACCAATACCACCACCAATACCACCACCAATACAACCACCAATACCACCACCACCAGTACCACCACCACCAATACCACCACCACCACCACCACCACCAATACCACCACCACCACCACCAATACCACCATCACCACCAATACCACCATCACCAATACCAATACCACCACCATCACCAATACTACCACCACCAATACCACCACCACCAATACTATCACAACCAATACTACCAATCCCACCACCACCGATACCACCACCACCACCACCATCAATACCACCACTTCCACAACCACCAATACCACCACCAATACTACCACCAATACCACCACCACAATACCACCTCCACCACCACCAACATGACCAGCAATACCACCACCACCAACACCACCACCAATACCACCACCACCACCAATACAACCACCAAACCAATACCCCCACCACCAATACCACCACAAATACCACCACCACCACCAATACCACCAATACCACCACCACCAATACCAACACCACCAATACCACCACCAATACCACCACCACCAATACAGCCACCAATATCACCACCACCAATCCAATACCACCACCAATCCAATACAACCACCACCAATACCACCACCACCAATACCACCACCACCAATATCAGCACTACCAATACCAATACCACCACCACCAATGCAACCACCAATTCCACCACCACCACTAATACCACCACCACCACCAGCAATGCCACTACCACCACCAATCCAATACCACCACCACCAATACCAATACCACCACCAATACCACTACCACCAATACCACCACCACCAATCCAATACTACCACCACCAATACCAATACCACCACCAATACCACCACCACCAATACCACCACCACCAATATCAATACCACCACCACCAATACCAATAACACTACCACCAATACCACCACCACCAATCTAATACCACCACCACCAATACCAATACCACCACCAATACCACCACCACCAATACCAATACTCCCACCACCAATACCACCACCACCCATACCACCACCACCAATACCACCACCACCAATACCAATAGCACCACCACCAATACCAATACCACCACCACCAATACCAATACCACCACCACCACCAATACCACCCCTGCCACCATTACCACCACACAATACCACCATCACCACCAATACCACCACCAATACCACCACCACCACCAATACCACCACTAATACCACCACAATACCAACACCACCACCAATATCACCACCACCAATACCACCACCACCAATACCACCACCACCATCGCCACCAATACCACCACCACCAATACCACCACCACCAATATCACCAACAATACCACAACCACCACCACCAATACCACCACCACCAATACCATCACCACCAATACCACCACCATCACCACCAATATCACCACCACCACCAATACCACCACCACCACCACCAATACCACCACCACCAGTACCAATACCAATACCACCACCAATACCAATACGACCACCAATGCCACCACCACTACCAATACCACCAATACCACCACCAATGCCACCACCAATACCACCACCACCAATACCACCACCACCACCAATACCCCACCACCAATACCATCACCACCACCAATAAAACCACCAAACCAATACCACCAACCCAATACCACCACCAATACCACCAACACCACCAATACCACCACCAATACAGCCACCAATATCACCACCACCAGTCCAATACCACCACCACCAATCCAATACCACCACCAATCCAATACCACCACGATCAATACCAATACCACCACCACCAATACCACCACCACCAATATCAGCATCACCAATACCAATACCAATACCACCACCACCAATACCACCACCAATTCCACCACCACCACTAATACCACCACCACCAATACTACCAGCACCACCAATCCAATACCACCACCACCAATAACAATACCACCACCAATACCACTACCACCAATACCACCACCACCACCAACACAACCACCACCACCAATACCACCACCACCAATACCACCACCACCAACACCACCACCAATACCACCACCACCACCAATACAACCACCAAACCAATACCCCCACCACCAATACCACCACAAATACCACCACCACCACCAATACCACCAATACCACCACCACCAATACCAACACCACCAATACCACCACCAATACCACCACCACCAATACAGCCACCAATATCACCACCACCAATCCAATACCACCACCAATCCAATACAACCACCACCAATACCACCACCACCAATACCACCACCACCAATATCAGCACTACCAATACCAATACCACCACCACCAATGCAACCACCAATTCCACCACCACCACTAATACCACCACCACCACCAGCAATGCCACTACCACCACCAATCCAATACCACCACCACCAATACCAATACCACCACCAATACCACTACCACCAATACCACCACCACCAATCCAATACTACCACCACCAATACCAATACCACCACCAATACCACCACCACCAATACCACCACCACCAATATCAATACCACCACCACCAATACCAATACCACTACCACCAATACCACCACCACCAATCTAATACCACCACCACCAATACCAATACCACCACCAATACCACCACCACCAATACCAATACTCCCACCACCAATACCACCACCACCCATACCACCACCACCAATACCACCACCACCTATACCAATAGCACCACCACCAATACCAATACCACCACCACCAATACCAATACCACCACCACCACCAATACCACCCCTGCCACCATTACCACCACACAATACCACCATCACCACCAATACCACCACCAATACCACCACCACCACCAATACCACCACTAATACCACCACAATACCAACACCACCACCAATATCACCACCACCAATACCATCACCACCAATACCACCACCACTATCGCCACCAATACCACCACCACCAATACCACCACCACCAATATCACCAACAATACCACAACCACCACCACCAATACCACCACCACCAATACCATCACCACCAATACCACCACCATCACCACCAATATCACCACCACCACCAATACCACCACCACCACCACCAATACCACCACCACCAGTACCAATACCAATACCACCACCAATACCAATACGACCACCACCAATAAAACTACCACCACTACTACCAATACCACCAATACCACCACCAATGCCACCACCAATACCACCACCACCAATACCACCACCACCACCAATACCCCACCACCAATACCATCACCACCACCACCAATAAAACCACCAAACCAATACCACCAACCCAATACCACCACCAATACCACCAACACCACCAATACCACCACCAATACAGCCACCAATATCACCACCACCAGTCCAATACCACCACCACCAATCCAATACCACCACCAATCCAATACCACCACGATCAATACCAATACCACCACCACCAATACCACCACCACCAATATCAGCATCACCAATACCAATACCACCACCACCAATACCACCACCAATCCCACCACCACCACTAATACCACTACCACCAATACTACCAGCACCACCAATCCAATACCACCACCACCAATAACAATACCACCACCAATACCACTACCACCAATACCACCACCACCACCAATACCACCACCACCAATACCACCACCACCAATACCACCACCATAACCAATACCACCACCAATACCACTACCACCACCAATACCACCACTAATACCAACACCCCCACCACCAATACCACCACCAGTACCACCACCACCAATACCTCCACCAATACCACCTTCACCACTAATACCACCACCACCAATACCACTACCACCAATGCCACCACCACCAATCCAATACCACCACCACCAATACCTATACCACCACCAATACCACCACCACCAATACCACTACCACCAATAACACCACCTCCAATAACAATACCACCACCAACAATACCACCACCAATAGCACCACCAACACTCATCCCACCACCACCCCCACCAATACTACCACCACCAGTACCAATACCACCACCACCACCAATACCACCAATACCACAAATACCACCACCAATTCCACTACCAATACCACCACCACCAATACCACCACCACAAATACCACCACCACACCAATACCACCACCACAAATACCAACACCACACCAATACCACCACCACCAATACCACCATCACCAACAATACCACCACCACCAATACCACCACCAATACAACCACCAATACCACCACAAACAACAATACCATCCCCACCACCAATACCACCACCACCAATACAACCACCACCACCAATACCACCATCACCACCAATACCACCATCACCAATACCTATACCACCACCATCACCATGACCAATACTACCACCACCAATACCACCACCATCACCACCAATACCATCACCACCAATACTACCAATACCACCACCACCGATACCACCACCACCATCAATACCACCACTTCCACCACCACCAATTCCACCACCAATACTACCACCAATACCACCACCACAATCCCACCACCACCAACACCACCACCAATACCACCACCACCAACACCACTACCAATACCACCACCACCACCAATACAACCACCAAACCAATACCCCCACCACCAATACCACCACCACCACCAATACCACCAATACCACCACCAACAATACCAACACCTCCAATACCACCACCAATACCACCACCACCAATACAGCCACCAATATCACCACCACCAATCCAATACCACCACCAATCCAATACCACCACCACCAATACCAATACCACCACCACGAATACCACCACCACCAATATCAGCTCTACCAATACCAATACCACCACCACCAATACCACCACCAATTCTACCACCAACACTAATACCACCACCACCACCAATGCCACCACCACCACCAATTCAATACCACCACCACCAATACCACCAGCACCAATGCCACTACCACCAATACCACCACCACCAATCCAATACCACCACCACCAATACCAATACCACCACCAATACCACCACCACCAATACCACCACCACCAATACCACTACCACCAATACCAATACTACCACCACCAATACCACCACCACTAATATCACCACCACCAACACCACCACCAATACCACCACCACCAATACCAATAGCACCACCACCAATACCAATACCACCACCACCAATACCACCACCACCACCACCAATACCACCCCTGCCACCATTACCACCACCAATACCACCATCACCACCAATACCACCAATACCAATACCAATACCACCACCATCACCATTACCAATACTACCACCACCAATACCACCACCACCACCACCACCAATACCAACACCACCAATACTACCAATACCACCACCACCGATACCACCAACACCACCACCATCAATACCACCACTTCCACCACCACCAATTCCACCACCAATACTACCACCAATACCACCACGACAATACCACCACCACCACCACCACTACCAATACCATCACCACCACCAATACAACCACCAAACCAATACCCCCTCCACCAATACCACCACCAATACCACCACCACCACCAATACCACCACCAATACCACCAATACCACCACCAACAATACCAACACCACCAATACCACCACCACCAATACAGCCACCAATATCACCACCACCAATCCAATACCACCACCAATCCAATACCACCACCACCAATACCAATACCAACACCACCAATACCACCACCACCAATATCAGCTCTACCAATACCAATACCACCACCACCAATACCACCACCAATTCCACCACCACCACTAATACCACCACCACCACCAATGCCACCACCTCCACCAATCCAATACCACCACCACCAATACCACCACCAATACCACTACCACCAATACCACCACCACCAATCCAATACCACCACCACCAATACCAATACCACCACCAATACCACCACCACCAATACCACCACCACCAATACCAATACTACCACCACCAATACCACCACCACCAATACCACCACCACCACTAATGTCACCACCACCAACACCACCACCAATACCACCACCACCACCAATACCACCACCACCAATACCAATAGCACCACCACCAATACCAATACCACCACCACCAATACCAATACCACCACCACCAATACCACCCCTGCCACCATTACCACCACCAATACCACCATCACCACCAATACCACCACCAATACCAACACCACCACCAATATCACCATCACCAATACCACCACCACCAATACAATCACCACTACCACCACCAATACCACCAATACCACCACCACCAATACCACCACCACCAATACAACCACCACCACCACCAATATCACCAACAATACCACAACCACCACCACCAATATGACCACCCCCACCAATACCACCACCACCAATACAATCACCACTACCACCACCAATACCACCAATACCACCACCACCAATACCATCACCACCAATACCACCACCACCACCACCAATACCACCACCACCAGTACCAATACCAATACCACCACCAATACCAATACCACCACTAATACCACCACCAATACCACCACCACTACCAATACCACCACCAATACCACCACCAATGCCACCACCACCAATACCAATACCACCACCACCAATACCCCACCACCAATACAACCACCTAACCAATACCACCACCCCAATACCACCACCAATACCACCACCACCAATACCACCACCACCAATACCACCACCAATACCAACACCACCAATACCACCACCAATACAGCCACCAATATCACCACCACCAGTCCAATACCACCACCACCACCACCAATCCAATACCACCACCAATCCAATACCACCACCACCAATACCACCACCACCAATACCACCACCATCAATATCAGCATCACCAATACCAATACCACCACTACCAATACCACCACCAATTCCACCACCACCACTAATACCACCATCACCAATACTACCACCACCACCAATCCAATACCACCACCACCAATACCAATACCACCACCAATACCACTACCACCAATACCACCACCACCAATCCAATACCACCACCACCAATACCACCACCACCAATGCCAATACTACCACCACCAATACCACCACCACCAATACCACCACCACCACCACTAATATCACCACCTCCAACACCACCACCAATACCACCACCACCAATACCACCACCACCAATACCACCACCACCAATACCAATACCACCACCACCAATACCACTACCACCAATACCACCCCTGCCACCATTACCACCACTAATACCAACATCACCACCAATACCACCACCACCACCACCAATACCACCACTAATACCACCACTACCACCAATACCAACACCACCACCAATATCACCACCACCAATACCACCACCACCACTACCACCACCATTACCACCAATACCACCTCCACCAATACCACCACCGCCAATACAACCACCACCACCAATACCACCAATACCACCACCACCAATACCACCACCACCAATACCATCACCACCAATACCACCACCACCAGTACGAATACCACCACCAATACCAATACCACCACCAATACCACCACCAATACCACCACCACCACCAATACCACAACCAATACCACCACCAATACCACCACCAATACAACCACCACCAATACCACCATCACCAATACCACCACCACCACCAATACCCCACCACCAAGACCACCACCAATACCACCATCAATACAACCACCACCAATGCCCGTACCACCAACAACAATACCACCACCAATACTACCACCACCAATACCACCTCCAATACCACCACCACCAATACCAATACTGCCTTCACCAATACCACCACCACCAATACCAGTACCACCACCAATACCAGTACCATCACCAATACCAGTATCACCACCACTACCTATACCACCACAAATACCACCACCACCACCAATAACACCACCACCACCATCAATACCACCACCTCCACCACCAATACCACCACCAATACCACCACCACCTCCAATACCACTACCAATACCAATACCACCACCACCACCAATACCACCACCACCACCAATACCACCACCACCAATACCAATACCACCACCAATACCACCAATACCACCACCACCACCACCAATACCACCACCACCACCACCAATACCACCAATACCACCATCACCACCAATACCACCTCCACCAATACCACCACCACCACCAATTCCACCCAACCACCAATACCAATACCACTGCAAATGTCAATACCACCACCAATACCACCACCAACACCACAAATACCACCGCTGATACCACCACCACCAATACCACCACCACCAATAACACCACCTCCACCAATACCACCACCACCAATACCACCACCACTACCATCACAAATAGCACCACCACCAATACCATCTCCACCACCAATACCACCACCACCATCATCAATACCACCACCACCAATACCACCACCACCATCAATACCACCACCTCCACCACCACCAATACCACCACCAATATGACCACCACCACCAATACCACCACCATTACCACCATCACTACCTATACCACCACCACCAATACCGCCACCACCACCAATACCACCAATACCACTACCACAACCAATACCACTACCACCAATACCAACACCACTAATACCAACACCACCAATACCACCACCAATACCACCACCAATACCAACAGCACCAATACCAACACCACCAATACCACCACCACCAATACCACCACCACCAATACCGCCACCACCAATACCATCACCACCAATACCAGTGCCATCACCAATACCAGTATCACCACCAATACTAGTACCACCACCACCACCACCAATACCAATACCACCACCACCAATACCTATACCACCACCACCAATATCAGTACCACCACCAATACTACCACCACCACTACCTATAGCACCGCCACCAATACCGCCACCACCGATACCAGCACCTCCACCAATACCACCACCACCAATATCACCACCACCAATACCACCAATGCCACCACCAATACCACCACCACCAATACCAGCACCACTAATACCACCACCACCAGTACAACCAATAACAATACCACCACCACCACCAATACCACCACCACCAATACCACCACCTCAGCACCTCTCGGTCACTAGTTATAGCAGGGGATCTGTACAAGGCCAGAGCTGCAGCCGAGACCATCCCTCCCTCCCTCCATTCCCGCTATAAAGCACAGCCCACCCTGCACCAGGAGGTGAAGCCAGGGCCCTTCTACAGCTGGAGTGTTTTTTATTAGGCCAAAGATAGCAATGACATTACGCAATGCCATTACGCAATGCCACACTGCACACTCAAATCACGGAGAGGGCAGGAAATAGCCCCCCCCCGCTCTTCCTCCTGAGCCACGACAGTGTAATCACAGAGCAAAAGGTGTTGGAGCGCTTTGTTAGTGTTTATAGCTCAGATCATATGTAACTCTCACTTCACACTTTGTGTCTGTGTAATTTACAACATTTACACATCTTCTTCATTGCACTATTCATCCCTACTTTGAAGAAGTCGCAGTCTGGTCTCTTCCTCTGATATTTACAATCTAACAAGCGGTCGAGAAGGCCCTTTATTGCAATGCAATAGGTCTCGCATTTGCGAGAGTTTAAGCTATTAGTAATGTAAATGACAATGCCTTTTATTTATGTTTTAAAACCCAAAACATGAATAAAAGGCATTGTCATTTACAATGCCAATAGCTCAAACTAGCGTGAATGAGAGACCTATTGCATTGCAAATGCTTGTTTTTTTCTGGTACGGCCTAAAGAGGCAGCAACTGAAAGAAAAGCTAATAAGCAGGAGTAGCACAATTAACTGTGCACTGCTTTTATTTGTAATAAAGGTAATCTAATATTAATCTGTCTGTAAAGGCTTCCGAGTGCATCTGCCGAACTGTGGCCCGATAGTTATAATATTAATAATAGCACAGAAATAGTCCAGTTCTGCTCTCAGAATCCAGCTACCCCTTTAATCACTGGTTGACTGTACCTTTACCCCGGCACAGCTTTCTGCTGCCTTATCTATCTATCTATCTATCTATCTATCTATCTATCTATCTATCTATCTTATTATTAGTATTATTATTTGTAGTAGTAGTAGCAGTAGTAGTAATATTGCATCTTCATCAGAAATTCTGCACATAGAATCAATGTGCATGGAAACATTGGGTAGGTGAGTCTTAAAAATATAGTAAGAGGTGGTATTGTTTAGGTTTCTCAAGACTACAGAGCACACGTCACCGACAGGCCTTATAATTGCACTTCTATGGATCACAATCTATTTCCTTAATCCCACGATTAGCCAACCCCAAAACCCCTATTTCCTGAGAGAAGTAGAAAAAGCTTTATTGAGCCTCTTGAACTCTTAGTCCTATGACCAGGATCCCTTTATCTATTAGTCCTATGGAGCATAGGAAAAAGTGTAGCAGCAACATGTGTAAAGCAAACAAGGTTGATGTATTAAGTTTAAACTTTTTGACATCACATTCATTGTAGTATTAAATACATAGGGCCTCATTACAGGAAACATCCTCAACAACGACTCTGGAACAATAGTTCCGGAGTCACACAAGCCGAACAACGACTTGCCTGAACAATGACTTAGCCTTAACCAGGCATGTGCATGGTTAAGTCTAAGTTGTCTAGTGTTTGTGCAGGGCGGAGTTCAGAGGAGCGTCGGACAGGAACAGGTAAGTGAGGTTCGGGGGTGGAGGGGGGGTTCGTGTTAGTTTTTAGGGGGTGGGAGGGTTTGTGTTAGTTTTTAGGGGGTGGGAGGGGTTCGAGTTAGTTTTTAGGGGGTGGGAGGGGTTTGAGTTAGTTTTTAAGGGGTGGGGGAGTTCTAGTTAGTTTTTAGGGGGCCTGCTGTGTACTTCAGAGTACTTCACTGCAAGCAAGAAAAATTGAGTACTAGGATGAGTTCTAGCGAGATTTCTCAACGCAGGTGGTCGCAGCAGGTCTCTACTATTTGCGTTGAGAAAGCTGTTGCTCAAATAGAAACTCTACTCGAGTGGCATAAAGAAGCAGTGCCCTGTTGTGCGGCACGTGGTGCCATTCGCCCTGATATTACAGCACAGGACATGTTCCTGGTACTAAAAATCAAAATGATGCGCCAAAATTCTGCCGCTCGCAGAACTCAGCGGTAATCTCAGGGAGTTTTTATGTAAGTCCACGGAATTCTGCGGAGTAGAACTCAGCAAATTCCGCCCACCCCTACTCCAAGGGCTAGTTGGCTGGTCTCCTGATCAGAGCCTCAGGAAAAGAAAAGACTCCAACCATCCTAAACCCACAACTGGACCCTGCTTGAGTTAGTCCTGACCTAGATAGCCTAAATCCAAAACTGTTTGCCCAGAAAATGCTCTGACCTACCTGCTCAATGATTCGCCCAAGGTGCATCACCATTTGGCCTGACTTCATGGCAGCTCCTGCTATGTTCTCTCCACACCAGAGAAATCCTGTTTAGCGGCTCATCGCAGAAGGGGTATCCAGCCTTTTGGAGCCCTTTTGGGCTACAGCCTGCAGCTTCACCCCACTGGTGATTTTTGACTTCCAAAAAAGAGACTAAGTCCAAACCTAGGTATCTTCACCGCAACTTTGTACAGCAGCTCCCAGACAATGGCGCCTCCTCCTCTGACATCGCCAGCTGCTTTATCCCACTGAACTTTACCTTCTCAGACATTTTTCTTTGAAATTTCTTCTAAGTCCGAAGGTAAGCAGAAATCAGGCCCAATCCACTTTGTGTATCTGACCTGTGCTCCATCCTGGCCAGCCATAACTTTTGACTTTGCCCTCGTCTTGTACGACTAGGTGTCCACGGTTGGTGCTTTGATCTTTTAGGCACTATTTTACACTATAAAAGTTTTTAAATTCCTAACTATGATTCTACTCATTGTATTTTTGCCATTTTGGTGTCAAATAATGTATTAATATTTACACTATTTTTCCAAATTAGTGTGGGAGTTTTCCTGTGTTGTGTTTTCACTTTATTACTATTTGAGTGGTGCATAATTACTTTACACATTTCCTCTGATTTAAGCCTGGACTGCTTTAATACCAAGCTACAATAGGGTTAAACACAGGTTACTTTTTAGGAGGGCGTGGCCAGCGAGCCAACATGGCGGATGCAACTGACTGAAGCTCCGCCATGAATCCCTCTATTATCCTGAATTCCACCCTGCATCCAACCCATCTGCCTACGATTACGGTGGGGATCTGTTGGCGCTCAGTCGTGGTGCTCGATGCGACCCTTCAATTGTCGTATTTGATGGTGGGGCCCCCGTTACGGACGAGACACGATACTTGGCCTACTTGGAGGTGAAGCGAGCGCGGGCCTGCGGCTCCGGCCAATGCACATCTAAGTAGTCTGCGGCAGTCTCAGATCATCGGATACAGGGCGCTTACGCCTAGCGCGGTCGAGGACCAGACACGAGCCCCTGCCGGAGGTCACCGATTCAGGGACCGTCAGACCTCACCCCCGGACCCTCGCGGTGCTGGCGAGGTGGGACCTGACAGGACAGCACTACCTGAGGACTTCGCGGCCGGCTCCGCTGGGCTGCGACGGCGTGTGGAGAGTGCTGCCCAGACCGCATCCTGAGGCAATCCTGCGGCGCTGTGTCCTTGGGCCCCTGGCGACGCGGCACTGCGGAGCCATCTGCGAGGAGAACAGAGAACAATTGCAAGCGAGATCGGACCCTAGCGGACCTGACTGCTGTGTATACTGACCAGTGAGCGGCGAGGTGGGGATTGTTGGCACTGCATGCAGTGGAAGCGCACAGTGTGACTGCCCAGGAGAGTGCTGGATCCCCCGCTGTGTTGGGCAGCGTGAACGGTGCTCCCGCCGAAATTGCTCTGTCTGTTGGGCCCGGCCTGGAGTCTGTGGCAATCTCGGCCTGGCCTGGAAGCGACCGGAGGGCGGGTGCAGCCCACGCTCGGCCTCCTGTGGACCTGGCTTCCGAGGCTGCGGCGGTGCGGTCCGCTGCTGAGAGGCCCCACTTAAGAGCTGCGACGAACTAAACCAGGCCCCGGCGAGTCTCCAGAAGGTAGGCCCTACATAGATATCGCTGGAGGAGCTCCGGCCAGTCCTCTATACGAAGGGCGGAGCCGCCGTTTCAGCGCTGTGAGGTGTACACTGAATCTGCAGAGGCGGTCACAACTGTGCAAATTGCGAAACCGAGGGCACCCTGGCTCTGCACCGTCTGGGATAGCGGCTTGGGGGTGGATGCGGCCTGTATACCACGCTGCTTCTGAGGCAGAGACTGTGCGGTCTGCTGCATGGGTGTCTGCAGTGAAGAGCCTGAAACGCCCTGCGAATTGGGTCTGCTGCACCAGCCCTAGAGTGCCCTGTGACTTACATCCTCCACTCGCCCTATACTTACCTAAGACTGGTCCGGCCCCGCATACCCTTCACCGCAGATGAGCAGATCCTGTGTCATTCGCCCTGTGATGCGGGGATGATCCCAATACTGCTGTAACCGAGATCTTATAGGCTGCGCCACATGTCCTGAAGTACTTCGGAGAGAGCCCGCTACTGTCTGTGAGCTGCCCACCCTGACTCTGGGCCCGTGTGTAGAGATTTGGGTACAGCGGCCAATCTGCTGGTACTACACTTCCTTGCGTATATGGCTGCACGACTAGAGGCGGATCTGGGACAGACGTGAACCACCGCAAGGGCTCTGGTCCCAATCAACCTGGCATGGGACATCAATAATGCCACACCATGCTGCGGCATTGACTGCTACGCACACTGCGATACACGCAGCTCACAGGAGCAACTATATACCTGTAACATGCTTAGATACCTATCACCGCGCAGTCACTTAGTGCCCGGGGTCAATGCTCTCCGCACAAAAGCTAGCGATGGGCTGCCTTTTTCGCCAATACACAGCAAACTGCAACGCGCGCTGCTACTCTGGATCTACCAAACGCGGAAGACGGCGCTATTAAAGACATTCCGAATGCGACGCTGGTGGCAAAACTAGATTCGGTACTGGCAGCGGTCGAGAAGATTGGCACTACATTGGAACAGACACGAACGTCACTTGAAGCCAGGATTGACAAGGTGGCATCTGGTTTTACTCTTTTAAAGGCGGATCATCATAACTTGGCAGAGAAGGTGCAATCGCAAGCCCAGTCATTGTCTGAACTGAAACCTGTTACCCACAGTCATGCGGCGGCCATACAAGATGTTCTGGATCGTGTGCACGCCTTGGAAGATAAAGTTGAAGGTGCGGAAGGGCGCTCACGCCGCAACAATGTCCGTGTGGTAGGCCTTCCGGAAGGAGGGGAGGGCCGAATCCCAGAACAATAGGTAGTGCGTTGGCTGCAAGACATTCTGCCTCCGGGAACACTGTCGCCGCAATTTGTGGTGGAACGAGCACACCGTGTACCAGCCCAGAGACCCCCTCCTGGGGCTCGGCCGAGACCATTCCTCTTCAAGCTCTTGAACTATAGAGACAGGGACGCAGTTTTAAGGGAAATCCGCAAGCTCTCCGATCTTAGAGTTAGTGGCAATCCAATCATGGTGTTCCCGGATTACACATCACAGGTGCAGAGGCGGCGTAGCACCTTCACTGCCGTGAAGCGCCAGTTACGCGAGCTGGAACTCCCCTACTCCCTGCTGTTCCCCACCAGACTGAGGGTGATAGCCAAGGGTACTACCCGTTTCTTTGATTCGCCTGATGAGGCGTGGGACTGGCTGGAGGACGCAGGCCTGTGGGCGGGGACTCGCCCCTCAAGCGAGGAAGCAACCCGACCAGTCCATAAGAGGTCCCGTCGCCGTGGGAAACGAAGAAGACTAGGAGACATGCCCTCGAAGGCAGCGGCACCACGACCGGAACAGAGTGAAGTAGAGCGCCACAACGCCCTGGAAGCAGTTGCAGCACTGGGAATCCAGACATATCGGGAGACTCCAGAACTCAGTTCCTCTGAATCAGCAACTTCCAGTGGTTCGTCCACCCCTAGGCCTGAGGACTTTGATGGGGGGAGACCGCCCGATGTTACCCCGCAGACTGCTGATGACATTGTGTGAGAGTCTTCCATCGCTTGATGTACTGAAGGGGGCTCCGCACGCAAGTAAAGACTACTGTTACGATGCTTAATTCTGATGTTGCTCTTTAATGCTACAAGACTGTTGTAAGCACGAGTAGTGCCTCTCCTATGTAGATTCTCTGTATTACTGTCCACCTCTTACAATTATGCCATCACTGCTATTGTCGCATTGTATCACACATGCACCTACCGTTGTTTGGCCACGACTGTCGTCACACACACATAACACTCGCGCGCGCCAACGCACAGGCTGGGGGCGCGGATGACAACTCCGCATCTTAGAGGGGGGAAAAGCAACACACCTAGCTAGGCACTCGCTGCCCACCCCAATAGCAATACCTCCATTGATGTAGTTACTGCCACTGTTGGGCACTATAATAGTTTGGACGAGCCTCACCATGGCGCTCGCCCTCAGCGTTAAACTGGTTCAAGTTCACGTTCTCAGTTTTAGTTTCTTAAGATCGACCCGTAACCCCCACACATGTTACACCAATATAACTACATGGTCCACCCGCACCTCTTGGTCCAACTCAATAACCAGACATGACACAGTCTCAAATAGCCACGTGGAATATACGCGGCATGCACACGCCCACACGTCGCTATTCCATATACTCGTACTTGCAACGCCATAAAGTGGGAATAGCCCTACTTCAGGAAACGAACAAGTACAAAGTAGAATTGGAGCGCTTGCGCAAAAGGTGGAGGGGCCAGATTTTTGGCACCACGTATTCGGCGCATGCAAGAGGCACACTAACATGGGTCAGAGCGGGAACCCCGTTTGTTTGTGAAGAAGACATCAATGACACAGACGGCAGATTCACTTTTGTGAAAGGGCGCTTGAATGGCCAAGAGATATTGTTAGGCTCTCTTTATGCCCCAAATTCAGATCAGGCCTCTTTCCTTACACGTGTATCCGAGGTGGTCGCCCGCTGGAGTGGGACCCCCTGGCTTCTTGGGGGAGACTTCAACTCTGTTTTAAATGTGGACCTAGACAGGTCATTCCCGCCCCTCAACAGGACCCTCTCTGCATCCAATGCGCAGGCCCTTTCTGATTGGTTGACACACTGGGCCCTATATGATGTGTGGCGAATTCTTAACCCCGCCGCCCGCGTATACTCTCATTATTCGGCAGTACACGGGTTACATGTATGCCTAGACAGGCTGGTGGCCTCACAGGCCTTAATCCCACTAGTCCGGGGTGCTGACTGCCTAGGGCGGACCCACTCCGATCATAATCCTTTATTGCTGCACCTCAGATGGGAAGCATATCGACCTCAGGTCCCCGTGTGGCGTCTCCAACCTAGTGACCTTGAAGATCCGGCGTTCCGGTCGTTACTGGGGACCGCGATTTTAGCATATTTTGAGCTAAATGAAGGCACGGCCAGCGATGCGCTCATTGAATGGGAGGCCTTCAAGGTGTCCATCAGGGGCCACTGTATGGGGGCCACGTGGAATGTTCGCAAACAACTCTCCGATTCCCTAACACAGATGGAGGCTCAACTTCTGCGTTTTGAGCACGAAGGGGAGGGTACAGGCAGAGATTCACGGCGCCTGGCGACACTGCGTTCCGAACACGCGGAATACATAGACCGACTTCACTGCCACAATTATGCTGCACACACAGCCTGTACACACTCAGCGGCAGATAGAGCTGGCAGATTGCTAGCTTGGCTGATCTGCTAAGACCACACCTGTGCTCCGATTGGAGCATTACGCACGCGGGACAACTCTTAGTTACACAGCGTGACATACATGCCGCTCTGACGCAACACTACACACTTCTATACCGGTCCCAATGTAGGTGCGATGATCAGGATCTGGGAAGGTTTTTGGATAGTCTGCAGCTGCCCAAAGTGACCAGGGAACACAGAGAGATGCTCATTGAGCAGATCTCGCCGGAGGATATTGGCGAAGCCTTACAATCCCTAGCATCCGGGAAAACCCCAGGGCCGGATGGGCTACCGGCAGAGTACTATAAGGCATATCGCGTCTCATTGGTGCAGCGTCTTGGTACTGGCCTCACCACTGCATTGGATTCTGGGCGGCTCCCGCCCTCCATGCGCGAGGCTCACCTGATATCATTGCTGAAGCCAGGTAAAGACCCGGTGGAGATGGGCTCCTATAGACCTTTAGCCCTGCTTAACACTGACTATAAAATACTGGCGAAGGTGTTGGCGGAGCGACTAGCGCTGGCGGTTCCCGGATTGGTCCATGCTGACCAAAATGGCTTCGTACCCGCCCGTAGTACCTCCCTCAATCTGCGGCGTTTCTACAGGGTGGCCACATACGCGATTGGGGAGTGGCTGAGAGCGGGATGTATAGTGCTGGACCTAGAGAAGGCCTTCGATTCTTACCTATTTGCAGTACTGGAGAAGTTCGATCTTGGCCCAACCTTTATACAATTGACGCGTCTTCTCTACACTGATCCAACTGTCAGAGTCAAAGTGGGCCCCTACATCTCCGTTTCCTTCCATATACAGAGAGGCACGCGCCAGGGGTGCCCACTGTCCCCACTCCTATTTGCGCTCACCATGGAGCCGTTGGCGGAGTCGCTGCGCACCCAGTTGGGGATTGGAATACCCTTGGGAGATGCTACCCATCAGGTTTCACTGTACGCGGATGATCTCCTCATCTACGTCAGGGATATTACCAGTATCCCTGTCCAACTGGCCCTACTACTAGAGGGGTTTGCCGTGCTCTCTGGTATGAGAGTAAATGTGGCTAAGTCCTGCCTTTACCCGTTCAAAGATGGGCTTAGTGACCCGGTATGTACCATGAGTGGCAGACCAGTACAGTGGAAGCCTGACACGTTCCGCTATCTCGGAATTCAGATTTACCGCCAACCAAACGATCTTTTTGATGGGAACCTAGGGAGGGCGGTGACATCCATTAAGTCGCAAATGTGATTCTGGAGCACACTACCACTGGCTGTAGTGGGTAGAATAGCACTCACTAAAATGGTGATACTCCCGTGGCTCCTATACCACTTTACAAATTTGCCGCTCTACGTGCCGACTTCCTTCTTCACCGCCTTCGAGAAACAGCTCAGAGACTTCATTTGGGGCAATGTCAGGCACAGGATGGCACTTAACAAACTGTACCTGCCGGTAGACCAAGGCGGACTGGCGGCTCCCTGTTTTGAACATTACTACCTAGCCTCTCAACTACAATGGATTGCACGGTGGTTGTCGAACCGTCACTGTGCAGACACTGCAACTACGCAGCCGCCCTACCTCCAGGAGCGCATTGCTAAACTGTTCCATCCGGGGGCGCGCCTGCGCCTGCCAGAACCTCTACTACTTGCTGTGGCCTACAAATGCTTCCGCAGGAGTCTATATATAACGCACAACGTGATCCCCTATGCACCGACGATACCACTGGAGGGAACTCCCACTAGGCAAGCGGTACTGACAACACTTGCACTCAGGGAATGGCAGGAAAAGGACTTTCACACACTTGGAGATCTGTATCATGAGGGGGCACTTATTCCATACACAACACTTGTAGACGAGGGGGGATTACCACCTGGGCAGTTTCTCACTCACCGAGCACTGGTGGCCTCACTCACGGCAAAATGGGGAGACATCTTTACAGAGCCGCAGACACATCTTACTATGCAATACTTAGACGTCATGGGGCAGGGTAGACATCTGACACACTGGTTTGCAGCCTCGCTCAGGACCCACGCAGCAATCAGTCTTGATACGCTTCGCCGTAAATGGGAACAAGATCTGGTTCGCCCGTTCACTGATAAGGAATGGGTCCAAGTACTCGAGAGCCCGACACGCATCCCCAGGAACATGAGCTTCCGGCAGATACAGTTATATATCATACATAGGGCATATCTCACACCTGCGAAAATTAATCAATACTTTAATCGTGGAGATGCCATTTGCCCGAGATGCGAGGAACCACGGGCCGACTTAATCCATATGTTCTGGAACTGTCATAGGGTGGGCGCATATTGGAGGGAAGTGGCCGCATCATTACACGCTTGCACTGGT
Source organism: Calotriton arnoldi (assembly GCA_963921515.1). NCBI lineage: Eukaryota > Metazoa > Chordata > Amphibia > Caudata > Salamandridae > Calotriton > Calotriton arnoldi. The sequence goes on along the minus strand of CAWUFW010003204.1, from coordinate 292,567 downwards.
CAGGAGTTGCCGTTCGAATGGCCTGTGTATCTATTGCATAAGTTTCGCAGGACACCCACCACGAAAGTCACGTCCAGATTTCTAGATCTGGGATTGATAGTGGCCAAGAGGCTGATTAGTAAAAAATGGAAAGCATCTGACCCCCCTCATATGCACGCTTGGCGTAATTCCATGCTTGCATGGGCCAAGGCGGAAAGTTTCGCTATTAAACGCGAGTAAACCCTGGGGCTACGTAAGCTCCCTATCGCCACGTTCTGGGACACCATATACACTGAGCTACAATATAACATGGACACACCACCTGCGGATTCACCTGACGCCCAAGCCGTAGACCACTAGCGCGTCCACTGATTGAAGCAGCGTACACACCACGCCACTCTCTTCATGGCAAGCATATGCTGGTTGACATAACACAGGTATACACATCTTGGAAACGGAGAGGCAGCTGGTAGCTGCGATATGTATGGACCACATGTAATGCTGTCTATGAAAGTGGGAGGGGTTGCGGGTTATATGGTTTGTTACACACGTTTTTCTTTTTACTTTGCATTTCCCTTCCTTCCCCCCTCTCCCCTCCTACAGTTAATATAAACAATGTTTCCCTCTTCCCCCCTCCCCCCTTTCCTCCCCCTTTTTGTTCACCTGTGAGTCTTTTTATTGACGGCTAACTGTACACGAGCGCCAGCACAACCAATGACTTTGCATAACTATACGTGCATGTGCACGTCGAGGTAACGAGGTACTAATATTCACACTTCAACGGACACTTAAGACTGTGAGATATGGACGGACTATCATGCCCATATGTTCCCTCTTCCCATCCCCTTCTCCTTCCCTTATCTAAGTATTGGAGAAGTATTGGAGATGCACATATGGGTTCTATCCTCCCAGGTTCCTTTTTCTTTTTATATTGCATTGTGAAATGTACTGATCTTAAACAAGCACTTGCACGAGGCGCGAGCTGTAACATCTGAAACGCCCAACAGTGCATATATATGTAATTGTCATATCGTGATTGTACGAAAACTCAATAATAACAGATTCACACAAAAAAAAACACAGGTTACTTTTTAAAACTTTTTGTGGTTCACCCTGACAAGGATTGTGGGTGTTGTTTGAGAAGGGCTCACCACCCCCATGACCAACAACCCAATTGCTCACAAACATCTTAATTTGAGTCATTGGTAATTACTCTGGGCTGCTTTCAAGCCCACGATTATAGAGCATGTATTGAGATTTATCAATTTGTCTTTGAAGGAATAAATCATATCTGCAGACCGCAAAAAGTTGTAACTTCCTGATTTTTAAGTAGTATAAATTTGATCCATCTATCTGGAAATGTTTAGGCCCCTTTTGAATATATCTTACGTGCTAAAGTGTTGACTGAGTAATCATAATCCAGCTACAGCTCTTTATTATGGTTCACAACTTTACTAGCCCCTACTTGCTTGTCTAGCTAAAGATCCAACAGAGTCATCAAACATGTGTGTATTGCAATGTTAAATAATCTCCACCATGACACCGAGCAATGAAATAACATTCCTCTAATGTTATTATATTCATCTACAGGGTTTGGTCTTCCAGGTCATTAGATTAGATTAGACACTCCTTGTCTATGTAAATTGTAGTCAATGCAAGTGTGTAGCACAGCTTCATCTCTTAAAAGAAGAGTTGGAATGAGCTGTGGGAAATCAAGGCTGAATGTAGCATCCGAAGGCTCAATCCATTAATATAACAATGAAGAACTCTGGGGATGCCTTAATGCCAATAGTGGGTCGAGAATAGAATAGCAATATTAAATAGAACAGATACAGATAAATCATCTTTGTGAACCACACATTTGCATATGAAAGATACTCTCCCTGGAAAATCTGCACAGCCAAATCCATTGTATTGCTGGTTCATCTTCTTTCAGAATGCTTGATCCTGATGGGACCAGTGTTACTGAAAAGCAGTAACTTGATGGCCCTGATAAGCTGCATGTCCTGGGCTTTGAAGCAAACTGAGCACATCTTGCTTTCTAAAAGATAAGGCATTATCAGGATAGCCTACTAGAGACCGCTATTCCTAGTTGGTCCAGGCTCACGCTGTGTGGAAATCTCCTCCAAAATCAAGATTCAGGATTGATTAGCAGAGCGGAAAATTGTGGCTGTGAACAGCCATGGTTTACAGTGGAATTCGACCACTGGACTAATGCTTTTTTTGTTCAAATGCCCTTCAATCACGGATGCTGTGATAAAGATGAAGAGTTTGCTCTTGGCATCTCTAGATTTTAAGGTGGGCTTTGGAAACCTCAGTAGAGAGACACTGGGCCATTCTTCTTCTAGCAACTGTGGATTTAGGTAAACAGGATTGCATTAGGAGGTCCTTCCTTAACACCTCAGCTAAACTGACTCCACAGATAATTTGCAGTAAATGAAGGGTTCTTTTGAGGATATGAGGATATATGTATCCTTGATCTATTCATGGTTCTTTTTACTTACCAGAACATTACTGAACAGCTGAATTCAGTGCTTGAAAGTCATGAGAGGTGGCCTGCACTCACCTCTTCACTCTCAATGAGCGTATGAGCACCATACTCAGAACTGCCAGGCAGTGTGTGCTATCAGATGTTGGCAGTGCATGCGGTGTGTTGATCTCACTTAGAGAGAGGCTTTGCATCTTCACTGGATGCACTATGTGAGATGCCTGAGTATAGTCACAGAACCCACAAGTCCCCTGAAGCCACAGGACTCTCATGAGGTAAGCAAGTATCAGTGGATATTTTGAAGTTACCAAATATATGTTTTTTATGGTCCAGTGCATGCTTGCTTGTCAATTGAGAAACGTTGTTGCTGTAGCCAGGAGCTTGTTGCCAGAGTTTTATAAAACCTTGAAAACAGTTTGTGATTGTCTTTGGAACTGTCAGAAGTATGAACTGCATGCAGATAAAGATTTCTTGGAATACAATTGTGTTTGTGGAGGCAAACTATATGCTGAAGAACAGTTTCAGAACTATCCTTTAAGGATATAATTTCCAATTTTCCACCTTGGTGACTTACATGAGGAACAGCGGTAATCCTTTTCACTTCAGAAACTTTGATCATTTTTTTTCTTATTGTAAAGTATGAAAAAATATATTTTTGAAACAGGGGAGCAGGTTCTCATAAAGCAAAAAGTAATTACCTCCAGTGAAAGACATAACAATAGCTCAGAATACGTTTGACATCTGCTTCAGATATAATATTTATGGTTCAGTTTTTGGGAAATTCAGAATACCATCAGAACTTAGAGAGTCAGAAACACAGAGATATTCTGAAAGTGTATTATGTGGAATAGGATGTATACAAGGCTAAAGGAAGATTGATTATATATTAAAGATCTTTCTTGTCTTGTCTTTAGATGCCAGCATATAAGATTTTGAAGGACGTTTGCAGTTGACTCAGGGTGGTGGTATCCAGTGTCTCTGCTTTCTCTCTTATCTCTTTTCTCTTTCCCCAGGTCTAATGCTAACCTACATATTATCTTGTGTATGGTTGCCTGTGACTTTGGAGAGATGTGAAACATTCATCTCTCCCATTGAATCTGGACTGCATTTTTAGTGCTTCTGACATACAATGAACTCATTACTCTTCTTATCCTTAGGTTTGAGAATCCTTTCCACCACCTTCTGCTTCAGATATTGGTATTCCTGGCAGCCTGACCCTATTATTTGCTACCTACATAACCTTGATTCCTCTAAAGTACGTACTGACTGTATGTCCTGGCATAAAACTGTTCTACAACTGTCTTAAATCACAAAATGTATAATTTGTGAAGGTGTACAAAGATTATATAAAAACTAGTCGTGGCTTACAGCAGCCTTGTGACTGTTTTATACCTGGAAAGAGGTTTAAGACTATCATATACTAAGCAAAACCTGTGACATCATGTTTGATAGTTTTGATGTTGTCTTAAGCAATATAAGACAGTGGTAAGGCAGCCATAAACCATAAAAAACACTTTTGTAAATCAGGCCCATCCTTATTCATACAGTACAGTTTTAAACCATGAACAATCCTTTGTAAATCAGAGGCTTTGTATGTTTTTTAGAGTGATTCAACAGGTATGCTTAAGATGCTAGTCATTATCACTGCTGAGCTGTATTAAGACTACACGGGTAGAGTGAGGTATGGTGCCACAAGCCTTTTGACCAGTCAGTTTTCACCTTCAAAAGAAGTTCACCAAACTTGTGTCCTAATGTCATTACTATTCAATCTTCAATTTGAATCCACATTTAAATCCAAAAGCAGCCTTGGGGGGAAAAGTGTTCATACCAGCCTGATAACACACTGCTAAAATAAAGCAGAGCTTTCTAAGAGGGCTTTAGAGATTCTCCCCAACAAAAACTTTGGAAAAGTTGAGGCCAAATTCTACATTTTTACAGCGCAATGTATGATTTCAATGAATCCACTGTCTCCATTTTTTTAATGAAAACAATGAGGATCACATATCACCTAATTTGTTTTTATTAAAATTAGATATTTTTGATATTATAAAACAAGCAGTTTGATGAACTGTGCCTTTCTGAGCTTTTGATCACTATTTGATCAATATTCTGGTCTTTAAGTGACTGTATGTTATACTATCAAGCAGAAAAATATCCTGCTACAACAATACTGGGGGTGAATGTTTGCATTGTTCAGCATTTAGTCCATCATTTGTTCCTTTTGTCACCCTGAGTGGGAAGGGTATGCCCAGGCGTGGGTCCTGTGCTCACTGCGCCACTGGATTCAAGCTAGCCTGGCTGATAAGGGGTGATGCCCTGAAACCAATCTAGGATGCCTGATCCAGTCCAGGGAGGACCTGGCTTGGCAGTTCAGGCTGAACTGTTCCCATGATTAGCAGTATCTAGACTGATTTGAATATGGCTGGGTACAGACTGGGGTGGCGTGGTGAGAAAAAGAACAATGGATTAAACCCAGATCTTTGTGATGGGGTGAATGTTTGCAATATTCAGCATTCCGTCCATCATTTGTTCCTTTTACAGCAATATCATAGCCAGAATATTGACTACCAAATTTATTGTGAAGTTAATTATATAAAGGTTAGTAGAGATATACTATTTTTAATTCCATATTTCCATACCTTGAGGATAAACATATTTTCAAGGTATATATATGTGGAGTTAAGAACATTAGATCTATATTTACCTTTATACAATTACATTCACAATATTTTGTTGTCAATTTCATTGATATGATATTTGTGTACCATGATAGTCAAAGTTTGATATTGTGGCAGGTTACCATTTAGATAGCTTTGCACTTTAGTTGTCATATGGTGACCTTGTACAGGTGTCTTTTTCTAAGTTGCACTGCTCTTCATTGCACTTTTGCTGACTAGGTCTGGCATTACTCAAGATCTTTTGTTTTTAATACAAACATATGCACTCCTCATACTTGCATACAGGTACTTTCGGTGTGTTCTCTTCATCTATTGATCTCTTGTAGTGTCATTCACATTTTGCTTCTGCTCACCACAGCACATACCATAAGACACATGGTCAGCCTACCTTGGCCATTGGCTTGGTTGTATGTGATTTCATCGAAAAAAGATACAATGGAATACCATTACTGAGAAACCATTTCATCTAAACCTTTTAATGGCAATTTTCAAAATGAATGGCGTTTACCTTTTCGATAGAAACCAATTCATAAAATGTTTTTCTGATCAAAATTGACCTTTGAATGCTTATTTCTTAAGTGTAAATGCAATGGTTGCAGGTCTTAATTTCAGAACAGTTTTGTCGAAGGTATATTTTTCAGTGCTTTACTTTAGGATATGTTATTTCATATTTATATCTTTTACATTGTCAAGCAATTACTTTGGATGCTTTTAGTTAGTTGACCCATCACCAGCTATAAACCTGGTCAATCGCTGACCCCTCTCGACCCCTAAACACCATCAATCCCTGCCCCTAAAATCCCTCACCACACTTAAACTACACTAATCCCTAAAGTCTAAAAACCCTTTCTACCCCAAACAATCCACCATCCCTGAACCATAATCACTCACTACCACTAACTCCACCCATTCCTGAACACTAAAAAGCCCTTTCTATTAACCCTGGGCGGAGTTCGCAGAGTTGCGCTACGCGAAACTCCGCGAAGTGGAAAAAAAGCTCTGCCGCGCTACACGGAGCTCCGCAAGCGGCGGAGTGCGATAGAAAAATGCAGTTCGCTGTGATTTTCAGTGCCGGATGCTTGTCCGCACTGTGCAATCATCGCGAACGGCACCATGCACAGCGCAAGCGGGCGCTGCTTTCCTTTCTGCCTCTTGAGTAGATTTTTACTCGAGCGGCAGCTTTCTCAATGCAAACAGGCAGTTTCTCAATGCGATCGGTCGCGAGCATGCACGACCACGCGCAATGAGAAACCTGACCCCCCCGCGTTGAGAAATCTCGCTGGGAGGTTTATTTTCCACGCTCGCGCTCGCCAACTTGATGTTGACGGTCGCGAATGAGGAAAAACCTTGCCGGGAGGTGGATTTTCCTCGCTCGCGCTCGCCAACTTGACGTTGACGAACGCGAGCGAGGAAAAAAACTCCGCTACGCTACACAGGGCGGAGTTTTTTGGATCTCCGCGAGCTCCGCTTAATGCTAAGTTCCGAAAACTACGCAAACTCCACAGGCGGAGCGGAGTTCACCCCCCAGGCCTACTTTCTATCCCTAAACCCCACCCATCCCATATCCCTTAAAACATCACAGCACACCCGAACTGCATCCATCCCTGAACCCTTTAAACGCTCATTGCCTTTAAACTAACCCTGGGCGAAGTACTACGCTACGCTCGCGTAGTTTGCGAAGTTTGCGCTACTTCGCACAACGCGAATTGCACGTAGCACAGTGCAAACACGCGTAGCGCAGCGTAGCGTAGTGCAGCGGTCATTTTTGCTTGCTCGCGGTCCTCAACGTCAAGTTGGCGACCGCGAGCAAGCAAAATGACATCCCGGCGAGACTTTTTCGTCTCGCGATCAGCAACATCAAGTTGCCGATCGCGAGCGTGGAAAATAAACCTCCCGGCGAGATTCTCAACGCGGGAGGTCAGGTTTCTCACTGCGAGTGGTCGCGTATGCTCGCGACCGCCGCGATGAGAAACTACCAGTCCGCGTTGAGAAGCTGCCGCTCGAGTAAATATCTACTCGAGCGGCAGTAAAAGACAGCTCGCACTGTGCAAGATGCCGTTTTCAATGATTGCACAGTGCGGACAAGCATCCGGCACTGTGCAATCATTGCGAATAGCGCACTACGCAGTTCGCGTAGTGCTATGCGTAGCTCGCGTAGTGCGAACTGCACTTCACGTAGCTTCGCGTAGCGCTACTTCGCGAACTACACCCAGGCTTACTTTAAACACCATCCATCCGTGACCCATAAGAACTCCTCAGTTCCCTAAACTATTCATCCCTGAGCCCTAAAAAACACTTTCTACATCTAAACTACACCCATCCCTAAATCCTTAAAAGCCCTCATCACCCTAAACTTCACCCCATGCTGAGCTCTAAAAAATCTTCACCACCCCAGCCGCTATCCATAATTGAACCTTCAGCAGCCCTAAACTCCACCCATCCATGAACCCTAAAACCCCTAGGCATCCTTATACGCCACCAATCCCTAAAACCTAAAAACACCTCAAACACCTAAATACCACTCATCCATGAAACCTAAAAACCCTCACCACCCCTACACTCCACCCATCTCTGAACTCTAAAAACCTATATGCCCGAACTCCAATTATTCTTGACCCCTAATAACCCTTCATCACCCTTGACATTACCTATCCCTGAACCCAAAAATCCCACAGTAGTCCTAAAGTCCACCCAAGTTTAATGAAATTTGGGATTTTTCCTTAAAATTTTCTTTCCTTTGAAATGTTTCCTTTAATTTTCGTTTTTTTTGTATTTCCTTAAAATTGTCTTTCCTTAAAATTGGTTTTCCATGATTTGGTTTCTTCCAATGCGTTTTCCATTAATACACACACATCACATTGGCTTAGCTGACCTGACTGTAAGTGATAGCATTATGCTCTCTCACAATGTGCACATCTGCCCAATAAGTAGTTCCTTTCAGTGCCAGGGCCTACTAGTGCAATGTGTGCTTTTACATTAATATATATATATATATATACATATATATATATATATATATATATATATATATATATATATATTCACTGAAAAAACCATAGGTTTTAGGGACAGTTTTAGTTACTTGGACATTGCACTCGTACAAAACCCGTGAAATTCCCCGTTATAGTTAGTTCAGCTAACTATAACTCGCGCCCCGCAATGCACTGCTGATGACGTCACATATTACATCACTCATGACATGGTCAGTGACATCACTGATGACATCACTGATGACATCTCAAATGACATCACTGATGACATCATCCACGTGATAATCTGATGCACCTCCTCACACCCTAATATAACCTTTGATACACCCACTCTAAATTACAGACTGCCATTCGCAAAACCATAGACACTCCAACACCAATAACTACATACCCACTCACTGATTCTTAGGTCTACACACACACATCCACTCACTCACCCGTACAGTCACTCATACTTACGGTCACTCAGTACAGGACTATCATATGCACTCTTACTCCTATATAGACACTCAAACAACGCCACTCATCCATAGAGATACTCACACACCTAGTCAGTCATGCAAATAATTAAACACACTGCCATTTACTCACCTATACAGTTATACACACACCAGCTCACTTACTCATACAAATAGTAGCACATTGTTACGCTCTTATACAATCACTGATACAAGCACACACTCATCCATACAGCCACTATCACAATCACTCACTCTTGCTTATAGCTATTTATATACTCCAACACACATATATACTGCCTTTCACATATGTAGTTACTCACACATGTACCACTGGGACATACATTCACTCACTAACACACTCTTACACACACTTACCCACCCATACAGTCTATCACAGATGCACTCTTGAAACCATCCACCCAGTGAATCACCCACTCACACATCTATGCACAGAGTTGCACACACCCCTCCCACACAAACACTCAGGCACCCATACAGATACTCAGACAAGCATTCAATAACTCATATAGACACTCATTTAGCTATTCACAAACACATGCAGCCACTTACACAGCAACAGACAGACGGATACAGACATTCACCCAGTTTAGTCACTAACCCATGCATTCAGTAAGATACGTTAAATCACTCACTTATAGAGTCAGTCACGCACCTACTAAATCATCCATACAGACACTTACACACCCACTCATTCTTCAATACGTCTTTTCCTATATATATTAAAAATATTTAAACTTTACAGAAACACACAGTCACTGGATGATGTCATCAGTGATGTCATTTGAGATGTCATCAGTGATGTCATCAGTGATGTCACTGACCATGTCATGAGTGATGTAATATGTGACGTCATCAGCAGTGCATTATGGGGCGCGAGTTATAGTTAGCTGAACTAACTATAACGGGGGAATTTCACGGGTTTTGTACGAGTGCAATGTCCAAGTAACTAAAACTGTCCCTAAAACCTATGGTTTTTTCAGTGAATTTCAAAGGTTTTTTAAATGCTAATTTGTAACTATAACGTGTCTGAAACCTATGGTTTTTTCAGTGAATTTAAAAGGTTTTTAAATGCTAATTTGTAACTATAACGTGTCTGAAACCTATGGTTTTTTCAGTGAATATATATATGTGTGTATATATATATATATATGTGTGTGTATATATATATATATATGTGTGTATATATATATATGTGTGTATATATATATATATATATGTGTGTATATATATATATATATGTGTGTATATATATATATATATGTGTGTATATATATATATGTGTGTATATATATATATATGTGTGTGTATATATATATATATGTGTGTGTATATATATATATATATGTGTGTATATATATATATATATGTGTGTATATATATATATGTGTGTATATATATATATATGTGTGTGTATATATATATATATATGTGTGTGTATATATATATATAT
>CAWUFW010003204.1:0-277500 GCA_963921515.1 Calotriton arnoldi | reverse complement strand
ATTTGTATGTTTCAAAAATCAACACTTAGAAGAATTTCCAAGTGAAACCAGTCAATGTTAGCCTATGAAGGAAATTCAAGTTACCGGTAAGTACGGTTAAAATTACTTTTCAGGATCAGTACTGGGCTGAAAGATGCAGCACTGAGGTCTCTCCTGATAACAGGTGAGTAAATCGGAATTCGTATTTCGGCTGATTTTAGAGGAATATTTTAAAGTTCCAAAACTCCACACAGAAGAATTTCCAAGTGAAACCAGTCAATGTTAGCCTATGGAAGGAAATTCAAGTTACTGGTAAGTATGGTTAGAATTACTTTTCAGGACCAGTACTGGGCTGAAAGATACAGCACTGAGGTCTCTCCTGATAACAGGTGAGTAAATCGGAATTCATATTTCGGCTGATTTTAGAGGAATATTTGCACAATGGTGAAGGGAGGGGGCGGGGCCTGAGGTGACATCTGTGCAAACGCGCCTCGTTGCGCGTTTTAAGTTGGGGATTAAGTCCCTTGAATCCTGAGGGTCCCTAGGGGCCAACTAGCCCACCAGGAACCTCCAATATGCGCCAGAGGGCTGCGTTGCAGAGACGTGTAGAGAGGCCACACCCCTTTACACCTCTCTGCAACGCAGCTCTGTGGCGCTTTCTGGATGTACCCGTTGGGCTAGTTCGCCCCCAGGGACCCTCAGGATTGAAGGGATTTAATTCCCCATCTTAAAACGCGCCGCACACATGTCACCTGAAGCCCCGCCCCCTCCCTTCACCACTGTGCAAACGCGCCCCGTGGCGCGTTTTAAGTTGGGGGATTAAGTCCCCTTGAATCCTGAGGGTCCCCGGAGTCCAACTAGCCCACCATATACCTCCAAAGCGCCACAGAGCTGCGTTGCAGAGAGGAGTAAAAAGGGGTGTGGCCTCTCTACACGTCTCTGCAACGCAGCCCCTGGCGCATATTGGAGGTTCCTGGTGGGCTAGTTGGCCCCAGGGACCCCAGTATTCAAGGGGAATTCGTTCCCCTCTGCAAACGCGCCAGGGCGCGTTTGCAGAGTGGTGAAGGAAGGGGCGGGGCCTGCGGGCCCGATCATTTAAAAAAAAAAAAAATGTTTGTCCCCTGAAGGGGGGCTGTGTGGCCCCCCTTCCTTTTTCCTGTTTTTATGCCCTGGGGCCCCCATCCCCCAGGGCCTTACCCCTTTTTTAAATTTTTAATAAAAAAAAACGGGAAGGGGGCCGCGTGGCCCCCTTCCTGGGCCTGTATTGGCCCCGGGGACCCCATCCCCGGGGCATGGCCTTTTATTTTTATTCTTTGGAGGGGGCTGCGTGGCCCCCCTCCTCTGGCCATTTAAGGCCCCGGGGCCACATCCCCGGGGCCGGCCTTTCCATTTTTTTATTTTTAAGATTTTTCTTTTTTTGGGGAGGGGGCCGCGTGGCCCCCTCCTGGGCCACTACTTGCCCCGGGGACCCCATCCCCCGGGGCTGGCCCTCTCCGTTGGGGACTGTGGGGGTCCCCAATCCCCCACAGTCCCGCCGGCTCCCACGTCCCTTGGGAGCCGGCATTGCTGTTCCACATGGGGAGCAGCTGACATGCTGCTCCCCATGTGGAAAAGCAATGTGCTTTGGATATTGGAAGAGAGAGCAGGTTTCCTGCTCTCTCTTCCAATATCCAAAGCAGTTTGCTATGGCAGGACGGGAGCCGCGAGGCTCCCGTCCTGCCATAGCAAACTCACAGTGTCCCGGGGTAGGCACCCGGGACACTGCAGGAGCCGGCCCTGGGAGGTGGCGGTCCCCAGGGCCATCAAGGGCTCCAGGAGGGAGGCCGCACGGCCCCCTCCCTACATGAGCACAGCCCCGGGGAGGTGGTGGTCCCCGGGGCTTCGGGGTCCAAAGCGGACCCCATTTTAATTTGTTAGTGGCCCGGGAGGTGGCGGTCCCGGGGCGTGTGGGGGCTGGAGCCCCCACACAGGTTGTTAAATTAATTAAAAAAGCCCCGGGGAGGTGGTGGTCCCGGGGCTGCGGGAGGGCTCAGAGCCCTCCCGCACCATTTTTTAAAAAGCCCCGGGGGGTGGCGGTCCCCGGGGCTTGGGGGCCCTTTGAGGCCCCCCACACATTAAATTATCCCCCCACCATGCCCCCGGGACTTGGGCCACCCGGGGGCCAGTGACTATCGAAGCGCGGGAGACCGCGCTTCGATTTATTCTTACCGGCAGGATTCGCGCACCCTGAGCGCATCCTGCCGATTTTTTTTTTTTTAAATGCTTTTTTTGCCCAGGGGTCCTTGTGGGACCCCTGAGCAGGCCTAGGGGGTTAGGGGTTTCTACCCTGCCCCCTTTGTGCGTTTTGCGCACTTGTTTCTTTTTTTCTCGGCGGGATACGCGCACCCTAAGCGCATCCCGCCGATTTTAAAAAAAAAAAATCTTTTTCTGCCCAGGGGGTCCTTGTGGGACCCCCTGAGCAGACCTAGGGGGTCAGGGTGTTTCTACCCTGCCCCCTTTGCGCTTTGCGCACTTGTTTCTGTCCCTCGGTTCTACCGAGGGACAAAATGGCTGCCAACACTTCTTGATTTGGAGTGTTGACAGCCAATTAGCATGCAGCTCGTGATCGGGAGGGTACGCGGATCCGACGCGCCCATAGATATATATGTGATTTTAATTGTGAATTTCTCAGGAACTACTGAACGGATTTACACCATTTTAGCAAAAGGCACCAGTCTGAACCAAGGGCTACCTCTTTGCCAAATTTGGGGTAATTCCGTTCAGCAGTTCGGGCTGTAGCTGCGACTAAAGGTTCCTATGGAAAAATGAATGGGGAAAACGCGTTTTGGGACCCCCTTTTTCTCGGCCCTCGCTTGACGTATCACCCCGAGACTTTCAGGGTAGGAGCGGACCGGAGCGCCCCAACAAGTTGGAAGCTTTCGCGAAGATTCGTCAACCGGCGCCAACGTTATTGCAAATAGAATGTCACGGATTTCATATGGATAATAGGTTGTAACTATAACTATCTACTGGCGACCGCCAGTAGATAATATATATATATATATATATATATATATATATAAATATATATATATATTAATATATATATATATTCACTGAAAACACCACAGATTTCAGGGTCATTATAGTTAGTCAGACATTTCACTCGTACAAAACCAGAGAAATTCGGCCGTTATAGTTAGCTGAGCCGCCGCAATGCACTGCTGATGATGTCGCATATTACATCACTCATGACATGGTCAGTGACATCACTGATGACATCACTGATGACATCTCAAATGACATGATGACATCACAGATGACATCATCCAGTGACTGAGTGTTTCTAAAAAGTTTAAGAATGTCATATTTCTACACGCCAAGGTTTTTGAAGAATGAGTGGGTGTATGAGTGTCTGAATGGATGATTTAGTGAGTTTGTGACTGACTGTATAAGTCAGTGATTAAATGTGTTTTAGTGAATGCATGGGTGAATGACTAATCTGTGTAAATGTCTGTATCAGTCTGTCAGTTGGTGTGTAAGTGGCTGCATGGGTTGGTGAGTAGCTACATGAGTGTCTATATGGGTTAATGATTGGTTGTCTGATTACCTGTATGGGTGCCTGAGTGTCTGTGTGGATGTGTGGGGGTGTGTGTGACTCCCTGCATGGATATGTGAGTGGTGGATTCAGTGGGTGTATGGGTTCATGAGTGCGTCTGCGAGGGGCTGTATGGGTGAGTGAGTGTCAGTATGGCTGTGTTGGTGAGTGAATGGATATCTCAGTGGTATATGTGTAAGTAACTACATATTTTAAAGGCAGTATATGTGAGTGTTGAAGTATATAAGTGACTAAATGTGAGAGTGAGTGATTGTGAGAGTGGCTGCATGGATGAGTGTGTGCTTGTGTCAGTGATTGTAGAAGAGAGTAAGTATATGGTACTATCTGTATGAATAAGTGAGGTGGTGTGTGTGTATAACTGTATAGGTGAGAAAATGGCAGTGTGATTGATCCTTTGGGTGACTGACTGCGTGTTTGAGTAACTCTATGGGTGAGTGGCGATGTGTGAGTGTCTGTATGGGTGTATGAGTGCATATATCAGTGGCTGTATTGATCAGTGACTGCGTGTATGAGTGACTGTATGGGTTAGTGAGTAGATGTGTGTGTAGACCTATGAATCAATGAGCGGGTATATACTAACTGGTATTGGTGTTTCTATGGTTTCGAGATTGGTAGTCTGTATTTTAGAGTGGGTGTATCAAAGGTTATATTAGGGTGTGAGGAGGTGCATCAGATGATCACGTGGATGATGTCATCAGTGATGTCACTGACCATGTCATCAGTAATGTAATATGTGACGTCTTTAGCAGTGCGTTGCGGGGGCGTGAGTTATAGTTAGCTCAGCTAACTATAACGGCTGAATTTCTCTGGTTTTGTATGAGTGAAATGTCTGACTAACTATAACGTCTCAGAAACCTGTGTTTTTTTCAGTGAATTTCTAAGGTTTTTTAAATGCTAATCCCTAACTATAACGTCCCTGAAACCTGTGGTTTTTTCAGTGAATTTCTAAGATTTTTTAAATGCTAACCCCTAACTATAACGTCCCTGAAACCTGTGGTTTTGTCAGTGAATTTCTATGTTTTTTAAAATGCTAATCAGTAACTATAACGTCCCTGAAACATCTGACTTTTTCAGTGAATTTCTATGTTTTTGAACAAGATTTAATTTCTGAAAACATGTTTGTATCTATTTTTTTATTTTCTGTCTATGTCTTTTTAAGTATTTTTTTTGTTTTAAAATAGTTATAATCTGTTTTCTAAAAAATATATAACATAGCTGATGAAAGATTTATAGTGTTATCTACTTAAATTAACAGTTTTATTATTTGTAATTTTGAATTTTGATCAGTGTGATATATAATAATAGTAGAATTTTTAAATGAAAAAGTTTAAAAAAATATATATATAGTTTTTTTTCAATTATTTTTTGCTAAGGTAAATTTTGTAAGATTACTTTTAATACTATGAAAGTTGTTTTTATGATATCTTTCTTTTTTACCTATTTTTTTTTTTTAATTTTCAAAAAAGGGTCGTGCATCCTACGCGATCCCATGCGATGGGTGCGCGAATCCGGTATACAAATGTTATGCTCAAAAACACATTTAGAACAAATTAATATATGTTTTAGACGTAGAGGTTTATTACTGACTACATAAAAATAGTAATAAAGGTGTTTTGAATTTGTTCTCAAATGTTTTTGACAGATTTTTGTGGTCGCAATGGTATCACGTAGGGGAAGCGGTTCTACGCGGTGGGTGCGCGAACCCTGCCGTAGGAGTCGCGACTTCAGGGTAATTTCAAAACTCTAAAATATGACTGTTTCTATTTAAATATCGGTTCTGCATAAAGAGTTTTCATTGAAATACTTTGGAACATAGTGTCCTGATAGCAAATTACCGTTATATATAACATTTAGTACATTTTACGGGTGCTCGACGTAAACACGTACGGTGCACGATCCCTACATGACCCCATGTGACATAGAAAGAAAGCTTCTCATTGGTTGAACAGCTTTTCATTCTGTTCATGGGTAGAACCAAAACCTGTTACAGTCCTTTCTTTTTGGGTGTGTCTGCATTGAAGACAACCTGTTTTGTAGGCTCTGTAATTTTTAATTTTTTTGTGGTGTTTTTCATTTTCCATCTTGAAAAATGGCAGCAGCTTTCACAGAGGAGCGCAAGGAGGAGATGGAGGATATTGAAGAGCCAGTGAAGAAGAGGAAGGAAAGCATTGTGTGGGCCTTCTTCACTGTGCCAGAAGGCGAAAAAAAAGTTAATGCCTGTAAAGTGACATGTAACATCTGTCACAAAATATTATCAAGAGGCTCTGAGAAGAAGTACTCTTGTGGTACTTCTTCTATGAAAAAGCATTTGGAAACTATGCATCCAATTCGCCTGGCACGTGAGGTGGAGCGTAGAAGGGAAGAACAAGCAGCCAACAATGATGGACAACAACCATGAACATCTGCAGGGGTTGTTTTGACCACTCCACAACCCCTGATAGTTCCAGAGTTGACGGATGCTTCAATCTTCTGTCGCCACTGCCTTACGACACTGTGCGTGGGAGAGCTATCCATTGATGCTGTGAAGACACTCATCAAGAGTCACAAGTGTTAATTTTTTTTTTTTGTTCTTGCTTATATTTCTAGTTATGCAGAAACAGCAGAGTTGGACTGTTTAACTTTTTTTTTTCTTTTAAAAAATGAAAAACACCCCAAAAAACAAATTCAGAAAATACAAAAAAATATAAAATTGTTGTTAAAAAAAAAGGTTCTAATGTAGCCACCTAAACTGGTAAAAAATAGAAACATTGTACGTAATGAAAGTGAATGATTGTATGAATGTGTGTATGATTAATGTTAGAATTGTGTATAAGTAGTGTCTTAGTAACTGAATGAATGCATGGACAGTATTTTAGGGAATGGATGAGTGCAACAGTAGTGTCTAAGTGATTGCATGAGTGTATGGATAGTGCCTGGCTCATTGGATGAGTGTAGGGGTAGGGCCTGGGTGATTCGAGGAGTGCATGGGTAGTGTCTGAGTGATTGCATGAGTGCAAAGGTGGTGACTGGGTGATTAGAGGAGTGCATAGGTAGTGCCTGAGTGATTGCATGAGTGCAGGGGTAATGCCTGAGTACATGGATGAGTGCATGCATAATGTTTGAGGGAATGGATGAATGCAATACAAGTGACTGAGTGCATGGATGAGTGCATGGGCAGTGTTTGAGGGAATGAATGAGTGCAACAAAAGTGCCTGGATGATTGCATGAGTGCATGGGTAGTACCTGGGTGATTGAAGGAGTGCATGGGTGGTGTCTGAGTGATTGCATGAGTGCAAGGGTAGTGCTTGAGTGCATGGATGAGTACATGGGTAGTGTTTGAGGGAATGGATGACTGCAATAGAAGTGCCTAAGTGATTGAAGGAGTGCATGAGTAGTTCTTGGCTGATTGCATGAGTGCATGGGTAGTGCCTGGGTGATTTGAGGAGTGCATGGGTAGTGTCTGAGTGATTGCATGAGTGCAAGGGTAGTGACTGGGTGATGAGAGGAGTGCATAGGTAGTGCCTGAGTGATTGCATGAGTGCAGGGGCAGTGCCTGAGTACATGGATGAGTGCATGCATAGTGTTTGAGAGAATGGATGAGTGCAATACAAGTGCCTGAGTGATTGGAGGAGTGCATCAGTAGTGCCTGGCTGATTGCATGAGTGCAGGGGTTGTGCCTGGGTGATTGGAGCAGTGCATGCATAGTGCCTGAGTGTATGGATGAGTGCATGGGTAGTGTTTGAGGGAATGGATGAGTGCAACAGTAGTGTCCAAATGATAGCATGAGTGCACGGGTAGTGTCTGCCTGATTGCAGGAGTACAGGGATAGTGCCTAGATGATTGGAGCAGTTTGAATGATTGCATGACTGCATGGGTAGTGCCTGGGTACATGGATCAGTGCATGGGTAGATCATGAGTGCATCAATGAGTGCATAGGTAGTGTTTGAGGGAATGGATGAGTACACAGTAGTGTCTAAGTGATTGCATGAGTGTATGGATCGTGCCTGGCTCATTGGATGAGTGTAGGGGTAGTGCCTCAGAGACTGGAGGAGTGTATAGGTAGTACCATGGGTAGTGTTTGAAGGAATGCATGAGTGCAACAGTAGTGTCTAAATGATAGCATGAGTGCACGGGTAGTGTCTGCCTGATTGCAGGAGTACAGGGGCAGTGCCTAGATGATTGGAGCAGTGCAAGGGTAGTGCCTGAGTGTAAGGATGAGTGCATAGGTAGTGTTTGAGGGAATGCATGAGTGCAGCAGTAGTGCTTGATTGATTGCATGAGTTCATTGGTAGTGCATGGAGCAGTCAATGGGTAGAGCCTGAGTGCATGGATTAGTGCATTGGTAGTGTTTGAAGGAATGGATGAGTGTAACAGAAGTGCCTGGGTGATTGCATGAGTGCAAGGGTAGTGCCTGGATGGTTGGAGGAGTGCTTGGATAGTGCCTGAGTGATTGATGAGTGCATGAGTAGAGCCTGAGTGCATGGATGAGTGCATAGGTAGTGCCTGGGTGATTGGAGGAGGGCATGGGTAGTGCCTGAGTG
This sequence comes from Calotriton arnoldi, assembly GCA_963921515.1. Taxonomy (NCBI): domain Eukaryota; kingdom Metazoa; phylum Chordata; class Amphibia; order Caudata; family Salamandridae; genus Calotriton; species Calotriton arnoldi. Next base: position 269,403 of record CAWUFW010003204.1, on the reverse strand, counting down.
ATTGCATGAGTACATGGGTAGTGTTTGAGAGAATGGATGAGTGCAATAGTAGTGCCTGAGTGATTGGATGAGTGCATGGGTAGAGCCTGAGTGCATGGATGAGTGCATGGGTAGTGCTTGGGTGATTGGAGGAGTGCATGAGTAGTGCCTGAGTGATTGAATGAGTGCATGGGTAGTGTTTAAGGGAATGGATGAGTGCAATAGTAGTGCCTAAGTGATTGGATGAGTGCCTTAGTAGAGCCTGAGTGCATGGATGAGTGCATAGGTAGTGCCTGGGTGATTGGAGGAGTGCATGAGTAGTGCCTGAGTGATTGCATGAGTGCATGGGTAGTGTTTGAGAGAATGGATGAGTGCAATAGTGGTGCCTGAGTGATTGGATGAGTGCATGGGTAGAGCCTGAGTGCATGGATGAGTGCATGGGTAGTGCCTGGGTGATTGGAGGAGTGCATGAGTAGTGCCTGAGTGATTTGATGAGTGCATTGGTAGTGGTTGAGGGAATGGATGAGTGCAATAGTAGTGCCTGAGTGATTGGAGAAGTGCATGGGTAGAGCCTGAGTACATGGATGAGTGCATGGCTAGTGTCTGAGTGAATGGATAAATGCAACAGTAGTGCATCAGTGATAGGATGAGTGCATGGGTAGTGCCAAGCTGATTGCATGAGTGCAACAGTACTGCATGGATGATTGGAGGAGTGCATGCGTAGTGCCTGAGTGTATGGATGAGTGCATGGGTAGTGTTTGAGGAAATGGATAAGTGCAATAGTAGTGTCTGAGTGAATGCATGAGTGCATGTGTCTTATTTGAGGGAATGGATGAATGCAACAGTAGTGTCTGAGTGATTGCATGAGTGCATGGGTACTGCCTGGCTGATTGCATGAGTTTAGTACTCCTAAATGCCTTCTGTGAATACCGAAAGTCGTAAAGTTAGGATTTTTCTCAGTTTAGGAGTAGTAAAGTTAGGAATAGTACTCCTAAATGCCTTCTGTGAATACCGAAAGTCATAAAGTTAGATTTATTCTCAGTTTAGGAGTAGTAAAGTTAGGAATCCTAACTTTAGTACTCCTAAATGCCTTCTGTGAATACCGAAAGTCGTAAAGCTAGGATTTTGTCTCAGATTACTTTTGTGAATCGGGCCCAGGAGTCGTAAGTGATTTCTGTGAATACCAAAAACCGAAGTGCTTTCTGTGAATACCAGAAGTAGTAAGTTTAGGATTTTGTCTCAGATTAGTTCTGTGATTCGGCCCCTGAGTGATTAAATGAGTGCATGGGTAGAGTCTGAGTGCATGAATGAGTGCATGTGTTAGAATATAAAAAATGTCTTCGCTGTGTTGTTACATGTTGTTCTGCATAAGTTAGCATTCGCTGCACCATTTTATGTTTAGCCGCCATTTTGACCCATGGGCGAAACTGATCTCTCTGTGTCTCTGCGAGAAGCAGCTTTGGTAATTTTCCTATTCTCCAAGGTTGGGCCCTGCTGTACTAATAAATACACTGTTCTTATTAGCGCATACCTTTCCCACTAGATAGAGGCCTGCTCCCACTAGTCCAGCGATGGGCGCAGGCAGAACGACCTTGGCATGAAGATAGTGTGTGCCCGGTCTCAGGATCGAAACTTATCCTTCTGTACCTCCTTTGTGTAGCTGCCTCCATCTGGAAATTTCCAGTCTGGGCGTGTCTTCTGGGGTTCTGAATCGTACATAATGTATCACCATGTTTTCTGATGTTAGTCCTCTCTGCAGCACCCCTAAGCGACTGGGCAGACGGGGCTCCGCTCGAGTGTATCTGAATAAACATATACTTTGTTTGTATTCTCTACTGTCTGACTGACTCTTCATTTGTATGGAAGGCTGAGAGGTGGTCGTGAGTGACCTGGGTCGCCCTATTTCGGGTCACTTCCTTCAGTTGGCGCCTGAACAGGCAACCCATCGGGTGACCCATCTCCTCCCGCGGATGGGTGGGGAGGTCGGGGCCATCGTCGGGTCAGACGGGTGGACAAGGGATCCCTGCATGAGAGAGTTCCTGAACTCGCAGCTGCCCCATTTGTCTGACCGGTCGGTGCCTCGGCCAGCGGTCATCCTGACTGGGGTCCTGAACGGCGAAACCCTTGGATCTGACTGTTTGGTCCGAAGAGTCGGCAGTGGAGAATAAATTCGTTTGACCTGTGTGCACCAGGTGAGTTTGTTTTTGTTCTTAGTGGATATGGTACCATTTTGGTTTGTATTTGGTACAGTCTGAGGACCGATTTCGGTATGAGGTGTTTGTGAACACTTCGCCAGGCAGCATAACAAACGTGGCTCACTTTTGAATATGCCTGGGATCAGCAGGTTTTTGATTTCTTGTTGTCGTTGTTGCTCTGCAGATGCTCGATTGGAAGAAAGTCAGCCGGCGTCTCCAGAAGGCACTCCGAATGTATGTGAAGCATGGCCTTGGCCCTATTATGTTTAGTACGCTATGGCACAAATATACGAGGGACAATGCCGAGTTGCAGTGGCCGTTGACGGGCACTTATAATGAACAAATAAATTGGGTTTTTACAGCAGAAGTTGTTTGCTAGAAGAAGTAGACAGTCTATGTTAGATTCTCTTCGAATGTGGCAAAAAGAGGCTAAACAGAGGCGAATGAAAGAGGCGCGAAAGATGAGAATGCAAACATTGAGTCAGAAGGCTGCAGCACATGATAGAGAGAAACAAGAGGTAGGAATTGATCGTGAAGATAGGAGGTTTTGATTGAATATTGATAAGTCTTATGTAGCCTGAGAAGAAAATGATACTTTTGTGGAAGAGTTGCTAGATACTAGACCCCCACCCCCATATGCTCCGCAGAGGATATATCCCGCTCTTCCCTCACAGGCCCAGTTACCCGGTTCTTCTGTCTCTGCTGTTCCTGCTCCTGTTACTGTTGATCAGACTGCCTTGGACACGGCACCTCCAGTCCTTTCTTCGCCCTTGCCGTCTGTGGCAACTATGACTGTCAGTACCCCTGAAACACCTATTGCTTCGGCGTCTCTTTCACCAGCTCTTACACCTACGACACAGCCGGTAGTGACGTTATTGCCTGCTACTTCTGTTGCTACCCCCACTGTGTTCTTCCATCCCTCGACATTACTGAGTAGTGGGACACCAGTACGTGGATTTGAGGACAGAGATTGGATGAAATTTAAGGAACGTATGGGGCGGACGTTAGTCCGGTCTGATATGGGAGATGAGGAGAAAAAGGTGGTGGCTAATCAGACTGCGCAATGGGCCTGTAACCCCATTTACAGTGTGGAGGATGTGTGGAGTGTGATGAAAGATTATGAACCTTTTGTACAACAGCATGCCCTCAAGCCTCTTTCATTCGCCTCTGTTTAGCCTCTTTTTGCCACATTCGAAGAGAATCTAACATAGACTGTCTACTTCTTCTAGCAAACAACTTCTGCTGTAAAAACCCAATTTATTTGTTCATTATAAGTGCCCGTCAACGGCCACTGCTCGCAATATTACTATGGTCAAACCGATGCCGGTGTCCGTGGTCAACACAACAGCTAGTTTTTGTGTCTAGGGGACTGGGGAGGTAAAGGTGGGGGAGAGTAACTGCAATTTCACCTACAGACTGAGCACGATTAATAGTCCGCCTTTGATCCTAACCCATAATGTTTATTTTGTCTGTGGCTCCCAAGCTCATGTCTGGCTTCCGAGGGGATGGTCGGGCAGCTGTTACCTCTCTTTTCTCCTTCCCCCTGTGTATGTTGCCCCGCCCAATTATCATAAAGATCATCAGTTGCAGCGTAGGAGTACATACTTGCCCCGAGTCAGAAGGGTTGTTGACACGAAGGATATAGATCAGACAGATACCACCGCACAACAGTTTGAGGATGCCATAAAGGGTCTCCTACCCTTTTGGGGCCCCATGGATAATAGTTTTCAAATTCGTCGACTAACAAGAGTAGTGGAGGGGGTTATCAATACAACTGGTGGAACATACTCACATCCTGGGGTTGGAAGATCCTCACTTTTCTAGCTGTGGTTGCCAGCTGCGATCATGTTGCAGAAGAACATTGAGGACATGATGCAGATTGACGAAGGCAACTTTGCTTCTATATCATCCCTTGCAGTTTCTATCCCTGATAATGAGTAACCCCGGGCGGAGACCTCTGCTCCGCCCGCAGAGTGTGCAGAGATTTGCCTCCTCTGTGTTCCGCAGAGAACGCGGAGAAGGCAAATCTCCGCACACTCCGCAGTGGAGCGGAGTTGGCCAGCCCCCGCCTCCACCCCCCTATATTAACAATTAATATTACATGACTTAAAATTAAATTAAAACCACTTACCTGGCATGCGGCGTCCCCGGGCTACCCTCCTCCTCTTTGCAGTTTTCTCAAAGAATTACCCAGACGGCGCGGAAGAGGAGGAGGGCAGCCCGAGGACGCTGCATGCCAGGTAAGTGGTTTTAATTTAATTTTAAGTCATGTAATATTAATTGTTAATATAGGGGGGTGGAGGCGGGTGGCGTAGTGTAGCGTAGCGGAGTTCCACTGAGTTTGTTCACAACTCCATGGATCTCCTCCGTGTAGCCCGCTACGCCCACTACGCCCGGGGTTAATAATGAGTATATGGATTGTTCCGAGTATTGATGTCCTTTTGCTTATATGAACATTATGTCTTTTCCACCCACCGTGTAAAATTGTTAGCGAATGCTAAAAGAAGGGTATGTTAGAATATAAAAAATGTCTTTGCTCTGTTTTTACATGTTGTTCTGCATAAGTTAGCATTCGCGCACCATTTTATGTTTAGCCGCCATTTTGACCCATGGGCGAAACTGATCTCTCTGTGTCTCTGCCAGAAGCAGCTTTGGTAATTTTCCTATTCTCCAAGGTTGCGCCCTGCTGTACTAATGAATACACTGTTCTTATTAAGTCATACCTTTCCCACTAGATAGAGGCCTGCTCCCACTAGTCCAGCGATGGGCGCAGGCAGAATGACCTTGGCATGAAGATAGTGTGTGCCCGCTCTCAGGATCGAAACTTATCCTTCTGTACCTCCTTTGTGTAACTGCCTCCATCTGGAAATTTCCAGTCTGGGTGTGTCTTCTGGGGTTCTGAATTGTACATAATGTATCACCATGTTTTCTGATGTCAGTCCTGTCTGCAGCACCCCTAAGCAACTGGGAAGACGGGGCTACGCTCGAGTGTATCTGAATAAACATATACTTGGTTTGTATTCTCTTCTGTCTGACTGACTCTTCATTTGTACGGAAGGCTGAGAGGTGGTCGCGAGTGACCCGGGTGGCCCTAATTCGGGTCACTTCCTTCACATGGGTACTGCCAGGGTGAATGCAGGAGTGCATGGGTAGTGCATGAGTACATGGATGAGTGCATGGATAGTGTTTGAGGGAATGGATGAGTGCAATAGTAGTGTCTGAGTGATTGGATGAGTGCATGGGTAGAGCTTGAGTGCATGGATGAGTGCATAGGCAGTGCCTGGGTGATTGGAGGAGTGCATGGGTAGTGCCTGAGTGATTGCATGAGTGCATGGCTAGTGTTTGAGAGAATGGATGAGTGCAATAGTAGTGCCTGAATGATTGGATAAGTGCATGTGTAGTGCCTGGCTGATTGCATGAGTGCAGGGATAGTACCTGTCTGATGATATCTGAAAGTTTTTAAATAGTGTAAAGTTTCAACAATATTTGTATTAGAAATAAATAACACATAAATGAATGTTATCTTGCATATTATGTTATGTGTTCTTACCTTTTTAGTAATTTAGATACATAACTCTGTTGAACTATTTTAGAATAGTATTGTCATAAACTGAAATAAAACACTTTTCAAACTTCACCATTACCTACTGTAAAGAAGAAGAAAAGAAATGTTATATAATTTAATGTATTACTGAAATTAAAATATTACACTTTTAAGAACACAACATAATTTTAGAATTACATAACATTTCCAGTTTCCCTTTTTTGCTGCTCGCAGATTCTACTGAACTTCACCATACACAGTGATTTCAACGTAGTATCATCATACAACAGCGGGAAAAAAAACAATCAACGAGAGTGTGAAAAAAAAAAAATTCCGCCAAGCATTATTTCCAATATGTATTCCTCTATGTTTACCTATCTACAGTTTCTAAATTACGTCCAACTTGTACATTAAGTCTTTTATTACTAAAATGTATACTCTCATTTGCATCTGGTACAATATAGACAACAAATATATAAACTATTGCTTTTAAACACTATTTTCCAAATGCAATATCAATTAGGACAAATATTAACCCAAACACTATTTATAAATTGTAATTGTTTCAATCCTGTCCACTTTCTATTCACATCTTCCCAATAGGCCGAATAATGTATTCAAAACATTCGCTTGGTAAAAATCCAATATAAATTTGTTAATTCATGTTCACATCTTTCTAATAGGCCAAATAATGAATTCAAAACTTTTGCTTCAAAAAAATCCAATATAAATTTGTTAATTTGTGTTGACATCTTCCCAATAGGCCGCATAATGTATTCAAAACTTTGGCTTCAAAAATATCAAATATGAATTTTTAAAATCGAAAGGCAACCTAGTTTTGAATTGCAAGTGGGCATCATTGCAATGTGTCCATCCTTTATTACACTTTAAATACACAGTAAAGTGTCCAGATGTTGTAGTAGGTCCATCATGGAAAATAATAGTCACTGCTATAAAAGTTCTTCCTGAAATAGATATTTGACCTGCAACAAAAAGTTTTATTTTGGTCTCCAATTTTCTTTCATTTGCTCTACAACGTTGAAACATTAAAATGAGATATTTTCCAGATCTTTCTATATGTAATGTAGACAACATCTCTGATTTACAATGCGAACATTTCATATCCTGACTGGCTGTTTTTACTAATTTGTTAAAAGGTACCGATTTGCAATCTGGTATCGGCAAGTATATGAATCGTTCTGTGTTTATTTCAGAGCTGGAAGTAAATGAACACTCTTCACATTTATGATCCCATCTGTAACTTACTCCAAATAAGTTTTCAATCTGTATTCCTTCATGTTCTAATACTCCAAGCATAAACATTAGAAATTCTTGTGCATCCTGTTGTACATTAAGAGTAAACGTCAAAGAACCAGTACATATATTCAAAAGATGTTGAACACCAAAAGCAGTATGGATTTTACTTCCGTCAGTTACCAATTGTTTAAATACATGACGTAATAAAGAACAACATATTTTTCCATGATTTCCCATAATTTCACAATGAATCTCTTCTAGATAAAACTAGGCCTGGGCGGTAAATTCCGTTCCGCTCGCGGAATTTGCGGAATTTGGGTAATTTCGCGTTTTGCGGAGAACGCGGAATTGCCAAAAATTCCGCGATCCGCGACTTCGCGGAATTTTTTGCTTGTTCGCACTTTCAAAATGCGTGTTCGCGAGATATTTCCCCCCGAGCACGCAAACAGCGTTCGCGAACAGGAAAAAAGCATCGCGAACGGGCGGAACAAGCAATTCCGCGTGTTCGCTGAACTTTTGCGTGCTTGCGGAGATTTTTTACCGTTTCGCGGAGCTTTGCGTAGCGCGACTACGCAAGTTCCGCCCACCACAAGATAAAACAAAACATTCAAAATCACATTAGCATAGCAGTTGATACCTGAACTGTTTTCCAACTGGTATCCTACAATCTCATCAACAGTTTCCATTTTCATTTTCTTTACACCTTCATGATTCTCTTCAATGGTTTTCATTTTTTGAACCTCAATTGAATGTTTGGCATATTCCCGTTTTGGACTCACTAGACGTTTCTCATATATGGGATATTCACCTAAATGAGGAGTATAAAGTCTTCTTAAACGACTGTACTCTCTTACACAATTTGCATCAGCACTAACCTTTTTCTCATCAAAATCAATCAAATACAAACCAGATAATGTTCTTACTCGAGACAATGCAACGTATGCCATTCCCTCTTTGAACACTGTACTTCCAATATTTACAAAAGCACTGTCTATACTGTCTTAAACCTTGAGATTTATGAATCGTTACTGCATATGCTAAAGACAAAGGAAACTGTTTCTGCAAACATACAAGTCTTTTACAAGCAAAAACGTACAACACAATGCCCAATCTATCTTACCTTTTTAATCTGATCAAATTTTATCTTCAAAAATTCTATTCCATTTCTGTTCTGAAAATGTACAAAATCAACAACTTTTCCCATTGCTCCATTTACTAAATCTTCTTCTACATTCAAATTACGTCATAAAATTACCAGACAGTTTATACATACATGTAAAGTCTTTTCTAAGCCTGCAGTCTTAGATTCAGACTTTTCCAAAGAATCCAATTTTGACTGTAGTTTCTCTGTGAGAAGAATAGTCACTCCTTGGTGTTCAATTTTATCACTAGCTTCAATTTCCACTATTTGTTGTTTTTCCAGTTTTAAAAGTTCTTGATTAAATGTAGAACACTCCTGCAGTGTAGGCATTAGGCAAACTATAGACTTCTTTTCTCCAAGCTTATTGTATATTATTTCAGTCGCTGTGTTTCCAGTTGTAAACAAGTTCCTCAGTAGCCGACTTTCTAAAGCTTGTTTACCATGTTTCGTCAAGACACCAATTCCTATATCTTGAAGAATATTTCCATTATGTTCATCACTTGCTTGTCGCATATTCTTAGTAAGTTCTTTATATTCAAAATAAGACCAAATGTTCACATTTCCAATACTTCCCAAAGTATCTTCATGCACAAGTGTTTTAAAAACAGGTTGCCCTTTTACAGGAGTAAGTTGTAGTAGATCACCGAATACAATTACATGTTTTCCTCCAAACAAAATATCGTAATCTGTTTTTAAAATCTGTTGCATTCTCAAGTGTACAAAGGCAAACATTAAGTTTGAGACCATGCTCACCTTATCAATGATTAGAAGTTTCATTTTCTTCAGTACTCTTGAGACTTCATAACAAGCTTCTCCAGATAGCTTGTGATATTCCAATTTATTTTCATGTTCAACTGGTAGCATGAGTAATTGATGTAAAGTAATCCCTTTAATGTTGTGTGCTGCTAATCCAGTTGGAGCTGTTACAACACAAGATAAATGTGATTCTGTAGTTTTGTATAGATAACTGGTCAAAACTTTAATTAAAAAACTTTTTCCTGTTCCAGCTTGACCACTGATGTACATTAGAACAGGTTTAAACGATGAGCATTGGCATTTTTTTTTCATATTGCAAACCATGTTGTATCTGTTCTGTCACTAGTTATATATGATGTAACATAGCGAGCAACAGCAATTGAATTATCTGCAACATATTGAATATCCATGTTTGCATTCCACATTGTCAAAATCACTGGATTGTAGTCATTAATATACTTTGAATCTTCAGTTCTTTTTAAGTTGTATGTATTCTTTGGAGATTTCCGAGTTATTGTATGCCTTACTGCTGACATAAAACTATTTACTCTTCCTTTTGAAATTATTGGACATGGGAATGCAAAACAACACTTTGTATAAAATGCAGGCCTGGGTGTAGTTCGCAGAGTTTTGCTACGCGGAACCCCGCAAAGTTACAAAAAACTCTGCGAAGTTCCGCGAGTGGCGGAGTGCAGTGCGAACTGCAGTTTGTGCTGGTATTCCTGCCGCTCGGGTAGAAACTCTACCCGAACGGCAGCTCGCCCTCGCGAACTTACTGTTCGCGATCGCGAACTTACTGTTCGCGATCGCAAGCGGGAAAAAACTCCGCTGCACATTGCGAAGCGGAGTTTTCTGCACTCCGCGGAGTGCAGAAAACTCCGCAAACAGAGCGAAGTTCACCGCCCAGGCCTAATAAAATGTTCCCTTAGACTTGCATTTTCGTCGACAGTATTTGCCACATTGATGACTTTCAAAACGTAAAACTTGCTGTCTCAAGGTGTTTTCTCCTCCTTCTCTTGGAATGGCACAGGTAACATACTGTTCAATGAAAGACAAAACACTTTCATCTGTATCAGTTCCAAATTTTGGAGCATTCTTGATCCATAATAGCATATGTATATGAGGAGCACCTCTGGCTTGGTACTCTTTTTGCCAAAAGAAATCAGTTACTTCTCCAAGAGGTGGATTTTTTTTATTGCAAATAAAAGACATCATAGCTTGAAACCTATGATTAAAATATCTGCAGAAATTTGCAGGATCCAAGGAACATAGTTCTCCAGCTGTCTTCAATTCAATATTTTTTACATTTGAATTTGCTTCTCGTAGAAATTCAAGTAAATAGTCCCACGCATGTTCAGCACAGCTAAGTGTCACAAACCATGTAGGGGTACCTAAGTTTCTTAACATACATTTAAGTTATCCATAACAATGATACCAATACTCATTGGTACCACGTTGACACTCAGTCAAAAAAGGGGGACAGTGGGCTTTTGAGGAGGTCCAACGTACATGCCCTAATATACTGTGAAAAATAGAGTACAGAGTTCCTCAGTGGGTCATGGAACACAGTGGAAGGGAATGTGTGATGATAGGTTGGTCGAAAGTCCTCTATGGAGGGGAATTCCTCCTTTCGGAACTAGGGCCCTCACACACCCAGCAAGCTAGGTGTCATGCTTCATCATATGGGCCTGCTCCTCGTCGGGTCGGCGCTGCAATACCCGACGGGCACCCATAAAGGGGCTCTTTTTCGGAGATCTTTTGTTCCTTGCCGTATAGGTGCCGTGGGTGTAAGGGGCCTAGTATGTGTAGATGTAATAGTGGAATGTGCAGAATAAAACAGGGGAGGGAATCCTCTAAATAACTTTATTCAGGGAGGATCCCAGCCTGGTTAAAAAAGAATAAAGGAGAGGCGACAATCTGGCTACAATGTGTCGGAAATGCGCTCTACTCCTAGATGGTCGACATGTTTCTCGCCTGATAGTCACGAATGATCTGTGGCGATTCCTCAGGACCGTAAGTGAAAAACTATCTACAACTAGTGGTAATGTGTGAAACTACATACCATACAGTGGTTCTACGGGAACTGTACCCGCAGGTAAGAAGCCAACCTATGAAGGGAACATATTTAGAAAAACATCATATATTATTGGTGCATTAATCATCATATATCAGACAACAATTCATTTAGTATAACCATGACCTCTATAAAGATCAGAAGTGGCCCGATCAATGTAGATTGATACCTCTAGTTATCAATCGTGGAGGGTAAAAATGTGCAGTGCTATTGGTGGTATGATTATAGCACAACCGTGACTTAAAATACAATAAAACCAGCAGGAGTGATGAAGTAGGCTGTGATAAAGGTGTTATTGAGACTTATCTAAACCTCACCTCAACTATGTAAGATCGTACCTCATCAGTTGTAGCAGGATAAAGGACACACGTAATGTTGTGTCTAAATGTAAAGGAAGTTGAAGGCAGTGATTAGCAGGTATGCATAAAAAAACGCTAATCAACAATTCTTGAAACCCAGTTTAGTCGCCAACAAAGCCTTGCAGTGGCGCTTGGAGGGGAAGGCAGTATGCGAGGTAGACCGCCCGTCCTACTCGTGTAGTTAAAATGACCCCTGTTTCTCTTAGTCTGGGGCTCCGGTGGTAGCTTGGACTGCACTACAGCTAATGGGCGGCCCAACAAGGTCGGGCCCGGTACTACAGTGCAACCGAGGACCCTTGTGAGCCCTTAGGAGTAAGCAGAAGGATTTAATTCAGTCGCGGTAAGTACTGAGTAGTTATCTCTACAGTACTGGTAGCCACAACCGCTTACCTCCGCCGCTAGTTGGAGACGCAGGAAGAATTTTCAAAGCGTCTTCAATACTCACCTGCTCCCATAAGAAGCCCAGTGGTAGACCTACCCCACACCGCTGCAACCGGGATGGTAATGTCCCTCGGTGTGGGCTGGTCCTTATACCTCTCGTTATTGCAAACAGGGGCGGGGCAGAAAATCAATGGTTTACAGCTGTGATGGAGCATGTCATGTGACGATCAGTCTAGATGGCCGAAAGTGAGGTGTATTATGTCGGCCATCTTGGAGTGTCTCAGATGCCTTGAAAAAGCACATGTTTGCTTACGCGTCGGGTGCATTATAGTCGTCAATTGGCCGAATATCCTAGTTAGTTGCTGAAATCGTAACTACACCAACAATCCCTAGTTGGTTGGCTGTAAGGCGAATCGGATGTGATAATGTCCCAGAAAGGTCCATGTGTCGTATGGTGATATAATAAATGAGGCCGGAAGCATAGTGATTGTTGTCGGCCATCTTAGAGGGGCTGGGATGCTTCCACAAAGCATACGTGTAATATGGCTTAGCGTGGCAAGCAGTCCCTGATTTATGGTGGGGCATATATGATGTCGTCATCACCCAATCCCATAGAGGAACGTGTCCTCTGGTGTAACATGTTGTGTATTATTTTATATTGTTTATTCTCGCCTGTTATGAGGTGTATGTGTTCATCCTAATATCAGTCCAATGTGTCAAATGCGTAGGCCTGCGGTATGGAAGCCGCGTGTTGACATATGTTATGGAAGTCGCGTGTTGACATATGTTACAAGTACATCTCTCAATGTTCGTTACGCTGGGGAACACTGAGCTAGAAAACGCAGTAATCAGCTATTTGCAAGTGTCCCCCACGGGATATCATCGTTGAGTCCCTGCTGGTCTGTGCCCAAACGATGAACCCATCTTTGTTCCATTCTAAAGAGGGTCGAGTGTGTAATATGAGGGTGACTCTCTAGTACCACCCACCGTAAACTTTCTGGGGGATGTTTATCCTCTTTAAAGTGTGTATACAATTTAGTGGTGGTTTTTTGACAACGAATGTTGCTTTTATGTTCAGTTATTCTTGTCTTTATTGCTCTCCTAGTCATCCCTATGTATAGTTTATTGCACGGGCACATTATCAGATACACACATCTAGTTGTGTTGCAGTTTGTGTGTTTGGTGATCCTCCAGGTGAAGGAGTTAGACAGGGTTAGCTCCTTGGTGGGTCTTGTTTGAGGGCACACTGCACATGAGCCACAAGGATAATGGCCCTGGACCGGGGGGAGGTGCCATAGTGATCTCTGCTCGTTGGTATTTGACGGTTTGGGTCTGGTGTGGATAAGTATATCTTTGATATTTCTAGTGCGTTTAAACGCGAACCGAGGTTTAGGGATCTCTAGGGAACCTGTGTTGAGAATCCTCCAATGTTTGTTAATAATCCTCTTTATTTTATTAGAATCTGGGGTGAAAGAGGTGACACATGTCAGTGTATCTGAGGATTCTTTTGGTTTGACCTCCAGCAGAGCATCTCGGTGATTATTCCTGGCTCTTTTCATTGATGTTGTTATTTGCTTGGGTGGGTACTGTCTGTCCAACAGATTCTTGGATAAGGACTCTGCCTCCTTTTTGTAATCCTCAATCGAGCTGCAATTTTGCCGAATACACAAAAATTGGCCAAATGGCAGATTATCTCTGAGGGCTCGTGGGTGATGACTACTGTACAGCAATAAGCTGTTCCTATCTGTTGGTTTTTTATACATGGTGGTACTCAACTGCCCATTGTCAAGTCTAATGGTGAGGTCCAAAAAAGGTATGCTTGTGGGGGAAATAGTGTGTGTGAATTTCAGATATTCATTCTTAGTGTTTATCCACCTGCAGAAGTCTTCACATGTGGATAAATCTCCACTCCAGAAGATCAGAATATCATCGATGAATCTCTTCCACAGTCTCAGGTTCTCTTTGAAGGGGTTGTTAGAGTGTTGGATCACCTCATCTTCAAAGGCTGCCATGTAGAGGCAAGCCACACTAGGGGCAAAAGTGCTCCCCATGGAAGTACCCTGAGACTGGTGGAAGAGTTGTTTGTTGTACTCGAAGAAATTTTCTGTGAGTGCCAGTGTAGCACACTGCATTATGAACGTAACTGGTGTGGGTGATGTCCACTCTACCTCATTGAGAACTGATTCAATGACTGTAAGTGTCTCACGTTGGGGAATGTTAGTGTACAGTTGTTCCACGTCTAGGGTCACGAGTAGGTTAATATCTTCCGTGTTCCTCAATTCCCCTATAATACGTAGGATGTCAGTGGTGTCCTGTATGTATGAGGGGGTTGACTTGACCAGTGGCTGGAGGAAGTGATCACAGAATTTTGAGAGAGGCTCCAAAGCCCGATACTATGGGTCTGCCCGGAACCGGTGATGTGCCTTTATGTATTTTCGGCAGGGTATAGAAATAAGGCGTTCTCGGGTCCTTGGTGGTAAGAAAACCCGCCTCTTTCTTGCTTATCCAGCCGTTAGCTTCTGCCTCAAAAACTGCACTGGAGATTTCTGTTGTTAATCTCGGTGTGGGATTGGTAGCAATCGGTGTATAGAATTTTCTGTTATTTAGTTGGCGTTGGCATTCAAGGTCATAATCTGTAGTTGAATGTATGACCGTCGCGCCGCCCTTGTCTGCCTGTTTGATGGTGATACTGTTATCCTCTGCTAGGGACTTGATTGCTTAGAGTTCCATTTTGGAAAGGTTGTGAAATGGAACCTGTCTTGTGGCCTGTTTCAGGTCTTTAAGAACCGCCATCTCAAAAGTAAGTACTTCTACAGGTACCATGTTACTGCTTGGAGTGAACGTCGAGGGATTCCTCATTACCGAGTCTTGCTCAGTATGCATAGGTTTTTCTTGGAAGAAGGCTTTAAGGCGGATTTTCCTGAAGAAGTTTTGGATTTCACATTGTTCCAGGAAACTATCAGTCTTAGGGGTGGGAACATATCCAAGTCCTTTTTCCAACACAGTCATTTCAATGTTAGTCAGGGGTCTGTGAGATAGATTTATGACTAAGTTCTCTTGCCCTGAGTTTTGCTCCTCGTCTCGATCATGTTGGGTGGTTGATCTCTCCATTGCACTTGTTTTTGACCGCCTCTTTTCCGCCCTCTTCCTCTGCCCCAACCTCTGCCTAAAAAAGGAGAGTTACCAGTAGGAAAGAATTGCGGTTGGCCTTGTGGATACATGGGATAGGGCCAAAAGGGCTGTGGTGGACCATGGTAGTTGGGGATTTGATGGTTAGGGAGCTGTGGGCGATTAGTCTTCCTCTGGTTAGTGACACCCCAACTCCCAGTGCTTGAGTCGCTACCCGAGGAGCCCCTCCTGTTGGTATCATTACTTTCATCTGAGGAATAGCTGTCCTTAGCTGGCCTGTAGTCGGCCTTCAGATAAGGGTACACCTTTTCTTTCTCAAATTTCTGAATATCCTTTTGTAATTTATTGACTTTTTGTTTCATCAGATAATCCTTGTGATCTGCGATCTCATTGTTCAGTTCTGTTCGTTTGGCTTTAAATAAGGTGACCTGGATGGTGGTTTTTAGTGCACCCTCTGCAACTTGAATCCTTATCAGGAGAGCATCAGCTATCCTTTTGGCAGTAGTTATTATCAGGACAAGCCAGTCCCTACTGCACTTCCAGGCCACTAGGGACCATTCTTTTTTGAACACCGCGTCCTCTAGAAAGAGTCTGGGGAAGTGATTCACAATGAGGCCATTCGGGGCAATATTTGCCCGCAAATATTCTGTCATCATAGCCCCATGTAATGTTACCTTTAGCCACTCTCGTTTCAGTGCTGTTAAAGAAGTCCAGTCCTCAGACTGGGCCCCTGAGGCTGAGCTACCTTCTGCCCCTAGAATGGAAGGGGTGGTTCTTAATATTTCTGCAGCCATATCATCACTGAAGCTAATTCCCTGGGTTTCCTCCATGTTAATGGCTGGTCCCGGGGATGATTGAGTAAATAAAGTTCACGGGGTTTGGGCCAGTAGAGGCAATTTTGCGTCTCTGGTATCCTAGGAATGTCCCACGGGGATGCCCGTGCTACACACTCAGTCAAAAAAGGGGGACAGTGGGCTTTTGAGGAGGTCTAACGTACATGCCCTAATATACTGTGAAAAATAGAGTACGGAGTTCCTCAGTGGGTCATGGAACACAGTGGAAGGGAATGTGTGATGATAGGTTGGTCGAAAGTCCTCTATGGAGGGGAATTCCTCCTTTCGGAACTAGGGCCCTTACACACCCAGCAAGCTAGGTGTCATGCTTCATCATATTGGCCTGCTCCTCGTCGGGTCGGCGCTGCAATACCCGACGGGCACCCATAAAGGGGCTCTTTTTCGGAGGATAAACATCCCCCAGAAAGTTTACGGTGGGTGGTACTAGAGAGTCACCCTCATATTACACACTCGACCCTCTTTAGAATGGAACAAAGATGGGTTCATCATTTGGGCACAGACCAGCAGGGACTCAACGATGATATCCCGTGGGGGACACTTGCAAATAGCTGATTACTGTGTTTTCTAGCACAGTGTTCCCCAGCGTAATGAACATTGAGAGATGTACTTGTAACATATGTCAACACGCGGCTTCCGTAACATATGTCAACACGCGGCTTCCATACCGCAGGCCTACGCGTTTGACACATTGGACTGATATTAGGATGAACACATACACCTCATAACAGGCGAGAATAAACAATATAAAATAATACACAACATGTTACACCAGAGGACACGTTCCTCTATGGGATTGGGTGATGACGACATCATATATGCCCCACCATAAATCAGGGACTGCTTGCCATGCTAAGCCATATTACACGTATGCTTTGTGGAAGCATCCCAGCCCCTCTAAGATGGCCGACAGCAATCACTATACTTCCGGCCTCATTGATTATATCACCATACGACACATGGACCTTTCTGGGACATTATCACATCAGATTCGCCTTACAACCAACCAACTAGGGATTGTTGGTGTAGTTACGATTTCAGCAACTAACTAGGATATTCGGTCAATTGACGACTATAATGCACCCGACGTAAGCAAACATGTGCCTTTTCAAGGCATCTGAGACACTCCAAGATGGCCGACATAATACACCTCACTTTCGGCCATCTAGACTGATCGTCACATGACATACTCCATCACAGCTGTAAGCCATTGATTTTCCGCCCGCCCCTGTTTGCAATCACGAGAGGTATAAGGACCAGCCCACACCGAGGGACATTACCATCCCGGTTGCAGCGGTGCGGGGTAGGTCTACCACTGGGCTTCTTATGGGAGCAGGTGAGTATTGAAGACGCTTTGAAAATTCTTCCTGCGTCTCCAACTAGCGGCGGAGGTAAGCGGTTGTGGCTACCAGTACTGTAGAGATAATAACTACTCAGTCCTTACCGCGACTGAATTAAATCCTTCTGCTTACTCCTAAGGGCTCACGAGGGTCCTCGGTTGCACTGAAGTACCGGGCCCCGACCTTGTTGGGCCACCCATTAGCTGTAGTGCGGTCCGAGCTACCACCGGAGCCCCAGACTAAGAGAAACAGGGGTCATTTTAACTACACGAGTAGGACGGGCGGTCTACCTCGCATACTGCCTTCCCCTCCAAGTGCCACTGCACGGCTTTGTTGGCGACTAAACTGGGTTTCAAGAATTGTTGATTAGCGTTTTTTTATGCATACCTGCTAATCACTGCCTTCAACTTCCTTTACATTTAGACACAACATTACATGTGTCCTTTATCCTGCTGCAACTGATGAGGTACGATCTTACATAGTTGAGGTGAGGTTTAGATAAGTCTCAATAACACCTTTATCACAGCCTACTTCATCACTCCTGCTGGTTTTATTGTATTTTAAGTCACGGTTGTGCTATAATCATACCACCAATAGCACTGCACATTTTTACCCTCCACGCTTGATAACTAGAGGTATCAATCTACATTGATCGGGCCACTTCTGATCTTTATAGAGGTCATGGTTATACTAAATGAATTGTTGTCTGATGTATGATGATTAATGCACCAATAATATATGATGTTTTTCTAAATATGTTCCCTTCATAGGTTGGCTTCTTACCTGCGGGTACAGTTCCCGTAGAACCACTGTATGGTATGTAGTTTCACACATTACCACTAGTTGTAGATAGTTTTTCACTTACGGTCCTGAGGAATCGCCACAGATCATTCGTGACTATCAAGCGAGAAACATGTCGGCCATCTAGGAGTAGAGCGCATTTCCGACACATTGTAGCCAGATTGTCACCTCTCCTTTATTCTTTTTTAACCAGGCTGGAATCCTCCCTGAATAAAGTTATTTAGAGGATTCCCTCCCCTGTTTTATTCTGCACATTCCACTATTACATCTACACATACTAGGCCCCTTACACCCACGGCACCTATACGGCAAGGAACAAAAGATCTCCAAAAAAGAGCCCCTTTATGGGTGCCCGTCGGGTATTGCAGCGCCGACCCGACGAGGAGCAGGCCCATATGATGAAGCATGACACCTAGCTTGTTGGGTGTGTGAGGACCCTAGTTCCGAAAGGAGGAATTCCCCTCCATAGAGGACTTTCGACCAACCTATCATCACACATTCCCTTCCACTGTGTTCCATGACCCACTGAGGAACTCCGTACTCTATTTTTCACAGTACCACGTTGACACACCATCAAATTTATTAACTGAGATTCTAACTGTTCATCTCTTTGTTGAACTTTGTCCATAAATTCCTTTGCAGAAACATGTGGAAGATGAACTCCTGTTTTTAATATATGGTTCACTGCATATGAAAGTGCAGACAAATCACTTTCAAAGAGAAGATGAAATATATATGGAATACACTGTCAAAATCTTGGATCTTCTGAGTACAATCTTGTCGAACGGTATTCTGAAGCTGGAATCTGTACTGCTCGTTCATCATATCGTCCACCTTCTCCAGTGGGGAACGGCTGTGGAAAACAATGTGCTTCTAAACTTTTTTCCCATACGCTCATGGGAGTTCCCTTCACTTTCTTCATTTGAAATAATTCAATATTGTTTCCTATCACTTCTTTTGAATGTAGAGGATGTATACTGTAATGTTCATAAATCTCTTCACTCCTAGACTTGTCCACTTTTTCTATTTGGCCACTTGAAATTTCTGTTTCATCTTCTAAACATATTTCCTGTTCATCAACACTTACATTCTTATAATAAATATTATTCTGCACCAGATACAATGTAGCCTTTTGAAGTTTGTTAACATCTACAAACTCTTGCCATATTTTTCGATTCTTTGTTGGTACACCATTAACTAGAAAAACTACAGGCTCACTTTCCTCCTTGTCTATACCAACAATTTCAATATTTTTCTTAAAATCTAAAGGTAAGTACACAACTCTTTCTTTCAGACCTCTCTCTAAATCTGTTGGAGGTAGCTTACCTGTTTTAGGCTCCATACGAACTATAGCCTGAAACGGGTGCACAGATTGAATAAGAATGGACTCATATGTATTTAAATCTGCCAGTTCCAGAGGAATACCTACCAACTCTAAGTTGTTATGTACAGCTCTAGCTGGCATTTTGTTCTCTTCTAATTTGTTGTAACAATATTTACAAATACGTTGATCAGTAGTCAACTCAAAGCGACCTTCCACCAACAAATAAGCACCAAATTGCTCCCACTTATCATTATTTTCCTTTTTACTTATTAAATGTAGATCAACATTCCTAGTTTGACTTCTATAGTGAGTATGTCGACAACAAATTCAAACATAGTTTGTTTTTTCAGATGAAACTATCTTAAGCTTTGTAATTTCTTCTCCAAACTTGTCAATTCTAATATCCTCCACCTGTTCTTCAACACCTACACTTATCAAGCTTTCACTTTCTCTACACTCCTCTTGTGAACCAAAGAAACCAAACTGTATATCATCACAAACTTTTTTACATCTGATACTGAACCATGCAAAATAGCTGTGTTCATTTCACTTAAACATAATGCAGGACTTTTTACATAGTAGAGTCTCCTTACTAACTTCCGCACTTCTGAGTGGTGTACTGCTAACATTCTAATTGATGGAAAGTACTTTGACACACTTTTCTTGAAAGGTAAGCCAGAGAATAACCTTGCAAGTTAGCATATTTTCTTACTTTACATGTATCTAGTCCTTGTAACATCCTAATCTTCTGTTTAAGACTTTTTTTGGCATATTCTTGTAAAAAAAACTCATAATATGTCAATAGATTCCTGTCGAATACTACAAATACTACTACAATCCCACTTATATACTGGAGATTGTGTACACCTTCCTTGAACTTCTTCAGCGATTACTTCTTCCACATTCCTAGGAACCATCTTTTCTTTTGAATTGGACAACCATCTTTCATCTCATAACAACGACCACTAGTATCAACTGCATGAACTAATGTATTTTGTTGAAAATAGCTTTCTTCATTAAAGAAAGACTCAGTGCTAGAAGTGTGCTTCCATTCGCTAGTAAAAAATTTGCAAAAGTTACTTCTATTAACCAGTCTTTTTCTTTTGCTTTTCTCTTTCATAAACAGCATTGTTTTATCCAATGTTTTCATTCTCTTCAATATCAATATAAATAATTTTTGTTTCAATTCAAAAGCTTTTTCTACTACAATTTCAATATGTTGCTTTTTGTTATAAGCTGCTGCTCTCTTTTTATATTTTTTTACAATCTTTCAATACATTTTGTAGTACTCTACTTTTATACATTCTCTTCCTAATGTCTTTATATTCTTTCAGCCTTCTTTCAACATGGATTGTTTTCAAATAACATGATTTTCTATTAATATGTCCTTTTTTTGTTTCCTTTCGATTGGTTGCAGAACTTTCATTTCTCTTTTCCAAATTTTGAAAATTCTTTACATTCTTCAAAAGTCTTTTAACAAACTCTTTAGTTCTCTTACCAGAAGTCTTTTTCTTCAATGTATCATTTTGAACTTCATCTAATTTCTGCTTTTCTCTTTCCTTTAAATAGTACTGTTTTTTTTCTTGTCTTTTCTTTTGATCTTTTCTTGCCATACTCAATCTTTCTTACTAATAATGGTAAATATCTGAAAAAAAAGAAAAGTTTAAATAGTTTCTAAAAATAATTTTATATTATTAAAATAATTATATACAAATATTCTCATCTATAAATAAACAAATACTTTCAATTGCATTCCAAATGTCTCCAAAACACATAATTATTTAGAATATTATACTTTACATATTATCAAACTTATAACAAGAACCAAACGTTTAAACAATAACATCTTAGAGCACATACTATCTAAATTTGTGTTAAAAAAGTATGTATTCATTTCTACTCATAATATATGGCACCTGGGTATTGAACAAGCTATGTCAAACACTGCACAATTCCTTCATTCAGAAGACATCACAACCTCTGCAGCAGAATGACAGAGCAGACCTAAAGGATTTCTGTACTACTAACCAAACTAACCAGGTTCAGATGTATAATACATCACACAATAGATGTAGAAGTAGACACATATGTCATTCACAACACCATAAAGTCCCTTAAACTAACTTCACAGACTGGTGTTCCCATTTCAAAATAACACCTAGAGTGTTGAGCTTACCCAAATATATAGCAGCAACCCTTCACATGTCTCTCTTCTAAGTCTCACCATCTTACTGAAAGCATGCATGCATATGTCTGTACCTTTTGCTAGTAGCATCATATATAAAAGAAACATACAAATAGATGTATACCTGTGTTTTATACATCTAGCATCTTCAGATGCATAACACATATGAGAACACAAGTGCAAGTAGAGACATACCTCAGTCACAACACCATGAAAACCTTAAAACTTGACAGACTGCACTTCACATTTCAAACAGACACCTAAATTTATGCGGCGTACTTCAAGTGAACCTTTCCACAGACTCATACAAAGTAGCATAATCACTAATCCCTCTGCCAACATATCTTAAACCTCACTTTTGTGCTGCAGCTTCACCATTCTACGACTACTCAAGCTGTTGGGCCTAGCGAAAAATATAAACCAGCAACCCTTCGCATGTCTCTGCTGTAAGTCTCACTATATTCCTGAAAGCATGCATGAATGTGTCTGTACCTTTTGCTAGTCATACCATATAAAAAAGAAACATAAAAATAGACGTATACCTGTGTTTTATATGTAAAGCATCTTCAAATGGATAACACATATCAGAATACATGAGTAAGTAGAGACATACTTCACTCACAAGACTATGCAGACATTAAAACTACAGAGACTGCACTTCCCACTTCAATCAGACACCGAAACTTATGTGGTGTATTTCAAGTGTACCTTTCTACAGACTCATACAAATAAGTCTAATCACTAATCCCTCTGCCAACATGTCTTAAACGTCACTTTTGTGCTGTAGCTTCACCATTCTGCGACTACTCAGGGTGTTGGGCCTAGCAAAATATAAACCAGCAACCCTTCACATATCTCTGCTGTAAGTCTCACTATATTCCTGAAAGCATGCATGTATATGTCTGTACCTTTTGCTAGTGGCACCATATATAAAAGAAGAATACAAATAGATGTATATCTGTGTTTTATACGTCTAGCATCTTCAGATGCATAACACATATGAGAACACATGTGCAAGTAGAGACATACCTCAGTCACAAGACCATGAAAACCTTAAAACTTGACAGACTGAACTTCACATTTCAAACAGTCACCTACATTTATGCGGCATACTTCAAGTGAACCTTTCCACAGACTCATATGAACGAGCATAATCACTAATTCCTCTGCCAACGTGTCTTATACCTCACTTTTGTGCTACAGCTTCACCATTCTGCGACTACTCAAGGTGTTGGGCCTCGCGAAATATAAACCAGCAACCCTTCGCATGTCTCTGCTATAAGTCTCACTATATTCCTGAAAGCATGCATGTATATGTCTGTACCTTTTGCTAGTGGCACCATATATAAAAGAAGAATACAAATAGATGTATACCTGTGTTTTATACGTCTAGCATCTTCAGATGCATAACACATATGAGAACACATGTGCAAGTAGAGACATACCTCAGTCACAAGACCATGAAAACCTTAAAACTTGACAGACTGCACGTCACATTTCAAACAGACACCTAGATTTATGCGGCATACTTCAAGTGAACCTTTCCACAGACTCATATAAAGTAGCATAACCACTAATTTCCCTGCCAACATGTCTTAAACCTCACTTTTGTGCTGCAGCTTCACCATTCTGCGACTACTCAAGCTGTTGGGCCTAGCGAACTATAAACCAGCAACCCTTCACATGTCTCTGCTGTAAGTCTCACAATATTCCTGAAAGCATGCATGCATATGTCTGAACCTTTTGCTAGTGACACCATATATAAAAGAAGCATACAAATAGTTGTATACCTCTGTTTTATGCGTCTAGCATCTTCAGATGCATAACACATATAAGAACACATGTGCTAGTAGAGACATACCTCAGTCACAAGTCCATGCACACCTTAAAACTTGACTGACTGCACTTCCAATTTAAAAGCAACACCTAAAAATATTCGGTGTACATCAATTGTACATTTCCGCACACTAATAAAAACTACCATAATCGCAAATCCATCTACCAATGTACACTTATTACTATAGACAATCTATTTCAATCATCATTTCAGTACAATAAAACAAACTACAATACACATCTCTACATTTAATAACATATTTCAAACATCACAGTTCTTGAATAATTTTTAAAATTTGAAAATAAATCTTTTCAAATATTAAAATATCACTACAAACAGTAGATCACTACTACATAATACATACTACACCTCACAAATTTGTAACTCACCTTTCAAATAGTATTCTAGAATATGAAATATCAGAAACTCATAAAAGATTTTCTTTTGCACACAATCAATGTAACACACCACTCTCAACAAGGTAAAACCAGTAATGGCAAACTTTCCCTCTCTTTCTCCACAGAAATAAATGAAAGTAACAAATCACATTCCATCCAACATTATTTCAAATTGTGAAACACATTTCTATTGGTTAGACATTTTAACCCTTTCCAACTGTCTTCTAAAAATGTCCAAACTGGTTCTGTAATTTTCTGAAGTCGCGACTCCACCGCAGTGCCTCAGTAAAGTGTCGCGATGAAGCTGTGAATCCATATGGGAGTTCAAAAACCTATTACTAATAATATTAGCATTATTTTTTAAGAACACACCACTTCTAAACATAGTACTGATTTGGGAAATCTTACTTTAATAACATTTAAGACTTTCCATCAGTACTACTCTGGAATCTTGATGTAGAACTTACGGGAAATACACATCGGGACCATTTGGCTAGGAATATTGTTACACCATTGTACACTAAACAGATCCTAAATTGTTATTGTTGAAACTGATAAGAAAGACATGTACCGGAATCTTATATATATTAACACTGCTATTCCCGTTGTACTCTAACTGTAACTCATGTAACTGTGAAGCGCTCTGATACCCTTGGGTCACGTTCGCACTATATAAAACTCTATAAATAAAAAAATAAAAAATATCACTTATATATAAATTACAATTTCATATTTTAAAACCACAGTTAAGTTTCAACCCTTCCCCCATTCTGCTTAGTGCCAGTTTCCATAGTAACCGTTTCAGGAACATTCAACTGTAATGGCAGTTCACAAGTTCAACATATTTTCAAGTTCACTACAGTAGCTTACAAATGCAAATAGCAGGTGTGGTTGACTTTTGCAAAATATTACCTTATCCTATCTACTGTACCTTTGAAACATTTTTTAATAACCAATTAGGAAAGTAACATGCATCCTATTTTTGAGTATACAAAGTTCATGAACAGCCAATCAGTTATCTCCTTTTTCAAAAACAGCATCTTCTGTACCATTTTAGATACCTCTCATTCTACCAACTGACCACCTCAGCTACAGACATCTTTTCATTACTTCCAGACATCCCTTCAAGATGCTTACAGTATGGATTGTTGGGCAGAGCTATGTTTTCTGGTGCAAAAGGTATGCTGAACACAGAGGTATTGACAAAGACCTAGCTTTGCAAAATGTGGATATTAAATGGACTGCACAGAGAGAATTAAAGTGGCACCAATTGAGGCCTTTGGTTAAAACCTTTTTCCATCTCCAACCCCCTGACCTCAAGATTGTGCACTGTGGTGGCAATGACCTAGGCACATTGAGTAGGACTGGAAATGCTCATGAAGGAAACCTTTGCACAATTGATGTTGCTTTTCCCTCAAACTGTCTTTGTATACTCTAATATATGCCAAAGACAGAAATGGAAGTGGTCAAATCAATTCTGTCCACAGATTGAGAAAGCTAGAAAGAATGTCAATAAAGCTGTTTCTGCTTACCTCAGAGACCAGAGGATGGGCTCCATCTATAACAACAATCTACTTTTTGATATGGATGACATCTACAGAACTGATGGAGTGCACTTCACAGATCAAGGGAACAGAGTCTTTCTCAACCTTAAGCTGTGCATTCGCACTTACATGTAGCTACAACAAACTCATAATGAAAACAAAGGCTCTTTTTAGAGCCACCCTATAACACAATAGTGAATCCAATTTTGTTTTAAACATACATACTCTTTTTTATTTTTTTGGTGAATTCGCGAACCCGTCGCGAATCTGAAGCAGGAATTCAACACAATACACTTTTAAGGTTTAAGTTTTAATTTTTAATTTTATATATTTTTACTAACTCTATCAATTTTAATCTTATCATTAACTTCAATCTCACTAACTCTATAAAGCAAGTTCACAAATGCAACCCTACCTTCTAAATTATATACTATAAAATTATTTATTTGAGATGGATCCGCGAATTTCAGCTGACATGCAGCTCCCTTTGCCCAAAAGCAATTCTGCAGTGGTCCCGTCCTGCCATTGCAAACTGCAATGTCCCAGAGGTAGGCACCCTGGGACATTGCTGGAGCGGGCCGTGGGGAGTGGAGGTCCCCAGGGCCATCAAAGGCTCCAGGAGGGGGGCCACGTGGCCCCCCTCCCAACTTGAACATTGCCCCAGGGAGGTGGTGGTCCCCGGGTCCGGGGTCCACAACGGACCCCCGTATTTGAATAATTAGTATCCCGGGGAGGTGGTGGTCCCTGGGGCAGTGTACACAGAGATTTAAAAATTTGCCCCAGGGAGGTGGCGGTCAACTGGGTGTGGGGGGCCCGCGAGGCTCCCCGCCCAATATTAATTAAAGCCCTGGGGAGGTGGTGCTCCCCAGGGCAGCGTGGGGGGGAAGGAGCCCCCCCAGCATTTTTTGTATTAGCCCCGGGGAGGTGGCGGTCCCCGGAGCTGTGGATGGGCCGCATGCCCCCGCGCATAACTAACAAAGCCCCGGGGAGGTGGCAGTCCCCAGGGCTTGGGGGGGCCTTCAAGGCCCCCTGCCCCTAATAAATTGAAGCCCCGGGGAGGTGGTAGTCCCCGGGGCTGCGGGGGCCCCTGTGGGCCCCTGCTACATATTAAAGGATTTCCCCTTGGGACCTGGCCCACCCGGGGGCTTAAAACAAACGAAGCGCGGTAGCCCGCGCTTCGTTTTTTTAAAATTTCGGCCGGATTTGCGCACCCTACGCTAATTTTTTTTTTAAATGCTTTTTTGGGCCCTGGACCCCCTGACCAGGCCTAGTGGGTCAGGGTGTTTCTACCCTGCCCCCTTTTCTTGTTTTATGACTTTTTTTCTTATGACGCGGTTCAACCGAGTCACAAGATGGCTGCCAATACTTTTTGGTTTAGAGTGTTGGCAGCCAATTAGAATTAAGCTTGTGTTCGGGAGGGTTCGCGGATCCACTGCGGTCACCAGATATATAATTTATTAAAATATTAATATTTCGGGAACTACTGAACGGATTTAAACCATTTAAAAAAAGAACGCTTTCTGAACAAAGAGCTACCTTTTTGGCAAAGTTGGTGTAATTCCGTTCAGCAGTTCGGGCTGTAGCTTTGTCTAAAGTTTCCAATGGAAATTAATATGGAGAAAATGCGTTTTGGGAACCCCTTTTTTCTTGGCCCCCGCTTCACGAATCAGCCCGAAACTTTCAAGATAGAAGCTGACCAGAGCGCCCCATTCGTTTTGAAAATTTCTTGAAGATTCCTCAACCGGCGCCAAAGATATTGGCAAATCAAAAAACACTTTTCCTATGGAAACTAGGTCCAAACTATAACTACCTACTGGCGGCCGCCAGTAGGTAATATGTAGATATATATATATATAGATATATATTCACTGAAAAAACCACAGGTTTCAGGGACGTTATAGTTAGGCTGAGATTTCACTCATACAAAACCAGAGAAATGCGCCCGTTATAGTTAGCTGAGCTAACTATAATTTGCGCCTCCGCAATGCACTGCTGATGACGTCACATTTTACATCACTCATGACAAGGTCAGTGACATCACTGATGACATCTCAAATGACATCACTGATGACATCATCCAGTGACTGAGTGTTTCTAAAAAGTTTAAGAATGTTATAAATATACACGCCAAGGTTTATTGAAGAATGAGTGGGTGTATGAGTGTCTGAATGGATGATTTAGTGGGTGTGTGACTGACTGTATAAGTGAGTGATTAAATGTGTCTTAGTTAATGCATGGGTGAATGACTAATCTGTGTGAATGTCTGTATCAGTCTGTCAGTGGGTGTGTAAGTGTCAGCATGGGTTGGTTGGTAGATACATGAGTGTCTATATGGGTTAATGATTAGTTGTCTGATTACCTGTATGGGTGCCTGAGTGTCTGTGTGGGTTTGTGGGGGGTGACTCCCTGCATGGATGTGTGAGTGGGTGATTCAGTGGGTGTATGGGTTCATGAGTGCGTCTGCGAGGGGCTGTATGGGTGAGTGAGTGTGCGTATGGCTGTGTTGGTGAGTGAATGGATATCTCAGTGGTATATGTGTAAGTAACTACATATTTTAAAGGCAGTATATGTGAGTGTTGAAGTATATAAGTGACTAAATATGAGAGTGAGTGATTGTGAGAGTGGCTGCATGGATGAGTGTGTGCTTGTGTCTGATTATAGAAGAGAGTAAGTATATGGTACTATCTGTATGAATAAGTGAGGTGGTGTGTGTGTATAACTGTATAGGTGAGTAAATGGTAGTGTGATTGATTCTTTGGGTGACTGACTAGGTGTTTGAGTAACTCTATTGGTGAGTGGCGATGTGTGAGTGTCTGTATGGGTGTATGAGTGCATATATAAGTGGCTGTATTGATGAGTGACTGCGTGTATGAGTGACTGTATGGGTTAGTGAGTGAATGTGTGTGTAGACCTATGAATCAGTGAGCGGGTATGTACTAACTGGTATTGGTGTGTCTATGGTTTCAAGATTGGTAGCCTATATTTTAGAGTGGGTGTATCATAGGTTATATTAGGGTGTGAGGAGGTACATCAGATGATCACGTGGATGATGTCATCAGTGATGTTATGAGTGATGTCATTTGAGATGTCATCAGTGATGTCACTGACCATGTCATGAGTGATGTAATATGTGATGTCATCAGCAGTGCATTGCGGGGCACGAGTTATAGTTAGCTCAGCTAACTATAACGGCCACATTTCTCTGGTTTTGTACGAGTGAAATGTCAACCTAACTATAACGTCCCTGAAACCTGTGGTTTTTTCAGTGAATTTCTAAGGTTTTTTAAATGCTAATTCCTAACTATAACGTCCCTGAAACCTCTGTTTTTTTCTGTGAATTTCTATGGTTGTTTAAATGCTAATACTAACTATAACGTCCCTTAAACCTCTTTTTTTTCAGCGAATTTCTAAGGTTTTTTAAATGCTAATTTCTAACTATGCCTACATAGGTAGGATATGTACAGAAAGAGGAAGAAAGGCGCAGAAAGAAGCAAGAGAAGTGCAGAAAGAGGCAAGAGAGTTGCAGAAAGAGGAAGAAAGGTGCAGAAAGAAGCAAGAGAAATGCAGAAAGAGGCAACAGAAGTCCAGAAAGAGGAAGAAAGGTGCAGGAAGAAGCAAGAGGTGTGCAGAAAGAACCAACAGAGGTGCAGAACGAGGCCTACTTCGACTGTACCTTACAACAGGCTCATACAAAGTAGCCTAATAACTAATCTTTCTCCCAAGACATCTTAAACCTCACTTTTCTCTTGAAGGTTCACTATTCATCGACTGCTCAGAATGTTAGGCGTACCAAATATAAAACAGCAATCCTGAGCATATCACTGTTGTAAGTCTGACCAAGTTTGTGAAGGTATGCATGCGTGAGTCTCTGCTTTTACCTAGTGACACACTACATAAAAATAAACATACAAATACTTGAATACCTTTGTTTCAAACAGCATACTCTGTAAATTTGTGTACAAAAAGGAAGAAGCAAGAGAAGTGCAGAAAGAAGCAACAGAGGTGCAGAAAGAGGCAAGGGGGGGTGCAGAAAAAAGCAAGCGAGATGCAGAAAAAAGCAAGAGAAGTGCACAAAGAACCAAAGGAGGTGCAGAAAGAGGCAAGAGGGGTGCAGAAAGAGGCAAGAGAGGTGCAGAAAGAAGCAACAGAGGTGCAGAAAGAGGCAAGAGAACTGCAGAAAGAGGCAAGAGAGTTGCAGAAACAGGTAAAAGAGGTGCAGAAAGAGA
Organism: Calotriton arnoldi; assembly: GCA_963921515.1. Lineage (NCBI taxonomy): Eukaryota > Metazoa > Chordata > Amphibia > Caudata > Salamandridae > Calotriton > Calotriton arnoldi. The sequence continues at coordinate 240,082 of CAWUFW010003204.1, read as the reverse complement.
GAACAGGGGTGCAGACAGAGGCAAGAGAGGTGCAAAAAAAAGGAAGAGGGGTGCAGAAAGAGGCAAGAGGGATGCAGAACTTTGCAACAGAGGTGCAGAAAGAAGCAAGAGCAGTGCAGAAAGAACCAAGAGAGGTGCAGAAAGAGGCAAGAGGGGTGCAGAAAGAGGCAACAGAAGTGCAGAAAGAAGCAAGAAAGGTACAGAAAGAGGGTGCAAAAAGAGGCAAGAGAACTGCAGAAAGAGGCAACAGAGGTGCAGAAAGAGGCAAGACAGGTGCAGGAAAAGGTAATAAGGGTACAGAATGAAGCAAGAGAGGTGCAGAAAGAGGCAAGAGGGGTGCAGACAGAGGCAAGAGAGGTGCAGAAAGAGGCAAGAGAGATGCACAAAGAGGGAAAAAGGGTGCAGAAAGAAGCAAGAGAGGTGCAGAAAGAAGCATGAGAAGTGCAGAATGAAGCAGCAGTGCTGCAGAAAGAGGCAAGAGGGATGCAGAAAGAGGCAACAGAGGTGCAGAAGGAGGCAAGAGTACTGCAGAAACAGGCAAGAGAGTTGCAGAAAGAGGCAAAAGAGGTGCAGAAAAGGGGAACAGGGGTGCAGACAGAGGCAAGAGAAGTGCAGAAGGAGGGAAGAGGGGTGCAGAAAGAGGCAAGAGGGGTACAGAAAGAGGCAAGAGAAGTACAGAAAGAATCAAAAGAGGCACAGAAAGAGGGTGCAGAAAGAGGCAAGAGAACTGCAGAAAGAGGCAACAGAGGTGCAGAAAGAGGCAACACAGGTGCAGGAAAAGGGAAGAAGGGTGTAGAAAGAAGCAAGAGAGGAGCAGAAAGAGGCAAGAGAGATGCACAAAGAGGGAAGAAGGGTTCAGAAAGAGGCAAGAGGGGTGCAGATAGAAACAAGAGAGGTGCAGAAAGAAGCAAGAGAAGTGCAGAATGAAGCAACAGGGGTGCAGAAAGAGGCTAGAGGGGTGCAGAAAGAGGCAAGAGGGGTAAAGAAAGAGGCAACAGGGGAGCAGAAGGAGGCAAGAGATCTGCAGAAAGAGGCAAGAGTGTTGCAGAGACAGGCAAAAGAGGTGCAGAAAGAGGGAACAGGGGTGGAGAAAGACGCAAGAGAAGTACAGAAAGAGGGAAGAGGGGTGCAGAAATGTGCAAGAGAGGTGCAGAAAGAAGCAAGAGCAGTGGAGAAAGAACTAAGAGAGGTGCAGAAAGAGGCAAGAGGGGTGCAGAAAGAGGCAAGAGAAGTGCAGAAAGAATCAAAAGAGGTACAGCAAGAGGCAAGAGAGGTGCAGAAAGAGGCAAGAGCCGTGCAGAAAGAACCAAGAGATGTGCAGAAAGACGCAGGAGAGGTACAGAAAGAGGCTAGAGATGTGCAGAAAAAGGGAATAAGGGTGCAGAAAGAAGCAAAAGAGGTGCAGAAAGAAGCAAGAGAAGTGCAGAAAGAGACAAGTGAGATGCAGAAGAAGGCAAGAGAACTGCAGAAAGAGGCAAGAGAGTTGCAGAAACAGGCAAAAGGGGTGCATAAAGAGGGAACAGGTGTGGGGACAGAGGCAAGAGAAGTGCAGAAAGAGGGAAGAGGGGTGCAGAAAGAGGCAAGAGGGATGCAGACATTTGCAACAGAGGTGCAGAAAGACGCAAGAGCAGTGCAGAAAGAGGCAATAGAACTGCAGAAAAAGACAAGAGAGGTACAGAAAGAGGCAAGAGAGGTGCACAAAGAGGCAAAAGGGGTACAGAAAGAGGCAAGAGGGGTGCAGAAAGAAGCAAGAAGTGCAGAAAGAAGCAACATAGGTGCTGAAAGAGGCAAGAGGGGTGCAGAAAGAGGCAAGAGAAGTGCAGAAAGAAGCAACAGAGGTGCAGAAACAGGCAAGAAAGATGCTGAAAGAGAGAACAGGGGTACAGGAAGAGGTAAGAGGGATACAGAAATGTGCAAGAGAGGTGCAGAAAGAAGCAGGAGCAGTGCAGAAAGAAGCAAGAGAAGTGCAGAAAGAAGCAAGAGAGGTGGAGAAAGAGGGGTACAGAAAGAGGTAGGAGAGGTGCAGAAAGAGGCAAGAGGGGTACAGAAAGAGGCAGGAGGGGTGCAGAAAGAAGGAAGAGAAGTGCAGAAAGAAGCAAAAGAAGTGCTGAAAGAGGCACGAAGGGTGCAGAAAGAAGAAAGAGAAGTGCAGAAAGAAGCAACAGAGGTACAGAAAGAGGCAAGAGAGGTGCAGAAACAGGCAGGAAAGGTGCAGAAAGAGGGAACAGGGGTGCAGAAAGAAGAAAGAGCAGTGCAGGAAGAGGGGTGGAGAAAGAGGCAAGAGGGGTGCAGAAAGAAGCAAGTGAGGTACAGAAATAGGCAACAGAGGTGCAGAAAGAGGCAAGAGAATTGCTGAAAGAAGCAACAGAGGTGTAGAAAGAAGCAAGAGAAGTGCAGTAAGAGGCAAGTGAGGTGCAGAAAGAGGCAAGAGAGGTGCAGAAAATGGCAAGAGATCTGCAGAAAGAGACCAGAGTGGTGCAGAAAGAGGGAAGACGAGTGCAGAAAGAGACAACAGGGGTGCAAAAAGAAGCAAGACAGGTGCAGAAAGAAGCAAGAGAAGTGCAGAATGAAGCATCAGGGGTGCCGAAAGAGGCAAAAGAAGTGCAGAAAGAAGCAGCAGCGGTGCGGAAGGAGGCAAGAGAACTGCAGAAAAAGGCAAGAGAGGTGCAGAAAGAAGCAGGAGAGGTGTACAAAGAGGCAAAAGGGGTACAGAAAGAGGCAAGAGGGGTACACAAAGAAGCAAGAGAAGTGCAGAAAGAAGCAACAGAGGTGCTGAAAGAGGCAAGTGGGGTGCAGAAAGAGGCAAGAGAAGCGCAGAAAAAAGCAACAGAAGTGCAGAAAGAGGCAAGAGAGGTGCATAAACAGGCAAGAAAGGTGCAGAAAGAGGGAACAGGGGTGCAGAAAGAGGTAAGAGGGATACAGAAATTTGCAAGAGAGGTGCAGAAAGAAGCACGAGCAGTGCAGAAAGAACCAACAGAGGTGCAAAAAGAGGCAAGAGGGGTACAGAAAGAGGTAGGACAGGTGCACAAAGAGGCAAGAGGGGTACAGAAAGAGGCAGGAGGGGTGCAGAAAGAAGGAAGAGAAGTGCAGAAAGAAGCAACAGAGGTGCTGAAAGAGGCACGAAGGGTGCAGAAAGAGGCAAGAGAAGTGCAGAAAAAAGCAACAGAAGTGCAGAAAGAGGCAAGAGAGGTGCAGAAACAGGCAAGAAAGGTGTAGAAAGAGGGAAAAGGGGTACAGAAAGAGGCAAGAGGGGTACACAAAGAAGCAAGAGAAGTGCAGAAAGAAGCAACAGAGGTGCTGAAAGAGGCAAGTGGGGTGCAGAAAGAGGCAAGAGAAGCGCAGAAAAAAGCAACAGAAGTGCAGAAAGAGGCAAGAGAGGTGTATAAACAGGCAAGAAAGGTGCAGAAAGAGGGAACAGGGGTGCAGAAAGAGGTAAGAGGGATACAGAAATTTGCAAGAGAGGTGCAGAAAGAAGCAAGAGCAGTGCACAATGGAGCAAGAGAAGTGCAGAAAGAAGCGAGAGAGGTGGAGAAAGAGGGAAGAGGGGTGAAGAAAGAGGCAAGAGGGATGCAGAAATTTGCAAAAGAGGTGCAGAAAGAAGCAAGAGCAGTGCAGAAAGAACCAACAGAGGTGCAAAAAGAGGCTAGAGGGGTACAGAAAGAGGTAGGACAGGTGCACAAAGAGGCAAGAGGGGTACAGAAAGAGGCAGGAGGGGTGCAGAAAGAAGGAAGAGAAGTGCAGAAAGAAGCAACAGAGGTGCTGAAAGAGGCACGAAGGGTGCAGAAAGAGGCAAGAGAAGTGCAGAAAGAGGGAAGAGGGGTGGAGAAAGAGGCAAGAGGGGTGCAGAAAGAAGCAAGTGAGGTACAGAAATAGGCAACAGAGGTGCAGAAAGAGGCAAGAGAAGTGCAGAAAGAGGCAAGAGAGTTGCTGAAAGAAGCAACAGAGGTGCAGAAAGAGGCAAGAGAGGTGCAGAAAATGGCAAGAGATCTGCAGAAAGAGGCAAGAGGGATGCAGAAAGAGGGAAGACGAGTGCAGAAAGAGACAACAGGGGTGAAAAAAGAAGCAAGACAGCTGCAGAAAGAAGCAAGAGAAGTGCAGAATGAAGCAACAGGGGTGCCGAAAGAGGCAAAAGAAGTGCAGAAAGAAGCAACAGAGTTGCGGAAGGAGGCAAGAGAGCTGCAAAAAAAGGCAAGAGAGGTGCAGAAAGAAGCAGGAGAGGTACACAAAGAGGCAAAAGGGGTACAGAAAGAGGCAAGAGGGGTACAGAAAGAAGCAAGAGAAGTGCAGAAAGAAGCAACAGAGGTGCTGAAAGAGGCAAGAGGGGTGCAGAAAGAGGCAAGAGAAGCGCAGAAAAAAGCAACAGAAGTGCAGAAAGAGGCAAGAGAGGTGCAGAAACAGGCAAGAAAGGTGCAGAAAGAGGGAACAGGGGTGCAGAAAGAGGTAAGAGGGATACAGAAATTTGCAAGAGAGGTGCAGAAAGAAGCAAGAGCAGTGCAGAATGAAGCAAGAGAAGTGCAGAAAGACGCAATGGAGGTGGAGAAAGAGGGAAGAGGGGTGGAGAAAGAGGGAAGAGGGGTGCTGAAAGAGGCAAGAGGGATGCAGAAATTTGCAAAAGAGGTGCAGAAAGAAGCAAGAGCAGTGCAGAAAGAACCAACAGAGGTGCACAAAGAGGCAAGAGGGGTGCAGAAAGCGGTAGGACAGGTGCACAAAGAGGCAAGAGGGTTACAGAAAGAGGCAGGAGGGGTGCAGAAAGAAGGAAGCGAAGTGCAGAAAGAAAAGTGTGTGCACGTTCTGCTGGGGTGTCGATTGGGGCTGGTTCCACCTGGTGACATCTGAGGCGGTGTGCCCGAGTGCACGGGGCTCCGCAGCTGAGAGGGCCGTGCTCGGGCTGATTTGTGGTGTGACGGCAACCGGGGGCTCCGGAGGGCCCGGCACGTATGGCATCAGGTGAGGAGTGCTGAATCCTGGCGGGGCGCCCGTAAATAGTGCACACAGCAGCAGATTCATCTCTGGGGGTTGAGGCCCCTGGATGTTGCAGCGAGACCATGAGGGGACCGGACTCTTTCCCTAGAGGCCGCGAGCGAGGCCTATGAGGCTGGAGACCTTGGTGGGAGGCACTGCACCTAACATGGCATAGAAGACTCTATACAGCTAGGAGTGCACCCCCCAGCGCGCGACCGGCGTGCGGACTGCCTGTGGCGGGGTGTGTTGGCGGTCTGGCGGGCCAGCGACCCCCATTTTGCTCAACCTGCTGGGGGGACGTGAAACACGGTGGACCTGCCTGATTCCAGTTCTGGGCAGTGCGGCGAGACCGTGGCAGCCTCGAGAAGTGCGTCTTGCGGGCGCTTGGGCCTGGTCGGGCTGTGAGGTCATGTGTGGGTGTCACGGCTGAGAGTCCAGCGGAATAGTCCTTTGCCGGCACCCAGAGTTATCTCCCACGCCGAGGTGAAGTGCTCCTGGACCGACCTTAGCGGTGCAACAGCGCAGGCTGCAGCGGGACTGGGACCCTCCAGCGCACCGTCTCGACAGAAGCCGGGCAGCTCTGAAGAAGTGGGCGCAGAGAGGGGTTAATCCACTCGGCATATTTAGACAAGGCCCCTTACGGACTAGGTTGGCAGTTTGGGGTATCACCTTCACCTTGCCATGGGTCGCAACAAGCCGGCGGGTCCAGGCCAGGCTAACCAGATCGACAGATACACCGTTGCCATGGGACGGGATGAAGGAGCAGGGAGTAGCGGCCCTCAGGAAGACCCTGAAGATGGTGGCCCGGACCCCTCGCTCAAAGACATAATGAGGGCTATCAGGGACTTCCGGGGGACCATGGAGCCCAAGCTGGACAGAGGAAGTTAACCTCCTACGAGCTGACTTTAAGAAAATGTCTGAGAAGGTATCAGCGGCTGAGACGGGCATAGGGGGTCTCCTATCCAAAACCAAATGGCTGGAAGAGCAGGTTGCCACCCTAACGAAAAATCAGGCTGACATCTACGCCAGGCTAGAAGATCAAGAAGGACGCGCCCGACAGAATAATATCTGCGTAGTGGGGGTGCCGGAAGGGATGGAGGGTCCGTCTATGGACTGGTTCATTGAAGACCTGGTGTTGAACCATTTGAAGCCCAAGCGCCTATCGATTCTTTTCTCTGTTGAGCAGGCTCACAGGGCGCTGGGGGGCAAGCCCAGACCCGGGGCCCTTCCCCATACAATTATCGCCCGCATCCTCAACTTCAGGGACAGAGATGCTATCCTGCAGGCGGCTCGAGTGCATGGTAATCTCTGGCTGGAGAACGCCACCATCCGTTTCTTCCCTGACTTCACGCTTCGAGTTCAACGCCAGCGGCGCACCTTTGATGGAGTGAAGAGGGCCCTCAGGGATCAGGGTCTGAAGTATATGATGCTCTTCCCTGCCAGACTTAAAATTATAGACGGAGAGAAAGCGTATTTCTTCGACGCGCCGGAGGAGGTCAGCGAGTGGCTTGAGGGCTGGAGAACTGTGGGGCGCAAAGGTGGACAGCAGAGCCCTGAGTCCCGGCAACTTGGAGAGGACTCTGAGGGTGGTGACAGACGGTCTGCTGGCAGCCAGAGGCCGGAGCAGCGGTCAGTTAAGTGAACTGGGTCAGATCCACCATTGTCGGACTCCACCAGCTGTTTCTTGAGGGGCTTTCTTTCCAGACTCCTACAGCATAGGGTGGAGGGTGGGGGCATGTGCGGATGTCCGATGGGGAGGGCTGGAGGCTCTGCAAGGGTCTCAGATACTACAGGGCCTGTGTGTTTTCCATTGAAGGTCTTGCAAGGGGCCGGGGAGCGGGCGGATCAGGCGGTCTGGTTTTGGGGGTGTTGCCTTACAGTTTGCGGGGTGGGCATGTAACATTCATTCACAGATTTGTACTTCTTCCTTCTGACTGCAAGCTCACGGCTCCTTACAAATGTTTTTTCTAAATTTTTGGGGCGACAGGCACTCTGCAAGTTTGAAGGGTGGGAGGTTGGGGTCTCACCTAGCAGGGCGGCAGGGAGGGGGAGTTGGGCATGGGGTCTATTTCATTTTGGGGGGGGGAGTTTGCTCGAGACCATAATAGTCATCACTGGTGGGGGCTTAATCCTGGGGGCACAGCGGGGACATGGTACTATCCAAGAATGGTAATACTTCTCAGCGTTAATGGAGGATCCAGCTAAGATGCAAATATGGTCCTGGAACGTGAATGGGCTGGGGAATAAAATCAAACGCACATTGGTACTGCAATATCTAAAGAGGCATTCCCCGGACGTGGTATTGATACAGGAGTCTCACCTGCGAGGGAATAGATGTAAAGCCCTGGATCGTTTTGGCTATAAAATGGTAGCCCACTCGGGGTTCACAACTGGGTCCAGGGGGGTGGGAATCCTGGTACCTAATACCCTACCCCTGGTCATCTCTGGCACTTGGGCGGATGATGTGGGATGCTTTACGGCGGTGGCGGCTACATGGGAAGGACGGGTATTGCTCCTGTGCTCCTGCTATATGCCTCTGGGCCTACATTCTGTGAGCTTCCCGAAGCTGGGTTTGTTCCTGATGAATCTCCCCTCTGGGGTTCTCCTTATTGGTGGAGATATGAATGCAGCCATGAACCCAGAAGTGGACCGGTCTAGTTCCCAGGCAGGCAAACAGGGCGAGAGGGGCTTAGTGGATTTCGCCACAGCCATGGGTCTCTGTGACCTATGGCAGATGCACAACCCCTTGCTCCGACAATACACGTTTCACTGGGCCCGGCATGGGTCCTTTTCCAGGATTGACCACTGATCAGATGGGGGATTTTGTCAACACTAAGCATATGGCCAGGGGGATTTCGGATCACTCCCCGGTTTGCGTTACCCTCAGAGGCCCGGTTGCAAATAGGGGGGCATTCCCGAGGATAGACCCGTGGCGCCTCCGAGATCCGGTAATAGGGGATAAGCTTCGGGAGGGCTCCAAGTTCTATTTTGAGGAATACCAAGGGTCTGTGGAATCCCAAATCACACTTTGGGAGGCATATGAGACGGTGCTGAGGGGGCAAGCTCAGGCGCTGATAGGGGCACAGAAAAAGGAGGAGTCCCTCCAAATCCGGAGACTAGAGCAAGAAATTGCGCAGTTGGAGGGCGATGGGGCAATGGCTTCGTCGGCAGATCTCCGCCACAGTCTGTTGTTGAAACAAAGAGAACTAAGGGCTCTGGCGAGGGTGAGGCCCGCGCATATGCGCTGGCCACTCAGCACCGGATTTATGATGTGGGGGACAAGGCACTGAAACTACTGGCGTGGTTGGAGCGCCGGGACAGAGATCGGTCGTGGGTGTCTGTGGTGCGGGATCAGCTACTTCCTATGGCATGTTCTTCTAAAGCAATAAATAGGTATGACGTCAGGGTCCATATGTTATACAAAGTAGCACAAGGCTACTGAATCTCATGATGTAATTAGAGACAAGCGTAGTTTGAAAAATGGTGCCGTGCACAAATTATAAACATGCATTTACAATGGTTAATGGTCGCCCAGAGTAACAAGCATTGTCGAGTCCCTGTAAATATCGAGTATTAATGACTTACCCAGGTACTAAGTGTGGGCAGAAATGTTGCTTCATCAAGGACGACATGCAAAGCCTGCAGATTTTAACGTTAGTAAACACTCATGGCGTTTCATCAGTGCAAAGCAAGCATTCACCACCCTGAGCAGGACATCGTCAGCGGAGGCTGTCCTGCTCCAGGTTGTCCAGGACATCAACAGTCTTTATATGAGCTGAGCATTTCAAGATGCTCTGTCAATGGCCGATCACTGTTGGGAGAAAAAAAGACTCTGGTCTTCACCTCTGTGCCCCCGAAGTAATGATAGTGGGAAGGTTGTGTGGTGTGGAATACCTAAAGATGAAAGTCTTCACTGCCAGGGAGCAAAGCAACACCAGCTGTAGGTGCATGACAGCATCTTCTTGAGTGGGCTGATGTGCAGGTGCTGGTAGAGGGATTCTTTTTATCCAGTGCATTGCTAGCAAAGGGATGTCCCTTTTCACATGCAATGAAGGTGAAAGGTTGTGTTTCCTCATTAATGACAGCAGTTCATCTTTCCTGACAACGGTCAGGATCAGCCATTTTGGCTGGATAAAAGTTGTTTCAGGAGAAACCCCTGCATACTTTTGCCCTGAAAGTCAACACTAGAAAGTAAAATGTGCTGTGCTGTGTGTGTGAACTTCTGAACTATAGCACACTGTCTAAGGAACTCTCATGGCACAGTAACTTTGATGGAGGTGACATATTGTTTCCTTGGGCCTTGAGATGGGGCTTTAAAGCTTCCTTATGAGTGTCTATGGTCATTCCGGCCCCTCACTCAATGACTGAGTGAGTGGTATGTAAGAGCCACGACTATGAGTGATACACTCACCACATTCAGAGGGATTGTGAAATGTTTGCCAACCTGTGCTTGGAATTGGGGAGTCAGGCTGTCACTCCTTGAAGGTGCAAACTGAGAGGACACCACCCATGTGGGGGACCCAGAGAGTACTTAGAGCTCACCATGCCCCCTCTTGAGGTGAGTGGGGCTGTGGTAGACATTTGGAGCCTCTCCAGTGGGCATCGGAATCACCATGAAGGTGCAAGAGTCCACCTAGGGGTAGTGGAAGAGATCATTCTGCTCGCGGAATTGACAGAATTTTGATCACTCCGCATTACTCTTCCATGCGGAGTTCCGGCAAAATTCTGCCAATTGCCGCATGGTGGAATTATTCTCTTGCGAGGCTCCAGAAAATGTGAGCTGGTGAGCAAGAGCGAAATTTGGCGTCCCCTAGCTCAATTTTCTAACACGGGCGGTGCAGGTGGTCGCGGTCAGAGGGCTGCCTCTCGAGTAGATGTGCATCTGCTTGAGTAGATTTTCTACTTGAGTAGCAGCAAAATCAACTTGAATGGCAGGGTGCTCTTGCACAACCCATAGTGCCGTTTGCGCAGATTTTTCAGCACTGCTTGCGCTGCCGCCACCAAATTGCAGCACAAGCTGCATATTTTCTGTCGGTTGTCTGAACTCCGTGCAATCTCGCAGAGTTTATGTAACTCCGCAGAAATCCGTGGAGTGAAACTTCGTGAGTTCCACCCACCCCTTGAGTCCACATTGACCCAACCAATATCCGTGTTACCTGAATTGCCCTGGATAATCCTTTGAATATTTACAGACTATTTCATTCAAGCTTGCCAAGGCCTAGTTAGGAGGCTGGGCATTTGAATGACATGTAGTATTAGCTAATGAACTTTGAGGCATATGGTATGTAATTACCAGTGCTGTATTGCATTATATGAGTGACGAAGCAAACAAATCCAAGAATGAAGAATGAATGAGCGAAGAATGATGATTGTGGAATATTCACGTCAATCAGTTAATAGGTCACTGACTTTGTGTACGTACTTAATATACCATCAAGATTGCTGCTATGGTGATGCCATTGTATGCCAGGACATTTTCAACATATTTCTGAATGTTGCTAAACTATTGATGAATATTGCTCATCTATTCAAAGATTCTGCTAATATCAGAGCATTACTGAAACATTCCATAGTCCAGGGTGCAGGTACTAATACTACTCTCAATGTGCAGGCTGTCATGGTTCTGTTCAAACACATCAAGGTGCTGCTCACATATGAGAGAGTCCTGCTTGACCAGCCAACCTCACAGAGGTACAGTTCACATAGCCAAGTGCTGCTTTGTGCGCAGGTGGGTGTGCTGATATGCCTGGATGGCTCAGTAATGCCAATGGCATTGATCAAACTGACCAGAACTCCTTACTGTGCCAGGGCACTTCAGGAGGTTGTTCATTATATTTTACAGACTCAGACAGCAGAGGTATCCCTCGGGTTACAGACATCTCACTGATGTCAGTTTTAACACCGCTTCGATGCAGCACCTATTGCCATTCTAGCTTCCATAATGCTGCACTAAAGCTCATTTTGACATGGCAGTGTCTGCATTTCCAGAGTAAAGCCATAACCCCCTTTAACCATAATAGACAACAATGTCCACTCAGGCAGTGTTACCCTTAATGGTCCCATGCACATACTGGCCACATTGTACAATTATCAAGATAAGCAGACAAAAATTAAAACACACACTGCCATGTCTAACTACTCTCTACTTATGCCAGTCATTGCCATCATTTCCCCAGATATTCTTCCCATATATGGGTATTTCCATCAGATGCCCATATAGTGGTAGAACACGCCAAACCTTACCATTATATCTCCAAATACCACTAGTGTTTGCATGCATTGCTGTCACATGCCTGAGTAGCCCCACCAATTGCCAGGTATGAAGATATGATATTCATAAAGTATGTTTTACATAAGCACTTCTTAGCATGTCTCTAGACATTGCAATGCTATGCTCAGACACCGCCACCATGTCCCAGTCATTGCTCTATGCACTGCATCAATACGCCGTCCATGTTCTAGGTGTTGCCTTTATATGGCTTGGTTCTCTCACTTCATGCCAGCTATTGCAAGCTTGTGTTTCAGTCCTATCACTTCATTACACCCATTGATAGCACATTCGAGCGTTGTATGGACAAGTTCTCCTACCGCTTTACAGACATTATTATCATCACATGCCCAGGTGCGGTAACTATTAGAGGTAGGCGAAGAATTCCGCTCCACAGGTGGAGTTTGCAGAGTTTTTCCCACTCCGCTGCCAAAAAACTCTGCGAAGTGACGCAGAGCAGAGTTTTTCTCTCGAGCGGCTCCCCAATGTCACGTTGGTTAGTGCTTAAGAGAAAAAATCACGTGCTTGACCTCCTCCGGGCGAGATTTTTCAACGCTGGCTGGCTCTAGGCCCATTCCTATGGGCCTAGAGGCCCATAGGAATGAATGGGAAGACATTCGTAATTTGCGATTACCAAATTGGTAATCGCCAATTGCGAATGCAATTTCAAGGGTGATAGGGGGCCAAAAGGCCACCCTGAGTCACCCCCCAAAAAGGTAAGTGTGCACATGTGGCGCACATACATGCCCTAAGGGCATGTGTGTGCGCCACATGGCACATAGAAAAATGAAAAATAATTCATTTTTCTAGGAATTTGTAAATTGCCACCAACTTGAAGTTGGTGGTAATTTGTGATTCCTTAAAGCAAGATCGCAATTTTTTCTTGCTTTTTGCATTGAATTTAAGGAATGGCAAATTGTGATTCCTTAAATGCATTCGTAAAATAGGTAATCGCAAAATTGCGATTCCCTATTTTGCGAATGCCTTTTGGGATGATACATCCCAAAAGGCTTTTTACCGTTCGCAAACGGTAAAACGCTTCATACATCTGGCCCTTAGATACATAAAGCAGGCTAGCACGTCATTTTTATTATTTTTAGACCTAATAGACGCGTGCTTGGATTGCCATGTTATTTCTAACTCCTACTAACTTGATCAAGAAGGAAATGTAGCATTCTCTGGTGCATGCATTGTTTGTGAGTGTGGGAGCTGAAGAGATACCTATGAGGGAGATGACCTGTTGTGTTCTGTTCAGACAGAGGAAAGGAAAGTAGCAGTAAGCCTCTGTATACACACAATCTATTGTTTAACCCCTTCGGTGCTCATGACGGCCCCCGGCCGTCATGAGTCACGGTGGGCGTGTGCGCACGACGGCCGGGGGCCGTCCAAACCACGCCCAAGAATGGAATGTCCAGCACCGCGGCGGAATTCGCGCCGCAGCCAAGGTGTTAAATAGCCTGCATAATAACACAGGAGCTGAGCATGAGCTCACTCTTCTCAATCCATCCAAAGCAATGCCTGGGAAAGGTAAAGAAGGTGTTGGTAAAAGGGGCGGGGTACCCACACAGACTGGTTGCTTGAGTGAGCACAAAAACATGGAGTTCCGATTTCGAACCTGAAAGCACCATAGTTTATACAGGGAAACATTGCATGAGTTGGCATGTTACAAAATTATTGTATGCACAAACTATCTCCCCCATGCCATTAGAAGGAGGTATGCTGAAATATGATTGGGACGTATTTGACCTTTGCCCTAATATACATTTGTTTTTGACCTGTGTATAATATTTACAATCATTCTAATGCACATGGTATCCATACAGGTAGTGTGTAACAAATAACCATATAGTAAAATACTACCTATCCTGTGTATGTACTGATCTCGGGGCTGCTGGAATCCATTCATACCACCTGTGAATGAGAGATTCTCCGACAGGTTTGTCTGACTCTAAACACTGCCTTTCACCTGAGCTTAACCCAGTAAGAATTGTGTGAGATACACCTGCCAGTTATCTTATTCTTCAAAAAGTCTGTAACCGCCTTTTGGGGGCTAGGAGATATACCAGGTGTGACCCCCATAAATTAGGCATAACACAAAATGCACACATATGTACAAAGAAGCATTAATAGGCACAGGCATACGTCCTCAAACACACGCACTCATACAAACAAACATGCTAATATAGATGCACGTATATGCAAGAACACACACATTCACAAACACACACAATCCATCACAGCCTCAAAGTGGCTTATTAAGCATTCTCCCATTCTCCTGAAGGGGGAAATCCAGGGATGCAAAGGCAAGTCATAAAGTGTTCTTCAGCAATCAGTAGTGATCTTATCAAGTTCAGTTGACCCCTGGTTGGTGCCACCTCACCTGCACTGGGGCAGCAAATAATTGAACTGCCAAGACCACCAGCTCCCGAGGTCCAGGAGGTCAGATAGCTTGCCTAATCGTTGCTTGCTTCCTCCCTTTATCCATCATGCGATGAAATGACTCTCTGAGCCTGTTACCCTAGTGACTTTTCACTTGGACCGATTGGGTGACCTTGTCACCAAATTTCTGTCTGTTCTGCGGATGAATCTATTTGATCAATAAGGCATATTTTACTGAAATGCCACCTTGCCAGCATCATGCTGCACATCCTTGGTTCGAATTTGAATACATGTGCAAGATGGTATCTATGCTCCCCCAGGAAATTAGTCATTTAAGAAAAGCATGGAATTTATTTCTAAAGTGAGTAACGTGTGTGTATTGCTGTCTTGTGGACTGACTCAGGTCCACTGCTACCATTACTATGATGATAATTTGTGGGATGCTGTCACAAAACCATCCATAAAATGGCTGCCACATACTCAGCAGTATAGAGGTAGGCAAGGCACTGAAAGCTCGAGCCCACAATGAGCCGAGCTTTCATGTGACTTCTGCCTGCCACGCACCCTTTACCCATAAGGTGGCGTTACAGCAAGAGCTGCTGACTTTGGAATTGGGAATCCAGCTTTGAGTCTCTACATCACCTCAACATCCTGTGATTCTGGGCAAAACACTTATTCTTCCTGTGCCTATAAAAACTGAATGTGGCCTTGTGTATTGGGGAGAGGACCTTGTCAGGGGAGAGGATGTAGCCTTACGGTTAGAGGGGTTGACCTCGAAGCTGGGAAACCAGGTTCGAGTCTCAGCAGGGACGCTCATCATCCTGTGATTCTGGGCAAATCACTTAATCTCCCCGTGCCTGACAAAAATGAATGTGTCTATCTGTAACGAAACTGGTGCTTATGTAAAGCTCTCTGATATCTTCGAGTTCGAGCTATATAAAACGATAAAAAAAAAAAAAATGTAACTGTTGCTCATGTAAAGTACTCCAATACCTTCGGTCCAGCTTGTGCTATATAAAAACTGCAGAAAAAAACACAAAGAGGCCAAAACAAAGAGTAACGTCAAAAAATGAAAGACAAAAAAATACCCAATTAGTGGCTTTGTACTTGTACAAAGTACAACCAGGAAACCTGTATAATCTTGGCTTCCCCTCTTAAATTCTGTGATCCCAGGCAAACATTTTGGACCATATGTACGAACACATTTTCCCATAGAGACAGAATGGGTAAAACCCTTTGATACATCTGCCCCTTTATTTTACCCAAACTCTTTTTTCTTCATTATTGGGTATGAATGCACTTTCAAATATGTGAGTTCAGAATACCAGTTGTACAAAAACCTATTGTGTTGGATTTAATAGACTATAATGTTCCTCTATGATAATCTGGGCCACGCACAGGGTTTGCATGACACTGTCTTGCCTCTAAGTTCACTATTGGTTCATGTTTAAAAACTATCACTTTTAATAAGTACGTCGCAGTACAGTGATTTAATGTGACGTATTAATGCCAAAGTTTCCACATATTAAAGAAGTATGCTTTTTGAATTTTTAAGAGACTTTACAATATTGTTATCGGTGTTTGTTATATGATTTACAAAGAAAACATTTTCAGGGCTCGGCTCGTGCATGGGCTCTAAGAGCCAAGCCAGACCCTTGCCTCGGCTCTGGCTCGGCTCTCCCTGCTAATTTGGTGGCTCGCCCACCTCTAACAGTAGCGCAAGGGTGCCACGTGCTATAATTAAAGCAATGGAAATGGACCTATTGCCTTCTAGCTGAGCGGTAAAATACAGCCATAATTGGGGTACAGTGTCCCTTCCACATCCTTGGGCCCATATGCCCCTGCTACAATAATAATAATTCCGTTCCTGTACATTTTATTCAATTTAAGCTCACACCTTGCAAGATGGAGGTTGCTTCCCTGTGCATGATCCAAGATGGCGGGGAATTCCTCGTGCATGAGTCACAGGCAAGCAAAGTGATAGGGTGCAGTAGCTGCTAACGCGCACACAGTGGGTTGAATCACGCTACAAACCTGATAGAGTGGCTAAGGGGTTTCTTATCTCAACCTGCCCCTACACGCCCGTGCCCGTCGTGACTCAAGAAGGTCATCACAGACCCAGAAATCCTTAGCTTGTAATTTTTTCTTTATGAATCCTCGCTGTCCTTTAATCTCTATTTGATTAAGCCAGATGTCAGAGTGCACGAAACACCTCTCGCAAGCGGTAACCAATCTGAAGGGAAACAACATTTTCTGGATTAGCGGAAAAGGCTTGCCTTTTAATCTTAGTAAAAATGTAATTTAGCATCTGTCCTGGATTATCTGGCCCCGCTCCTAGGTAGTTTGGTGAAAGATGATATGAAGTACACGTGCAGCCATCTTTGCTTAATCCCCAAGGGATCGAGGAAGGCCGCGAGTCTGAGGACAGGAGAGAACTAATGACAGCTTCCTTCTGCCCACACCAGAGGGCTCGCGCCATGGGAGGGCACTGAGGCAACCGAGCGATCTGATTGGCTGTCTTTGAGCCCTCATAAACACCACCATGTTTGTGCGCGATAAAAATGGAGACATAGACGGACCCTAGCACTCATCTGGAAACCAAACCTTGCAGACACACAAAATATGCATTGAACAGACAAAAAGCACAAACGCACACATTCTCTATGCATGCAACATGATCCATTACAAGCAACCTGGTAATAATGCACGGAAATACATGATATAACTGAGATGGGATGTAATTATTGTGCCTTTACTGGTCCATTATAAGTTTCAATACCATATGATGTTCATAAAGCACTCTTAAAAATGTTCCTTATTCACAACGTGCTGTTCAAGTAGACTATCTGTCCGCAGCGTTATGTGTATAAAACTATACATTATATGGCAAAGGTCATATCATCCTTGAGCACACAGTAATTGATGTGGTGTAATGCCTTCAAAGACAGTAATCCATGCCCTTGTACTTTATAGCCAACATTTTGTTTAAATCATTCTTTTCTTCAACATCCTACTCACTCTGTTGCTTCACATGGGTAATCTTCATATAATAATTTGCTAATTGCATAATATTCCTCATACTATTCCATCCATGCCCAATGCATTTCAGACTCAGTGGTCTTCAGGGGCGTAAATTCTGATCTACAACACTAACAAATTTCTAACAACTACTTTTCCATGCAGGTCTTGACTGTATATGTTACCAAAAGTACATAAAAATTCCCAAGATCCTCCCTTCCGACAGATTGTATCTGGATGTAGTTTGATTCATGAACCAATTCTTTATTGTTTGGTTAAAACCATTACAAATTAAAACTTGATTGGTTCATCGTAAAAAGGACCGCTGAGTAGAAACCCACTAGAGCATAATAGAGAAATGATGGTCAACTTAAAAACGTAATCAATTCATTTTTTAATTTTTTTTTAAAAAGAAGAAACCGCAGGTTTAAAAATAGAATGCAAAACTTGTAAAATTGTTTAAATTATTTAAAACCTTCGAATGCATTGTGGGCTGATAATGTTCGCCTGGGGGACCGGGAACAGTACAGCTGATATTAGCAGTCTAAGGTTCTGTTGTTAGTCCAGCAAGCTGGCTGCCGCCCTGCTGAAGTAAGGGAGATTTGGCGGTGCTAATTTCTTCCAGCAGCTTTGACGCTTTGTTGACAAATTTAGTGAGCCCAATATTCAACTTGGTGTTTTCAGGGTTTAGAGCTGCTATTACGGCCTGGCGGCATGTTCGAACTCCTAGCCTGATCCATTCACCCCGCAGTAATAGCCGTCTGTCAGTAAGCATAGCGGGGCATGCACAAACTATGTGTTCCATTGCCTCAGAGTGATAGCCACACATCCTGCATTTGATGTTATTACCTGGGCGACGCCATTCGGGTAGGTTCTTTAGAAATGGCCAGTCACCCATCCTTAGAGCTAAGAACTTTTGTTTCAAGTAAAGTGCAAAAGTTCTTGATAAATGAGGCAACTCAACTCCTGGTTTGAAATTGGAAATTACTGCCCAGGCATGTTTCCTTTTTGACAGAGTTGCCCTGTCTGAATGAAATGACCACAATCGGACGCTCTTCTTAATAACAGCCTTTAGCACCGGCTGGGAGGGGTTTGTTGCCCAGAGTTCTTTAACTCCTAGTAGTTTTAAGCTGTAATCCAGGTGTTGCCGGTGATTCTGGCTGGTCTGGCATTTTGCTATATCTCGCCAAAGTCTGGCCTCCAGGGAGCCCTCCCTCGAATGGCGCAGTCTGTTGCAGAACTTTATAAACGCGCCAGCCTCAACGCCGTGATGATCCAATAGGCCCAGTTCAAGACGAACCTGCGATGGTGAACTTGATTTTGGTAGACGAAAGGCACGTTTAAAGATTTTGGTTGTTAATTTGTTTAATAAAGAGCTAGTTGTGCCCTTCATGATCTCGTGCCCATACGACAGAGAGTTAATTATCCTCGCCTTCATCACTTTCAGCATGGGTGTTAGACTTGGGCCAAGTAGTTGTTTTGATCATTTCGCGGCGGCGGCCTCTAGTGACAGGGCTTTGGTCCTTAGCGTTTCTTTTTGTTTGACGAAAGAACATCTACAGTCCAAAAAGATACCCAAATATTTATAGTAGGATGTTGATTCGATTTTTGTTTTGTTAAAGAACCATCCACCACGTGGCCTTTTTTGCTTCCCGAAAGATATTGTTTTGGTTTTGGACAGGTTCAGTTCCAAGGAGTTTCTTATAGTGTAGGGAAGCAGTTCGTCAAGAAGCCTTTGTAGGCCCACTTTTGTATGACTTAGTAGCACCAAGTCGTCGGCATAGAGCAAATTGCTGATGCGGGTTCCATCTAGTTGAGGGGGATGGCAATTGACACTATCTAGTGACGGAGATAGGTCTGATATAAACAGATTAAAAAGAAGAGGAGCCAGCACACAGCCTTGTTTTACGCCGGAATTGGTTCTGATTTTCCTGGACACGTGAGAGCCTTCCCCCAGCTTAATTCTGATCCATGTTTCCGAATGGAGTTGGACGATTGCATGTAAAAGGATCGGGGGTATGCCCCAGGACTCTAAATTTTGCCATAGTAGGGCCCGGGGTACGCGGTCAAAGGCCGCTTTGAAATCAACAAAACAACAGTGCAACTGAATTGAATTAAAAAAAAAAATTAAAAATTATTCAGTGCAACTGGGTTTGTTGGGTTGCCGCTTTCTCCGTCAGGACAGTCAAGGTGAGTAAGTTAGTTATTGTGCCAGAGTTAGCGACGAATCCGGTCTGGTTAAAAGGGAGGCGCTTTGTTGAATCGGCCCAGGCCTGCAACTCTTCTAATAAAATTCTGGCGTAATGTTTGGACTCAACATCTAGGGGTGCTATCATTCGGTAATTGTTGGGATCATTTCTCTTCCCGCCTTTGTGAATTGGGTGGATGATAGCACCTCGCCAGGACTCAGGGACGGTGTTGTTTAGCCAACAATGGAGAAACAGGGGGGTCAGGTAAGCTGACCATAAGTCCACGTCGAATTTGAAGATGGCCTGGGGAAGACCGTTTGGCCCTGGAGCTCCTTCGGCCCTGGCTTTCCTTATGGAACATGAAATCCTGTTTTGTAACTCATCCGATGTCCCGATGGACTCCGACGAAAAATCGTTGTTAATTGCCGGGCCCTTGATTGTTGGCACTTCAGGCACTTTAGTGGATGAGTAACTGAGGTCAGGTCGTCTTGGACTCCAGGGTTCTAAACATGGAATCGCCGAGTTGGCTGAGCTGTGAGCTTCAGAATGGTCATCCTTTGTGTTCTGGTCTTTAAAGTGCGTTAATAAGAATTGGCTCCATTCGTCTGCGCTGATGTTTGCATTGCCGTCACCACTTCTGCCTCGTAACCCCCGGTTAACAAGAGACCAGAATTGTTTTGAGTTGGGTTTCTTACTTTCATGGATAAGCTTCAGCCAAAATTGATCTGAGGCCGCTTATTTTTCCCTGCGTAGTGCGATCTTAAAGGCTGCCTGGGCTTGCTTGTAGGCTTTAAATTTGGTTTTATCGCCTGGGCTCTTCCTTGATTGGCGTAGTGCTCGGTTTCTTTGGATTTTTAATTGCTTAGTTGCAGGAGAGATGCGGGGCTGAAATGCTTGTTGCCTTATGCTCCGCTTTGGTGGCGAGTCTTCAAATAGTTGGTTTATGAAGCTAGCACAGCTGTTAATGACCGGAGTGTCTGCCTCCTGTGATAGATGTAATAGAGCTCTGCATTTTTCCATCAAGGGGAGAGCCGTGGCATCCGTCCATTTTATCCGCTTTAAATTTTCTATTTGACAATCTGAGTGGGTATGGGCGAGTTCCTGGTGACATGAGGTAGTAGCTGATAGTGTTATGATTTGTGGTCGGTGGTCGCTCTCGGCTTGTGATGTGATGTGGTAGCTCTCAATCAAGGGAAGTACCTCTCTACTCCCTAGAATAAAGTCCAGAAAAGAATGTGTTCGACCGTCTGAACGGGTCCATGCAGGAGGAATGTCCGTATGAAGACGCCCATTCAACACAGTGAATCCTACACTACTCAGCTGTATAACCGCGTACTCCCCCAGTTTCGATGGTCTGTTTCCAGTGGGAGTCGACTGTGGAGCAAAATGTGCGGGAACCGTTGGAGGATCGATCCCTATGTCCACTAAAGAGTTGCAATGGAGATTGGTGTTGAAGTCTCCTAATATTATAGTTGGTATGCTGCCATGCTTACTTAGAAGATTGCAGACGATGTTAGTTAGATTCTCCATTTTGGATTTTTTATCGGCGGTAGATGGGGAAATATAAACATTAAGGAGAAGCAGCTGCCAATCAATGGGTGGACTTCCTAACACTATGCCAGAGAGCTAGTTTTCCTCAAATTTTATCTGTGTGATGCGTTGGGATAGTTTAGTCGATACATATATCGAGAGGCCGCCACTTGCCCTGTGTGAGAAGTTGGCCTGGTATATGCGGTCCACTAATTATAGTGGGCACCTTGCACCAGTCCAAACAACCCCTTATTGGAGATAGGTTAAAGACAACCTTTATTGAAAGCTATCCTAGTGGTAGCTATGGAGAGCAGCCTTCAGGCTAAGTCTTGAAGGAATGTAAAGCAGCTTGTTTTATCAGTCTATAATCTCTTGAGTGACCAAATGAAAGAGGACCACACCAGGTATATATTCAAAATATATGTATTTATTGCTAAACACACCCCTCTAGTCTCTTTATGAGGCTAGAGTTCGAAGTACATAAGTTATAAGTTAGTTATCAACAGTAATAGCACAAATACACGTTTGAGCCCTAGGGGCGTACCAAACCATATACCAATAAAGTGGTATAAGAACCACGACTGAGCTAGACACAAGGCCTAGAGCCTGTAGAAGTGCTTGGACCACAAGGAACCACCCAAGGTAGTGACACAGGGGACCCACGGGGGACGCGTGCAGTGTGAGAACACAGCCGCGAATCGCCGTTGACTTCTATGGGGAAAGTCGCGGTTGGAATTTTAAAGAAAAGGGACACTTAGAGGAGGACTTGGAGCAAACCCCTTTAGAACTGGGTTGGTCTAGAGTCTATACCCAGGGGAGCACCGGAGTACTCGAGTTACCTTACCCAGGGAAGCCGGGTGCATAGGTGTCTTTCGGGGTCGGGTTTCGTCGTCGTTTTCAATGGCGATCTGCTGCAAAGTGCTGCTGGCGGCCAAGTCGAAAGTGTTCGGGTGGATCCAAAGGTGGATCGAAGATCTGAAGAACCTGAAAGCAGAGGGGACAGAGTCTGGGTCACTAGCCAGTGACCAGGAAGGCGATGAGCGGATGCCCACCGATGTCGGGTGCTTCAGGTAGGTTGACAGTCGTCTTGACTCTTCAGCCACAAGGTCCAGGAGGCGTCGACGACAACCAGGAGCTGGATTCGAGCTGTCCCACGATGTTTGTCAATTGCAGGGGTGTCGGCGACCGGATTGGACCCAACAAGCCTTGGCAACGGCAAGTCTCGTGGAAATAGAAGAAGGACGGTGGTGCAAACCAGCAAGGTCTGTGGGACTCACCCAGCGAAGGTAAGTCAGGGCACGCCTAGAGCAACCAGGGAAGCCCAAGCAGAAGAAGATTGGCCTTCGGGAGGGCCCACTAGCCAACGGACTAGCGACCGCGAAGGAGCCTCAAGTGGATGCACTTAGAGCTGGCTCACGGGACACTCGTGGAGTGGAGGCCAGTGATCTTCAGTGCAGTCGGTGCTGGAGGCGGGGGCTACTCAAAGCTCAAAGCACAACTTCGTGGAAGACCAGGAAGAGGATGCACTTGCAAATGCACTTGGTGTCCAGGGGTCATGGTTTCACGTTACCCACGAAAGCTACGGGCCTCAGCTTTGCTGGGGACTCAGGGCAGTCTCGGAGAAGTCTGGAAATCTACCTCTGGTGATGCAAAGACTTCGGCGTCCGGCGGGAGCTTCAGCGATGCAGACCGGACAATTGCTTCGTTGGTGCCTGCCAAGCAGGGGAGTCACTCCTTGACCCCAAGGGAGATTCTTCAGTCCTCTAATCTTAAAGTAGAGCGTCGAAGGTCCAGGATTCTGTATCAGAGTTTCATCCAGGTAAATCTAAAGTCCTAAGGACTGGGGTCCCATACTTATACTAAGTTAGGGGTTGGACATACTCTGGGGACCCACCTATGGGAGGGTCAGGGAAGAGGGGTGGTTACACCCATTCCCTTTGTCCAGTTTCGCGCCAGAGCAGGGGCTGGAAGCCCCTGAACCAGTTTGAACTGGGGTATGCACAGGGACACCAAATGTGCCCCCAGTGCAGGACTTCAAAGCACCAGAGAGTGCTCCCGCCCAGCCCCAATACACATTATCCTGTCAGGGGAGGTGGTTACACCTCCCTGGGACAGGAAACCTATTGTCCAGGCCTCCCTGCCGGAGTTTCAGTCAGCAGCAGGAGGCCAGACCCGTGTCTGTGGCAGCGGCATCCATTTTGTGATGCCAGGGCTTGGAAAGAAGTTACCGGGCAGGCCGGTGTGTACATGTCTCTCCCTCTAGAAGGGTGGAATGCTACCCCCGCCACCAGAACTGGCGGGGGGTAGTATTCCAAGATGTTTGACACCAAACACGACATGTTTCCGTGCAGCCATCCCAAAGTTAGCATTTAACGCGAGGTTATAATGCGCTTAAGAGTATATGGTCAGGCTGCACTACAAACAGCATCAGAGAAGGGTCTCCGAACGCTGCAGAGGGGCTCTGCTCATGCAGGGGCACCCTCTCACATAGGAACCAAGCACTCTGCCTTCAGGATTGACAAGGCCTGCCATAGGAGTGACTTATAGGTTTATATGTGTGTATGTATGTAGTGATATAGGTAACCTATATCACAGTAAGGAGTGCATGCACCACCTTACCCAGGCTGCAGTAGCAGACCTGTGGTGTCATTTTGGATGGCCTTCCAGGGGTGGCACAATACATGCTGCAGCCCTTGGTAGGCCTCTGAGGTACCTATGCCCTGGGTACATAGTATACCATATACTAGGGACTTATAAGGGCACTCCAGATTCCAATCAGAGATGTGCTTAAGGCACATGGAAACCATTTTAGAGAGGAAGCAGCTAGGCTGGGGTTCTGATTAGCAGGGCCCCAGCCAGACTAAAGTCGAAAAACAGTGAAGCATCAGCAAAAGTGGGGGTACCCATGTGAAGCAGATCCTACTCTCCTACACAACCCCCAAACGTAGGGACATTAAACTAACCTTGTCCAGTTAAGTCTTCATGTTCTAAGTGGAAGTACCTAGAGAGTCCATCTGCATTGGCATGGTTACTCCCAGGTCTATGTTCCACTGTGAAGTTCATCCCCTGTAGGGAAATGGACCACCTAAGCAGTTTGGGGTTTTCACCCTTCATTTGTTTTAGCCATAAGAGGGGCTTATGGTCTGTTTGAACAAGGAAGTGAGTACCAAACAAGTATGGCCTCAACTTCTTTAGAGCCCAGACCACAGCAAAGGCCTCCCTCTCAATGGCTGACCAACGTTTCTCTCTAGGGGTCAGCCTTCTGCTAATAAAAGCTACTGGCTGATCCTGACCTTCATCATTCAATTGTGACAGTACAGCCCCTATCCCCAATTCAGATGCATCTGTTTGGACAATGAACTTCTTGGAGTAATCAGGACTCTGTAGAATGGGAGCAGTGCACATGGCCTGCTTTAGGTCATCAAATGCCTTTTGACAGCTAACTGTCCACTGAACCTTTTGGGCATTTTCTTGGAAGTTAAGTCATTCAGGGGTGTCACTATTGATCCATACCCCTTGACAAATCTCCTATAGTACCCAGTCAGGCCTAAAAAGGCTCTCACCTGAGTCTGGGTAGTGGGAGCAGTCCAGTCCATGATGGTCTGTGTTATATCCTAAGTATTACATTTATATGTAATCAGCCTAGGTCCTCCTAGTTGCTCAGCCAGAGTGAGAGATGGTAACGGAATGTTGGTGTGACTGTGATGAATGGAATGCCTGGGTGCCTGTGTGGATGAGTGGTGACAGTTGGAGATGGGCTGAGCAGCTAGGCAGGCTGCTCCTGGTGGGGCTGGTGTAGGAGCTGGTACATGGCTAGTACCCGACTAGAGCTGGCTGGACTATGATTGATACTACCCTGAACTGGAACCAATAAAGAAGACTTGAAATATACAACATGGTTTCCAGTGTCTCTATCTGCAGGGTACAACATTTATTTTGGCGACGAGCGGACCTGGACCCTAGCGTACTTAAAGACAGTACAGAAACCAAGAGACTACTATGGGAATCCAGAAACCAACAAAACTACAAGAAAATTAAGCAACTACATGAAGAAATATGGAGGAAAAGGCGAGCCAGCCCCACCAGTGTCCTTGTCAACGGACAGCCCCACCCACAAGTGTCCTTGCCAACGGACACTACAGCCTGGAAATACTCCTATTGATAAGGAACTGTGAGTTGGAGGAGTAGTCACTACAGCCACATTTGGTGTTCTAGCCACAGCGTTTCCTACAAAAGGTTCAGTGAGTTGGAGAAGTAGTCACTACAGCCTTATCTGGTGTTCCAGCCACAGCGTCTTCTACAAAGGTTCAGTGAGTTGGAGGAGTAGTTACACTACAGCCAGATTGGGTGTTCCAGCCACATCCATCTACAAAGACCACAGTGACTTTGAGGTGAAGAAACCTTTTGTTATACTTGTTATGTGTTTTCTTCAAGACGTCAATGATTGTGTGAAGTGTCTGCACAGAAGGAAAATTTGGATCTGTCTAACTGTCATTGGTGGCATGATGTAAGCTCAATCTACCTGAGCATTGCATGGGCCACGCATCATTGCCAACGTGTGTACGTCGAGGTGGCCACACAGGAGCGGTGTGGTTGTGATCCTTGCTATCACTTGGAACCTGCGTGATCGGACTGTTTGTGCTGAGGGCCATTTTACATGCTTGTTTGGCGCATTGAAAAACATACGGCGCACTTATAACCCTCTACAATATGCTGCAGGCTGTTTACTTTTCATTTCAAATTCAAAATTATGGCGCGTGCAACTCACCTTTGTCGCGTTGTTGCGAGGGGCTCCAGTGAGAACTTCTGTGACGTCTGGTACAGCATGGTGTCCTTTCGATGCTGACTGACGCTTTCCAGCTTCGGCGTGCCGTGAGCCACCCGGCATGACGCTATTAGCGTGCCGCCATCTTGGTGTTGGCGCGCTCCATCTGGTAATTGCATTTCTTCCTGACTGCCATCCACACTGTTTTTGCGGGTTTCAATAAAGTTTCTACATGACGTCATGCAGTATGGGAATAACGAAGAAGAGTCGGAAACAGTTCAACGGAGCCTTCGTGTGTCATGTGTGCTCGTTTTTCTTCTCTTCTAGTTCCAGGACAACGAGTAGAACTACGTGTGGGATCAATGACGTTGGACTCTTTTGTTGGGATTCTTTTTCTGGTATCACGGAGATTACATTACTCTGGGTATGGTTTTGGTAATGCACTTTTTGTTCCTCTTTCGAGCCTATTAACAATTTTCTCTACTACTTGTTTGGGGCGTCAATGCGGAGACTTTTATTTTTGATATCTTCTACATGTTTGTTTCTCCCCGTCTCTGCAGGGTTTTGGTGACATGTTCCGTTTCATGTAGTCGGAATCTATGCTACATTTGGTTCTGTATTGTCCAATTAACTGTTAGCTAAATATTTGGTTTAGTGTATGTTAAAGCACACATTTCTCAAGGACCATGGTTAATGCCTCGCTTCACAAGTTATGGTGCATTTTTCGTGATGATCCACTTGGTGCACTTAAGTTTCTTTTATTCTTTCACCTGCAAACTTATGGTCTCTGCTGTGATCTTACATGTTTCTAAAATTGAAATGTGTTTATTATTTGCATTCTCATTGTTCGAGCTTTCGCTCTACAGGTTCTTTCTGTACTATGTATGTTTTTCAGGTGGTGTACACTGTACCTGTGTCCCCATTGTGCAGCACAACTCGGGTGAGAGATCGCTCACCGGCGTGGGGCACAGGTCTCTAGTGTTCTACAGTAAATGGAATTGCATTAGTATTATCAAAAGTTTAGTGATGCCACAGTTGTTGCCTCTTTACTCTTAGGCGGGATTTACATTACACTCCCTTACATGAGGGTGGTTCTAGTCTTGGTGGGTGGTTTCCCACCTCTATGTATTGTGGTTACGTTACACTTATGGTTTTGTGTCGTGATCAGTGTGTGTAAGTCGTCTTGCGCTGCACGTTTGGTCTGCACTTTTGGTCTGATGTGTTGGTAAGTCGCTTTGCGCTGCACGCCTTGTCTGTGTGTATGTGTGTAAGTCGCCCTGCGCATCACATTTTGTTGTCTTGTATGTAAGTCGCCCGCGCCTCACGTGTTATCCTGTGTAAGTCGCCCTGCGCTTCAGGTGTTGTGTGTAAGTCGCCTTGCGCATCACGTGTTGTCCTGTGTAAGTCGCCCCGTGCTTCAGATGTTGTTGTGTGTAAGCCGCCTTGCGCCTCACTGTGTGTACCCTCTTTGTGGTCCATTTTGTGGTACACGTGTATTTTTGGTGTTGGTTCACCCTTGCTGTCTGTTTCTGGCCTCGGGTGTTAGTCGTGGGGTGTGTCCACCCTTCACTTCATTATTTTCTAATGTTTTTGGGAAGGATGGGGTTTAATGCTAGTTTGATATTTATTATTGCTTGGTATTTATTATTGCTTGACAATTTTATTCCTTCCCAAAGGTACGCAGTGTTTCTACTCTGGCGAAGTTGCTATTAGTTTGGCTTCTCTGCGTTTTAACATTGTGATTTAATAATTTATTTCACGTTTTGAAATGTCTTAATAATTTTCATTAGGGAGGATGGGGGATATTGATGCACATTTTATATGTCGTATTTTGCCCATCTTTTCTTGATTTGCATTGTTCACTCTCTGGCGATGTTTTGCTTTTATTTGCATCTCTGAGTTATGAACATTACTGCTTTCTTGTGTATAGTATTCTTCTTTGCAATTGTAATTTTATAGTTTTGTTCTTTGCAATTGTAATGTTTGTTTTCATTTTAAAAGGAAAGGGATAATGTTATATCCTAAGTATTACATTTATATGTAATCAGCCTAGGTCCTCCTAGCTGCTCAGCCAGAGTGAGAGATGGTAACGGAATGTTGGTGTGACTGTGATGAATGGAATGCCTGGGTGCCTGTGTGGATGAGTGGTGACAGTTGGAGATGGGCTGAGCAGCTAGGCAGGCTGCTCCTGGTGGGGCTGGTGTAGGAGCTCGTACATGGCTAGTACCCGACTAGAGCTGGCTGGACTATGATTGATACTACCCTGAACTGGAACCAATAAAGAAGACTTGAAATATACAACATGGTTTCCAGTGTCTCTATCTGCAGGGTACAACAGTCTGGATCTTGCTCTGCAAGGGTTGAACCTGGCCTCCACCCACAAGGTGGCCCAGGTACACAACCTGACTCTGCCCTATCTGGCACTTTGTGGCCTTGATAGTCAGGCCTGCTTTCTGCAGGGCCTGCAAAACATTTCTGAGGTGGACCAGGTGATCCTCCCAGGTGGAGCTAAAGACAGCAATATCATCTAGATATGCTGCACTATAGGCTTCCAGACCTGTAAGGACTGTATTCACCAACCTCTGAAAAGTGGCAGGTGCATTCTTCAGACCAAAGGGCATTACCACAAATTGATAATGCCCACTAGGGGTTGAGAATGCTGTCTTTGGCTTTGCATCATCAGCTAGTCTGATCTGCCAGTAGCCAGCTGTCAGGTCAAATGTGCTTAGATACTTGGCTGAGGCCAAAGTGTCTATTAGCTCATCTGCCCTAGGTATTGGATGGGCATCAGTCCTAGTGACTGCATTGAGACCCCTGTAGTCCACACAAAACCTCATCTCTCTTTTCCCACCATTGGTGTGAGGTTTTGGCACAAGGACCACTGGACTAGCCCAAGGGCTATCTGAAGGTTCAATAACTCCCAAATCCAACATTTTCTGGACTTCTGTCCTGATACAGTCCCTGACATGGTCAGGTTGCCTATAAATCTTATTTTTAATAGGCAGACTGTCCCCAGTGTCCACTTCATGAGTGCACCCGGTGGTCTGACTTGGAGTCAGAGAGAACATATGTCTGTACTGATTGAGCACTTGTCTACAATCAGTTTGCTGCTGAGCAGTGAGGCTGCCTGCCAAGGCTACACCATCCACTGACCCATCATCAGGGTTCTGTGAGAGCAGGTCAGGGAGTGGGTCACTCTCTTCCTCCTGTCCCTCTTCAGTAGCCATGAGCAAGCCCATGTCTGCCCTGTCCACATATGGTTTCAATCTGTTGACATGGAGAACCCTGTGGGGACTCCTGGGTGTTCCTAGGTCTACTAAGTAGGTAACCTCACCCTTCTGTTCAACAATGGTATGGGGTCCACTCCATTTGTCTTGGAGAGCTGCTGGGGCCACTGGCTCCAACACCCACACCTTCTGTCCTGGCTGGTAAACAGTCAGTACAGCCTTTGGTCATGCCAGGCTTTTTGAAGTTCCTGGCTAGCCTCAAGGTTTTTAGTTGCCTTTTTCATGTACTCAGCCATCCTGGAGCGGAGACCAAGTACATAGTCCACTATGTCTTGCTTTGGGGGCTTGAGAGGTAACTCCCATCCTTCCTTCACCAAGCACAATGGACCCCTGACAGGGTGACCAAACAAAAGTTCAAAAGGGCTGTAGCCAACCCCTTTTGAGGCACCTCCCTGTATGCAAATAAAAGGCAGGGCAAGAGTATGTCCCATCTTCGCCTGAGCTTCTCTGGGAGCCCTTTAATCATGCCCTTCAAGGTTTTGTTGAATCTCTCAACTAAACCATTGCATTGTGGGTGATAGGGTGTGGTGAACTTGTAAGTCACTCCACACTCCTTCCACATTGCTTTCAAGTATCCAGACATAAAGTTAGCACCCCTGTCTGATACAACCTCCTTAGGGAAGCCCACTCTTGAGAAAATTCCCAGGAGGGCTCTTGCCACCACAGGTGCTGTAGTGGTCCTAAGAGGAATAGCCTCTGGGTACCTGGTGGCATGATCCACTACCACCAGGATAAACCTGTGCCAAGATGCTGTTTGGGGATCCATGGGACCAACAATGTCAATCCCCACCCTTTCAAAGGGAACCCCCACCACAGGTAGTGGTATCAGGGGGCCTTTGTAGTGCCACCTGCCTTGCCACTGGCCTGGCAGGTTACACAGGAGCGACAAAACTCCTTGGTGTCTTCAGACATGTGGGGCCAGTGAAAGTGAGGGACAATTCTGTCCCAAGTCTTGTTCTGGCCCAGGTGACCTGCTAAAGGAATGTCATGGGCTAGGGTCAATAGGAAGCCCCTGAACTTCAGAGGTATAACCAACTTCCTGGTGGCACCAGGCTTGGGGTCTCTACACTCTGAGTACAAGAGTCCATCATCCCAATACACTGTATGGGGACCACTAGCTTTCCCAGCAGCCTTAGCAGCAGCTTGCTGTCTGAGGGGTTCAAGAGAGGGGCAGCTCTGCTGCTCCTGGCTCAGATCTGCCCTGGAAGGGCCCCTGTCCCTAAGAACTCAACCTGATCAGGCTCAAGCTCCTCTGGGACAGTTCCTTCCTCAGGACTGAGATCATCTCCCTGAAGAGACTGATCTTCCTTCTGAGCCAAGGGGAAGGCACTGCCTTTACCCTACTACTCCTCTTCTTGGAGGGCAATTGGTCCATTATTCCAGAATCCAAGGCCTGTTCAGTGTTAGACATTTTGGCCTGTGACCTGGTCACAGCAAACACATCTGCAGGGATGCCCAGCATTTCTGCATGGGTCCTGAGCTCCACTTCTGCCCAAGCTGAAGTTTCTAGATCATTGCCAAGCAAGCATTCAACTGGTAGGTCTGCACTTACCACAACCTTCTTAAGGCCAGTTACCCCTCCCCAGGAGAAGTTAACAACTGCCAGAGTATGGTCTGTTCTGACGTTGCTAGCATTGGTCACTTGGTACATTTCACCAAGTATAATCTGCCCAGGATCCACAAGATCTTGTGTCACCATGGTGACACTTGCTCCTGTGTCCCTAAATGCCAAAGCCTCTTTTCCATTTATTAATGGCTGTTGCCTGTACTTGCCCAGATTACTGGGACTCACAGAGGAGGTCACATCCATGCCTGCATCACAGACTAGGACAGCCTGAGTGAGTTGTCTGACTAGGTCAGAGCCCATCTCCTTACCCAGGGTCAACCCTACTAAACCCTTGGCTTGTGTAGTCCCACCACCAACTGTAACTGCACTAGGGGAGCAGGTGCCTTAGGGGCATTGGTGGGGGCTGGAGTAGAGTCTTTGGACTTGGTGCAATCACTGGTCCAGTGGGTCTTTTGCTTACAGACCTTGCACCATGGTTTCTTTTGGCCTTTCCCTTTGTTAGACGGTGAATCCCCACCTGAAGAAGATTTTTGGGGGCCTTGTGAAGACTTCTGGTCTTTACCCTTCTCCCCACCCTTATCAGAGTTCTTAGAATCTTGCTTCTTTGGGTCACCACCTTGGTTCTGTACCTTCTGCCTCACCCTGGTTCTGACCCATTTGTCTGCCTTCTTTCCCAATTCTTGGGAGAGGTCAGATCAGAGTCCACCAGGTACTGATGCAACAGCTGATTTTGACAGTTATTAAGAATCTGCTCCCTCATGATAAGATTGTACAATCCTGTGAAGTCACATACCTTACTGCCCATCAACCAACCTTCCAGAGCCTTAGCAGAACAATCCACATAGTCTACCCAGTCTTGAGTCTGTGCTTTTTGGGTATCTCTGAACTTTAACCTGTATTGTTCAGTTGTTAGGCCAAACCCATCAATCAGAGCACTCTTCAAGACTTTGTAATTGTCAGCATCCTCTTCTCTTACAGTGAGGAGCTTGTCTCTACCTTTGTCTGCAAAGGAGAGCCACAAGATTGCTGCCCACTGCTCCTGAAGGACCCTCTGTACTTTACAGGCCCTCTCCAGTGTAGTTATCCATTTGTGGATGTCATCCCCACTCTGGTAGGGAGGGACAATCTTGCTCAGGTTTCTATGGTCATAAGACCTTTCCCTATCTCTGGGGAAATTGCTGCCACCATGGGACTCTAGTCCCATCTTTTTCTTTGCTTTTCAAGCTCTAGGGACTCCCTGTCTATAGCCAACTGCTCTCTTCTGAGCTTCAACTGAGCTTCTCCATATCTGAGTAGCCTCTCTTTCCTTTCATGAGAGGATTCCCTCCTATGAGAGGAAACAGAGGTCCCTATTGAGGTGTCAGAGTGGTTAGACTCCTGAGAAGGAGATCTAGGCCTTCTGGGCACACTCACAATTCTTCCTGGGGGGACAAAGGGGAGGTCATTCTGATCCTCCTCCTCCTCCACAGGAGGAATTGGGTTTTCCAGGTCAAGGTCATTTTCACCTTCCTGGCCAGTTTCAGAGGGGGGGCCCTGGGTTTCTTCACCCCTGACCCCTTCCTCATCTTATGCCCCACCCTCTCTGCCTACCCCTTCAGACCCTAGGGGTCTGCTGAGATCATCTGACAGTAGCACCTCCCTGAGGTGTTGGGTGCTGCCACTTTTGCCTGTCTTCAGCTTCCTAGTATTGCACAATGCTCTCAATTCCAAGAATGGGAGATTATCATACTTGGAGGGAAGAAGCCCACTGGCTTATGGCAAGGACTCACTGGGTCCTGGCTTTGAAGACATTACTAGTGTGGTGTGGTGTATGCACTACCTACTCTAGTGTGGCCTACTAAACTCTCTTGAGTTGTAGAAAGGGTGTGCTATCCCTTAACACACAACTCTAAGTTCAGTAGAACTTACTGTATCCTAAGCTTGATTTATATGTACCTAAGGTACCCTTAGTGGTTTTCAGTTGATCAATTCAATTGAGATTATCTGGTAAAACAATAGCAAGCTGGAATCCCACACGCTGCACACCAATGTGAGAAGTTGGCCTGGTATATGCTGTCCACTAATTATAGTGGGCACCTTGCCCCAGTCCAAACAACCCTTTATTGGAGATAGGTTAAAGACAACCTTTATTGAAAGCTATCCTAGTGGTAGCTATGGAGAGCAGCCTTCAGGCTAAGTCTTGAAGGAATGTAAAGCAGCTTGTTTTACCAGTCTATAATCTCTTGAGTGACCAAATGAAAGAGGACCACACCAGGTATATATTCAAAATATATGTATTTATTGCTAAACACACCCCTCTAGTCTCTTTATGAGGCTAGAGTTCGAAGTACATAAGTTATAAGTTAGTTATCAACAGTAATAGCACAAATACACGTTTGAGCCCTAGGGGCGTACCAAACCATATACCAATAAAGTGGTATAAGAACCACGACTGAGCTAGACACAAGGCCTAGAACCTGTAGAAGTGCTTGGACCACAAGGAACTACCCAAGGTAGTGACACAGGGGACCCACGGGGGACGCGTGCAGTGTGAGAACACAGCCACGAATCGCCATTGACTTCTATGGGGAAAGTCGCGGTTGGAATTTTAAAGAAAAGGGACACTTAGAGGAGGACTTGGAGCAAACCCCTTTAGAACTGGGTTGGTCTAGAGTCTATACCCAGGGGAGCACCGGAGTACTCGAGTTACCTCACCCAGGGAAGCCGGGTGCATAGGTGTCTTTCGGGGTCGGGTTTCGTCGTCGTTTTCAATGGCGATCTGCTGCAAAGTGCTGCTGGCAGCCAAGTCGAAAGTGTTTGGGTGGATCCAAAGGTGGATCAAAGATCTGAAGAACCTGAAAGCAGAGGGGACAGAGTCTGGGTCACTAGCCAGTGACCAGGAAGGCGATGAGCGGATGCCCACCGATGTTGGGTGCTTCAGGTAGGTTGACGGTCATCTTGACTCTTCAGCCACAAGGTCCAGGAGGCGTCGACGACAACCAGGAGCTGGATTCGAGCTGTCCCACGACGTCTGTCGATTGCAGGGGTGTCGGCGACTAGATTGGACCCAACAAGCCTTGGCAACGGCAAGTCTCGTGGAAATAGAAGAAGGACGGTGGTGCAGACCAGCAAGGTCTGTGGGACTCACCCAGCGAGGGTAAGTCAGGGCACGCCTAGAGAAACCAGGGAAGCCCAAGCAGAAGAAGATTGGCCTTCGGGAGGGCCCACTATCCAACGGACTAGCGACTGCAAAGGAGCCTTGAGTGGACACACTTAGAGCTGGCTCACGGGATACTCGTGGAGTGGAGGCCAGTGATCTTCAGTGCAATCGGTGCTGGAGGTGGGGGCTACTCGTAGCCCAAAGCACAACTTCGTGGGAGACCAGGAAGAGGATGCACTTGCAAATGCGCTCGGTGTCCAGGGGTCACGGTTCCACATTACTCACGACAGCTACGGGCCTCAGCTTTGCTGGGACCTCAGGGCAGCCTCGGGGAAGTCTGTAAATCCAACTCTGGTGATGCAAAGACTTCGGCGTCCGGCGGGAGCTTCAGCGATGCAGACCAGACAATTGCTTCATTGGTGCCTGCCAAGCAGGGGAGTCACTCCTTGACCCCAAGGGAGATTCTTCAGTCCTCTAATCTTAAAGTAGAGCATCGAAGGTCCAGGATTCTGTATCAGAGTTTTGTCCAGGTAAATCTAAAGTCCTAAGGACTGGGGTCCCATACTTATACTAAGTTAGGGGGTTGGACATACTCTGGGGACCCACCTATGGGAGGGTCAGGGAAGAGGGGTGGTTACACCCATTCCCTTTGTCCAGTTTTGCGCCAGAGCAGGGGCTGGAAGCCCCTGAACCAGTTTGAACTGGGGTATGCACAGGGACACCAAATGTGCCCCCAGTGCAGGACTTCAAAGCACCAGAGAGTGCTCCCGCACAGCCCCAATACACATTATCCTGTCTGGGGAGGTGGTTACACCTCCCTGGGACAGGAAACCTATTGTCCAGACCTCCCCTGCCAGAGTTTCAGTCAGCAGCAGGAGGCCAGACCCGTGTCTGTGGCAGCGGCATCCATTTTGTGAAGCCAGGGCTTGGAAAGAAGTTACCGGGCAGGCCGGTGTGTACATGTCTCATGTACATGTCTCTCCCTCTAGAAGGGTGGAATGCTACCCCCGCCGGCCAGAACTGGCGGGGGGGGTAGTATTCCAAGATGTTTGACACCAAACACGACATGTTTCCGTGCAGCCATCCCAAAGTTAGCATTTAACGCGAGGTTATAATGTGCTTAAGAGTATATGGTCAGGTCTCCGAACGCTGCAGAGGGGCTCTGCTCATGCAGGGGCACCCTCTCACATAGGAACCAAGCACTCTGCCTTCAGGATTGACAAGGCCTGCCATAGGAGTGACTTATAGTTTTATATGTGTGCATGTATGTAGTGATATAGGTAACCTATATCACAGTAAGGAGTGCATGCACCACCTTACCCAGGCTGCAGTAGCAGACCTGTGGTGTCATTTTGGATGGCCTTCCAGGGGTGGCACAATACATGCTGCAGCCCTTGGTAGGCCTCTGAGGTACCTATGCCCTGGGTACATAGTATACCATATACTAGGGACTTATAAGGGCACTCCAGATTCCAATCAGAGCTGTGCTTAAGGCACATGGAAACCATTTTAGAGAGGAAGCAGCTAGGCTGGGGTTCTGATTAGCAGGCCCCAGCCAGACTAAAGTCGAAAAACAGTGAAGCATCAGCAAAAAGTGGGGGTACCCATGTGAAGCAGATCCTACTCTCCTACACCCTGCCAAACTTCGATTGTCTTGAGGCGAATGACGTAAATTCCAGGTAGCCTTCTATGGGGATGCTCTCTACTGCCCAGGTTTCCTGTAAGAGGATGATATCATATTCCTTTAAGAAACAGAGGGTGGCGGCAGATTGATTTTTCTGCCCAAATCCGTTAATGTTCCAGGAGCATATTGTTAGACCATGGTGGGCAATGTTTCAATCGTCCCGTGTTCTTGATAGAGCCCCTGGCAACCATGACCAATCCACCCTCTCGGCGATTTGCTGGTTAAATGTGCGCTCTGGGGTTACTGTTGGTGAATGGCTTCTTGCTGACTTTAGAACTGAAAAAGGGGCCGAGGTTGTACTAAGGGGATGAGCCTGGTTGTTTTCTAATATTGATGGATAGCGAGAGACACTTGGCGTTGTGATTTTTATGCCCCAGTTTTTAAATTGTTCGGTTTTTGACTGAACTAATTCTCGGATTGCTGGAGATGCTAATGTGAGTTGGGTTGCTTCACCCATATTGAGTCCTGTGGTTGGTAAAAATTCAATCGCAACTATATCTTTTGATTGAAGGGTACTTAAGTCCGGCGATGATTTAAAGAGCCTGAGGATATTCCCTCGATTGAGGATATCATGAGGGCCTCTTGAGACGTATTCTGGGGTTAGCAGTAGTTTGGTATCTGAGCTATTAATTGCATGAGTGAAGGCCTCGTCGGTCGTTGCCTGCCTTATTTGTTTTGGGTTTTCTTTGATTGGCAGAGTTACTGTGACAATGGCAGGCGGTTGAGGAGACGGTTCTCGGTAAAGGGTAATAGGAGGTAAAACGGAGGGTCTATTACTTGTGGCCACCGACTTGTGATGAATTGATAAATTTGAGGAATTCAAGTGGGCTTGTTCTTTAGCTGTGCACTGTGGACCCAGGATGTGGTCCTTCGCTGTGGGAGGTGGCGTCAGATGGTGTACGGACCCTTGTTGCTCTGTGTTGGGTGCTGGCGCCTCTATTGGGGATTGATTAAAACCGGGTTTTACTTGAGTGATTAACTGCGGGGAAGGCCGTAAATCTTGCACTGGCCCTACCGATTGACTGTTCTCTCGTGAGGATTCTTTCTGGATAACCGGTTCTGGCGCCGTTGGCTGGTGGCTTGGGTTTGCTCCTATCGTAGCTGGCATGGCTTGTTCTACCCTTGGTGTTTCTGAGTTGGTCTTTGGGAGGTAACCAACTCTAGAGCTTTTAGTTTCCGTTATTTGTTTGTTCCGGCTCTTCCGCTGTCTTTTTTTTCACGTTTTGACAGTTGGTGTGGTTTATGAGGTGATTCTGTGTGATTTACATTGCAGTCTGCTAACTCCACGAGGTGCGGAGAGAGGGATTGAGGTTGTGCTTCAGTGGGGGTGGGGTCCTGGACAGGACTCGGGGCCTGGAGCGGGGATTCATGGAGCCCTGACTCTGGTCGCTTCTTGATTTCCGTTAATACTGAGGAGAGAAATTGAGGTAACGACGATAAAGAGTCAATTATGGGAGAGCAGCAGTATACTGATTGGACCAGTTGGGCTTGGGATTGGGCTTTTATAATAAGTGAGTTGAGCGCCTCCAGTTTTTGATCAATCCCGGCGGTGTATACCGCTAGGGTGTTTAAAAGGTGCACCTGCAGGTCCATCTTATCTGAATGGTATGTAAGTGCTGTGGCCGTGGTTTGAAGGGTTTGCAGTAGTTGAGACCATAGGTCATTGAGGTCGATTGATGGGGGCTTTTCATGCGCGATGGACTTGTTTGGTTCATTGGTGAAAAATGATAAATCTAAAGAAGTGAGGATTACGTTCTCGTTGGGCCACTCTTGATTGACCATTTGATCTCCTTGGTCAGTGCTGTTATGAGAACTTTCTGAGTATGACTGGTTGGTATTGCTGAGGTGGGCACGTGGATAGTTCATGACCTGTGGTGACAGGACTCTAGTGCTCCTAATTTGATTGTCCGATAAGGTTAAGTTTGGGAATTTTAGTACTATTGGAGAGAACTGACTCGAGTTCGGGGCAGGCTGTAGACTTGGCTGAGGTGCATCTTGGGAGATGGTAACTTGGAGAGAATCCCGTTCGGTTTGAGTTGTCTGACTAGGTCAGAGCCCATCTCCTTACCCAGGGTCAACCCTACTAAACCCTTGGCTTGTGTAGTCCCACCACCAACTGTAACTGCACTAGGGGGAGCAGGTGCCTTAGGGGCATTGGTGGGGGCTGGAGTAGAGTCTTTGGACTTGGTGCAATCACTGGTCCAGTGGGTCTTTTGCTTACAGACCTTGCACCATGGTTTCTTTTGGCCTTTCCCTTTGTTAGACGGTGAATCCCCACCTGAAGAAGATTTTTGGGGGCCTTGTGAAGACTTCTGGTCTTTACCCTTCTCCCCACCCTTATCAGAGTTCTTAGAATCTTGCTTCTTTGGACCCAGGATGTGGTCCTTCGCTGTGGGAGGTGGCGTCAGATGGTGTACGGACCCTTGTTGCTCTGTGTTGGGTGCTGGCGCCTCTATTGGGGATTGATTAAAACCGGGTTTTACTTGAGTGATTAACTGCGGGGAAGGCCGTAAATCTTGCACTGGCCCTACCGATTGACTGTTCTGTCGTGAGGATTCTTTCTGGATAACCGGTTCTGGCGCCGTTGGCTGGTGGCTTGGGTTTGCTCCTATCGTAGCTGGCATGGCTTGTTCTACCCTTGGTGTTTCTGAGTTGGTCTTTGGGAGGTAACCAACTCTAGAGCTTTTAGTTTCCGTTATTTGTTTGTTCCGGCTCTTCCGCTGTCTTTTTTTTTCACGTTTTGACAGTTGGTGTGGTTTATGAGGTGATTCTGTGTGATTTACATTGCAGTCTGCTAACTCCACGAGGTGCGGAGAGAGGGATTGAGGTTGTGCTTCAGTGGGGGTGGGGTCCTGGACAGGACTCGGGGCCTGGAGCGGGGATTCATGGAGCCCTGACTCTGGTCGCTTCTTGATTTCCGTTAATACTGAGGAGAGAAATTGAGGTAACGACGATAAAGTGTCAATTATGGGAGAGCAGCAGTATACTGATTGGACCAGTTGGGCTTGGGATTGGGCTTTTATAATAAGTGAGTTGAGCGCCTCCAGTTTTTGATCAATCCCGGCGGTGTATACCGCTAGGGTGTTTAAAAGGTGCACCTGCAGGTCCATCTTATCTGAATGGTATGTCAGTGCTGTGGCCGTGGTTTGAAGGGTTTGCAGTAGTTGAGACCATAGGTCATTGAGGTCGATTGATGGGGGCTTTTCATGCGCGATGGACTTGTTTGGTTCATTGGTGAAAAATGATAAATCTAAAGAAGTGAGGATTACGTTCTCGTTGGGCCACTCTTGATTGACCATTTGATCTCCTTGGTCAGTGCTGTTATGAGAACTTTCTGAGTATGACTGGTTGGTATTGCTGAGGTGGGCACGTGGATAGTTCATGACCTGTGGTGACAGGACTCTAGTGCTCCTAATTTGATTGTCCGATAAGGTTAAGTTTGGGAATTTTAGTACTATTGGAGAGAACTGACTCGAGTTCGGGGCAGGCTGTAGACTTGGCTGAGGTGCATCTTGGGAGATGGTAACTTGGAGAGAATCCCGTTCGGTTTGAGCTATCTGTGAGTCAGGAGCCTGATGCGGACGTCTATCATCTGAGGCGTCTAAAGCGTCGGTTTGAAAAGACTCTGTTGTTGCTGGTGGGCTTGTTGGTGACCAGCTCCCAAGCCCTCCAGCTGCTGCATGAATCGTGGGCTGAACCAGAGTTTGATGGGGTGCAGCTTCTATGTTCGTGAGAGGGTTGGCTTGAAGTTTATCGGAGGGACTGGATTTTCTCCTCAAGGCTGTCGCTGGTGCTGAATTCCTGAAGTAATCTCTTAATGAGTCTTTTTTAATTGTCGAATTTGTAGGCTCTGTCTGGCCTGGTTCTGGCTTGTCAGTGGTCA
This sequence comes from Calotriton arnoldi, assembly GCA_963921515.1. Taxonomy (NCBI): domain Eukaryota; kingdom Metazoa; phylum Chordata; class Amphibia; order Caudata; family Salamandridae; genus Calotriton; species Calotriton arnoldi. The sequence continues at coordinate 201,411 of CAWUFW010003204.1, read as the reverse complement.
GATGATCATAGCCTGAGTCGAAAACTGGTTTTAAATTTGAATTTGCCGGTGAATGGGTTTGCATAGGAACCATTGAGGATGCTACCTTCGTCTTGACGCTTTTTTTGGAAGTCTTTGTTGGAACTTTCCTTACTCGCCCGATCTCATTATAGGGTTTTTTTGCTACTGAAAACGGCCCTACGTCTTTCTATGGTTTCTGAATGGTTGGTCGACTTTGGGCTTATGTGCTTGAAGAAAGGTGCTTGCTTTAGTAATTGATTTGCTGTTTTGCTGTTTTGCTTTTAACTGTCCCACTTGGGAACTGATGGGTGATGAATGATGAGTGATAAACGATGTATTGGCCGGGTGGCTGGGACTGCGAGGAGCAGTTGAGGAACGATCTTGATATCTCCGATCCTGTACCCTAGCTTCCCGTTTTTGCCTGTTTATGGTTGCTAGTGATGGTAGTCTGTTAGCTGAACACAGCAATTTTCACCTGGGGTGAGACTGTAGCTAGTTCGAGTCAAATCAGGGTGTTGTCGTTGGGGTCGTTGGAATCGTTGTCAGACCAGCTTTGGGACTTCAACTAAGATGGTGTAGGGATGTTTGGATACTTAGATGTTTAGATGTATGCTGTGGAGCGGTATGGCTGTGGCAAGTAGTGGCAAGCTGGAGCAGAAGAGGTGATGGGCTGGAACAAGGGCGGGGGCAAGCGGGGCTCTCAAGGCTGAGTTGCTGGCTGCACCCGAACTATTCGGGCCGCCTCCGCAAAACGCCAGGGGCACACACTTGCTGCGGCCGCCTGATAAAGGGCAGCCGCGCTTGCCTCCCGCAGACACAATCGCCGGCTGTTTTTTTCCAATTTTCCAATTCCTTTTCCAGCTGGGTTTTTTTTGCCCCAAAGTCCAAAGTCCAAAGCCCAAGGTCCCTGGATCAAATGCACACAGTCCACACAGTTCACAGTTCCGAATCTTTTGCCTCTCCAGATCCAATGGGTGTAGTGATGTTTTAACAGGCAGTGGCTGGGGTCGTTGAGAGATTAGCGGGGGATAGCGGGAGTTTTTTGGGCGAAGTAGAGCGAGCTAGCAGGCAGAGCTGGTGGCAGGAGCCGGAGAGAAGGGGAGGTGGAGGGGAGGGGGTAGCGGTGAGCGGTTTGCGGTTGCGTTTTGCCGTGATGGCTACAGGCTTCAAGTTTTACCCGCTGTTACCGCTACCCAGTGTCCAGTTTCCACTCACCCGGCCTCCGCGACCCCCTCCTTACACGTGGCCTTAGCTCCCAAGCTGATGTTTTTGGCAATTCTCCTCCAGCGGCGCACAGCTCTTCCTGCTCGCTCACTTGCTGCGGTCACGATCCATGAACCAATTGGTAAATACATAGATGAATCCTTTCAACCATTGGTTCAGATGACTCCATCCTACATCAGAGGTACCACTGAATTTTTTAACAAACTAAAACATCTCACAATTCCACCCGACACTTAAATTGTATTATGTATCATTGATGTGAATTTGTTATACACATACCCAATCAAGGCATGAAGGCAGTGGAATGGCTTCTTTTACAAACAGAAGACATACCCTAAAAAGTCCAAGGAAGTGGATTACTGTCTTTGAAGAAATCATGCTGCATCAATTACTGTGCATTCAAGGATTATACTACTTTTGCAATTTTCAGTTTCCTCTTCTGTAATGAAGAATTAGATGGGGAAGCCGTTGTAACCCCACTGCTTTTCGCATGTTTACCCTGAAATCTGGCTGGTTTCCCAGACATATTTCCAATTGCTTTTTGTAGGTAGATATGTGCTCAGAAACAATAGCACTTCTAATCCTATTATGGTGTCATGTAGTTCCTACTAATCTGTAGGATCTGCGCATTGTTTGGACAACATAAACTAGGGGCTTGGTGTCAAGACTGATTCTGGACACCCCTGCAGGATATGTTGGACCATAGACCAGCTAACTCACAGTGCCATCGTAAGCCCCCCTAACCTGTCAGGGAGCGAATGGTGTCTACCAAACACTGAACATGACAACCCTGTCCCCTCAGGGATCATGGAAACAGTACAGAACCTTTCGCTCAGTCACACGTGCTCACTTATTCTCAGAGAAGTATACAGAGAATACACAGTAGAACATTTTCAACAAATTTATTGAGCCAATGTTATTCTTGTATAAAATACGTGTGCTGCAAAGATCAATAGACAGAAGCAGATAACGTGATAACAAGCACCAACAGCGTAAATAGTAGATATAGTTCTACCATGGTGCTGAAACAATGTATTATGCAGGTGTATAAAACAAGACTGTAATCAAGCGTACTCTTACTATGCGAACCCTACTCTAAGTGTACCTAGAGTGTGTGTAGGTGTAAGGCCAAGAATCCCCCCAAGGGACGACCCAACCCCATTACCTGATGGGATAGAATGAAGGACCCCATCTTGGTCATGAACTGGACACCCCTCATGAGATGTCAGACCGCTGCGTGGTGATTTCTCAGTATGCAAGGACCCTCGATGTCAGCAGAAGTGCCTCTTCTGCTAATCTATCGGGATGCTCATCTTTTATAATAGAAAGCAGCCTTGCGATGTGCGTATAGATTAGCGATGTTATGGATATGTAGATATCCCTGTCGCCCTGTGGATGAAGATAGTGATGACATTTGTACATAGTGCAAAACGAGACCTTGTACATGATGTTCAGGGCGTTGTGATAATGTTGTGCAACAAGTTTAGTTTAGTGCAACAAGTTTAGTTTCAGGGAAACTAATACAACATTGTCATGCACGCAAATATGTGCAAAAGGTCAAAGCTGAAAATGTTGTTTGTGAGGACAATGTAAGAAATAAGTTGCTTCGCTATATAGGCCTAACTTGGGAATATAACAACGGGGCTTGCCATAATAATCCCAATTGAAAACACACACACACACAAACACATATTCAATATACACAAATATGCCTTTTCACTATCCTATACTGATATCCTTCTTGTGTCCTCAAAATCAATAGATCTGTCCAATATCTGTAGGACGTTCAGGCCACCCGTTCCATTGTCACATTTTGTTTTTTGACTATATATTTTAGAATAATTCAATCAACTTGTATAGAAGGGGATCATTGCTTAATTTGAGACGGTGGTTGCAGTTGGGGCTCACCGGCACTTATTTTTGGGCACCAGAACTTAATTTAATTATTAGGCTTTGGCCTAGAACAAGAGGCAGAAAAAAGGGAAAATTGGGGGTTAAGAGAGATGGAAAAACTGAATAATGAAGAAAATAGAGATGAAAAAGAACCCACAAGAGTGAGATGAAGGGACATAGAGTGTAGGTTTGAGGATGAAAGAGGCATAAGGTTGGACAAGTCTAGACAGCTTCGGTATGCAGCAATCCAGACGTTGGCAGTGTTGGACCTGGGCATCTGAGAAAAAATTTGGGTCCTGGCACTTATTCTTTTACAAATAAAGCACTTAATGTAATCCTCTGGCTGATTAGTTGGAAGTTTTTTCACTCCCTAGAGCAAGAAGCAATCACATGGGATTTCAGAGTTATCACAGATCAAAGCCAGTAACACACAGTTTATCAAGTCTTGCAGCAGTAAGGGTCTTTCAATGTCCACTAATTAGTGATCTAGGGCCATATGTATCAAGTTTTTTTCCGGTTGCAAACAGGACGATTTGCAGAATTGACCCATTTGCAATCGCAAAAAAACATTTTGCTATCTATCAAACACAAACTGCGATTTGGTATCACGTTATTGAATCGGAATTTAGGTTTGCGACCAAATACTGATTCTGCATTTGAAGGGGTGTCCCTTCAAAATACTGATCAGAATGGTATGTATTAATGTTTTGTAATTTAATTCCGGTCGCAAAATATTGATAATTTACGGACTACTGAAGTGTAGTAGTAATGCATTCGCAAATGGGAAGGGGTACCCTCCTGAATCCTTTCCATTTGTTAATGTATAAAAAAAGTCTGTTCAAGAGATGGCAGTAGTTCACGAGACAAGCAAAATTTGAAAAAAAGAAACTTTTCTTTTTAAACACATCTTGTTTTCCTTTAAGGAAATTGGGTTGCATAAAAAAGACTGCTTTCTTTAAAAGCAACCACAGACATGGTGGTCTGCTGATCTCAGCAGGCCAACATCCCTGTGGTGGCATTGATTCCTAATGGGTCGCAAATTGCGACCTACCTCATTAATATTCATGAGGTAGATCGATTTGCGACCCACTAAGAACAGCTAAATGAAACTCTTAGTTTCATACATTACTAATAGCTATTTCTTAATTACGATTAGCAAAAAAATCACAATTAGGTAATCACTATTCCTAATATTGATACGTCCGGCCCCAGTCATAACTTCTTGGAAAAGATAAGTCAAAGAAAGTCTTTCTTTAATACCTAAAATTCGAAGCCACTCTAAAAATAATTACATATTGACTTACCTCGAGCTCATGACATAGTAAGCCCTGTTCAGACCTGACCATTTATAGCAATCGCCTCCACTTTCCCTGAAAGTTCGCTGAAGCAGCTAATCAGTAGAAGTGAGTGCTACACAAAAATAACAAAAAGTAAAATACAGGTTAGATATATTGAAAGCATTCATAGAACTTGCTCACATAATGCGCATTCAAAACATTCAATTAATTTGTGTTTTAATTGCAAGCACCTTTACACAAACACATGCACACACACATGCACACACACACACACACACACACACACATTATACTCCCATCCAAAGGAATTATTCCCTTCACCTTATTCTTCCCTTCCACTGGAGAGCCAGAATACTAAAGACTAGAGGAAATGTTTTTTGCAGTCCTCCTCCCCTGGTAATTGTCAATTTTGCTTCATTCTTTCTTTGAAGGGTCATTCCTGTACTCCAGGATGGTGGTGCACTATTCAACCAACCTTCTACAGTATTGCCCTGCAAACTGCCTTGCCTGATGAATCAAATGAACACTTAACGTTATGTAGAATCTGTAGTTTAACGAAATCTGTTGTGATTTATTTGAGGAGGCCCTGCCTGTAGCTACTTGTTAGAGGCAGACAGAATCCACCGTCCAGGATACAATGAGTACTATACACTTGGCTGATAACCCGTGACCACCCTTGAATAGCTTTGCACAGAACAGTCAGGCTTATCCTCCAGGTTAGCACACCACCACCCTCGCAACACACTGAGTATGCTACAAAAGAGACACCACTCCATATGTATAAAACACTTGTCTTTGTATTACACATGCATTGAAATCAACACAACATACAGATTGGATATATACTTGACAGTTATATGCAATTGTAGAACTCTCCGATTAGCACCAGAACAGCATAAACATATATTCACTATTCAGAGGTATTCATAAAACCCGACATTCCCAAAATCGCATACTCCATACAGTTGCAATGGTTAACAAATCACTGGTTTCGCTGTTTCTTTTGTCGTTTATTTTTCTGCAGTTAGGAAAACAGAATAACATTCAGTTAGCAATATTCACATTATTTTAGCTGAGAAAAATCAACTACCGTGCCTTGTGCACATTTCTCATGTTATACACTCTTGTGTTATATAAGTAGTTTTGCATATATCATTAAAATACATGCATTTGAGTGGATTTCATTGAGCAGATTTTATTTTCCAAAATCGTGCTCCATCAATCCCCCATCTGATGGTATCCCAAACCATCACCATAATCCTTATCAGATTACTATCTGATAACATGATTTAGAATGCAGAGTCCATTGTTTGCATCTGTTTCAACCTAACACCTTTTAAATCTTTCATCACACTATAATAAGCACCTTTTCGATCCTCCATTTCTATTTCTTCTCTTTTCCTTTTTCTCGCTCTTCGCTTTGCATCTTTCGTTTTATTCTTGCAACACTTATAAAGCAAAAATACCATTAGTACGCCAGTAGTAACAGCAACTATTGGTGTTAGTATCCTTCCTAATAAGCTGTTAGCAAATGTTGGGAACCAATTACCTACAGAAGAGAAACCCTTACCAAGTTTCTCCCAAGCACCATCAACCTTCAGTTTTGTAAATCATCATGTAAATGACTAATGTTGCTAATATATCCTTCTAGATATTTACTTTTATCGGGAATATATGTGCAACATTGTTGAATTTTCAGCATACTACAGACTCCGCCCTCTTTTGCCAATAATACATCTAGGGCAAGTCTATTTTGTAAAACCATGGTTCTCATAGCAACCATTTCTCTATCAATCATTAAAAATCCACCAGCAGTATCCGTTGATAAACGATCAACCACTGTCGATAATTTTCTGATCGTCTGAGAATTTAGAATTACCCCAACTGAAGGTATCAATGCTCCAAAAATATCTCCCACAATTTCTGCAGTACTCAAACCCCTTTTTTTCTGTGTTAGTCCCTTTTCATTGGTTCCATGCTCATCACCAATGTGATATATTTTTGAGAAAACTATACCCATATAACAACACCCATACCAATGTGGTGGCAACCTATAGTAGGCATTTTTCCCACACACATAATAGGCTCCAGGGAATACAGGATCAGTACCACCTCTTAATGTCCAACCCCCTGTTATAAGAAAATTATGTTCACATTCACTAGAACCAACAAAATGATAATTATAGTTAGTTTTCTGCCCTAGTAAGCTAAGCTTCCCTCTATGAGGCCAATCCAGAATCATTGCAGCATAATTCTCACCCTGTTTGTAATTACCTTCTTTATGTGCCCATGGTGGTTCCTTACTTTTCTGCTCTGTAGCTCTTTGTTTAAAACTCCTATGTCTATGTTCTACTGTATTAATAAATTCTATTTCCACATTATGCAACTTACAAGTCAGATTATTTTGATGTGCATCTACTGTATCTATTGTTTTAGTAGAATGGAAGAAATCTCCCATGTATTCCGCATTTCTAGCACTATACACTATGTTCATATTCTTTCTAATAGGCACCTCTGAAAAAACTAGGTCAAAATTTGAGTAGTAGTATTGGAACATCTCCTTGCCATAAAACAGACTAGTTAGTACACTACATGAAATACCATATGTTAGGGTAAGGTGATGATAAGTCACCCTTCGGACACAGACGTAGGTAGCTGCATGCACACATAACAATCTCTCGCATCCATAGTATCCACATATTCATATAAGAGTTTAGTAAAGACATTTAGCGAGAAATCATTAATTGTCTTAACCACATGCAAAACACTACCAGTTAATTTCTTAATATTAGTTTCTGGATCTTCCTTTAGATCTCTCTTAGGATTAATTGTTACACGTTCATTATTTGTAGTAACATTTGCTACATTTATAAACATAAAATATGGTACTACAAATGTTAATACCAACCATACAAACATTGTTAACATAATACATGCAAAACAAACATTAAGACATCTTTGCCTAAATATGCCTTGATTCCGTTTACCAATCTCAATACTAGTTCTATTCATTCTAAAAAACAAAAATTAGTAAAAAATATATTTCAAGAATTTAATCAAAAATTACTAACTAAATTTTGCTAGACTAGTTTTAGGCCATGTACCCCAGACCTTTTGAGCCTTCAGCCTCCTCCTTCAGCTCAGTTTTTGCTCCAAACTTTTCAGAATTAATTTATTTCATAAATCTCCTCTCTCTCTTTCTGCACCCTTTTCAGAAAAACAGTTTATCTAGGGTAGCTTGTAAGAGCAATTGCTTTTTGAACAAAATTCAAGAAATTCTTTTTCCCAATCATTCGATGCAGTAGTCACCACATATGTCCATTCAGGTGCTCTGTATTTCTTATTTGGTACTTTAATTCTCTTTGTTCTTCTCACTTGCTCTTGTTCTTCAATTTCACTTTGTTCAGATTGGCTAGATATTTCAATCACTGTTTCTGGAACCTTTTTATGCACAGAGTATTTTACTCTTTTACTCCTTTTGGCCACTTGTCTTCTTTCTTAATTCTTTTCCAATTTTCGTTGTCAATGTCACTTGAAATTGATTCAGTACTTTCTGATGAATCCCTTTTCTCTTTTTCTTTATTGTTGCTGATAGGGATCACTTCGTTCTCAGCATTGACAATCACAGCATCATTTTCATCAGTCCCAGTAACTTGTGCCCACTCTACTTGTCTTTCAGCTTGCCTTGGAGCATTTCTCTGTTCACGTCTTTCTTCTTTAGCAAGTTCTTCACTTTCAAGTGGACTTGGGACTCTTCTTGTGTGACTAGCATGAATCCAATTCGGCAAGCAGGACACTTAACAGCTGTCGTCGTCACCAGTATTACTTGATAGGGACCATGCCATCGTGGTTCTAGACAAGACTTCCTCACATGCTTCTTCACAAGCACCCAGTCCCCAGGACACAGATCATGTCCTTGTTCTTGCTGTGTTGATGTTGCAACTTCTCCAACCTGGTGAGACACAGAATGTACCACATCAGCCAATCCTTTGCAATAATCCAGTACCACTTCATCAGTAATGTTCATTAATTGATTTGCTGGAACTGTCGGCTGTCTCATAGCTCTGCCCATCACAATCTCATGTGGGGACAGTCCTGTTCTCTTGTCTGGGATACTTCTCAGGCTCATTAACACCAATGGCAGTGCGTCAGGCCATCTCAGTGTTGTGGATGCACAAACCTTAGCCAATCTAGATTTTATTGTGCCGTTCATCTGTTCAACAACATCTAAAGCCTCAGGTCTGTAGGCACAGTGCAACTTTTGTTCAATTTTTAATGCTGCACAAATCATCGGAATTATTTCATTGTTGAAGTGCGTTCCCCTATCTGATTCCAAAGAGACTGGGAAACCGAACCTAGGTATTATCTCGCTAAGAAGCAATTTGCAACTGTGAGACTGTCATTACGCCCTGTTGGATATGCCTCTATCCAACGAGAAAACAGACAAACAACCACAAGAGCATATTTTAGTCCCTGGCAAGGAGGCATCTCAATGAAGTCGATTTGCATCCTCGTAAATGGTCCTGCAGCTTTGCCAATCCGTCCCATACTAACCACTGTTTTTCTCCCTGCATTCTGTTGTTGGCAAACAGCACATCTTTGACAGAGAAGTTCTGCAATAACCCTGAATTTAGGGTTAATTCATTCTTGACGAAACAATCTAATCATTGCATCCCTACCTATGTGTGTTGGACCATGGTAGACCCTTGCCATCTGTGATAACAGCCTATCTGGAATTACTGGTCTTCCGTCTGTAGAAATCCACACTTTGTCATCTGATCTGCGTGTACATCCTGATTTTATCCACCCATTTTTCCCTGAGTCACTTGCTTCTTCCTGTAGTTCTCTCACCTCATCCCATGTTTCAACAGATGAGAACATTAATCTGCATTCTGTTTGGCCAATTTGATCAATTTGTTGGTCCACATTAATCAAATATGTATTCAAAGCACAAAAGCGTGCAATCTCATCAGCATATCTATTACCCAGTGTGACATATTCACAAATAGATCGATGTGCTGAACATTTCATCACCCCAATTTGTGCCGGCAATTGTAGTGCCATCAGTAGATCTTTTACACATTCTCCGTTTCGTATAGGTGAACCCGAAGAGGTCAAATATCCACTCTGAGACCGCAATTGCCCAAAATCATGGACCACCCCGAAGCCATACTGGCTATCAGTGTATATTGTTACTCTCATTTGTTTTGCTAAGCAACACGCTCCAGTAAGAGCCACTAGCTCAGCCACTTGTGCAGAACTCTTTTCAACCATGATGCTTCGATCACATTTGCCACTGTGCAGATTGCACATGCAGCTCTCAAACAACCTTCTGAATCCAACAAACAAAACAACATCAGATTCAGTCAGTGGAATATCTTTGATATCAGGCCTTGGTTTGGTACACAACTCAGTCACATCGAGACAATCATGATCAATTTCATCCAAAACCACTTCACAGCCTGGTGTTGGTAACAAAGTAGCTGGATTAAAAGTTGTACATCTCACTATTGTCACATTCTCAGCTCCCAATATTACCTGTTCATATTTTGTTAACCGACTGCTTGTAAGATGCTGTGTACGAGTTTGTGTTAACAAAATTTCAACTGAATGTGGCACATATACTTTCAAAGCATGTCCCATTACAATTGATTCACTCTGTTCAAGACTCACACAAGTAGCAGCAACTGCTTTTAAACATCCTGGTAACACTGCAGTGACTGGATCCAACATGGCAGAAAAATATGCCACTGGCCTTCGTGCTGTTCCGTGAGTTTGAGTTAGAACTGACAGTGCGCAACCATCACGTTCAGTACAAAATAATTCAAACTCTTTGTCAAATCTGGCATTCCCAATGCTGGTGCTCGACATAAACTGTCTTGCAACTCCAAGAATGCTTTCATGCTTTCCACATCAAAATGTATTGGATCTGTAACATCTTTGTGTGTCAATCTCTGCAATGATTTGGCAATCAGTGAAAAATTCATAATCCACTGCCTGCAATATCCAAACATTCCCAAAAACATTTGAACCTCTTTCTGTGTTTTTGGCGGATTCATTTGCATAATAGCATTGATCCGATCTTGAGAAACTTTCCGAATTCCCTTTTCAATGATATGACCTAGATAAAGAACTTCTTTCTTACAGAATTGTATTTTCGCTGGTGACACTTTATGCCCACCTACTGCCAAATGGTTCAGTAGAGCAATTGTATCTGTCATACAGTCTTCTCTCGTTTTTGATGCCACTAAAAGGTCATCAATATATTGGACCAGAACTGAGTCTTTAGGCATTACCAATAACTCAAAACATTTCTTCAATATCTGATTGAAGATTGAGAGGCTTTCTGTGTACCCTTGAGGAAATCAGCAACATGCCAAAACACGGTTCCCGAACTGGAATGCAAATAAATATTGGCTATCCGGATGTAAGAGTATTGAAAAAAAGACGTGACACAGATCGATTACTGAAAACCATTCTGCATCACATGGGATTTGATATAGGATCACAGCTGGATTAGGTACAATTGGACAACAAGGTATGACAATTTTGTTCACCTTTCTCAGGTCCTGTACAATCCTATATTTCCCATTCGGTTTGCGAATTCCCATTATAGGTGAATTGCATGGACTTCCAAGGATTTCTCTTAGTATTCCTTGTTCAATCAGCATATCAATCACAGATGTTACTCCTGCAATCGTCTCAGGACTTATTTTGTACTGTTGTATTTTTGGAAAATCTGCATCTGGCTTTACTGTTATTTGAGTCGGTGCAACTCCTTTCATTAATCCAATATCTTTCCCTGTAAAATCCCACACATCAGACAACACTGTCTCTCTCAACTCAACAGGCAAATCATTTGCTGTAAGTAAGAGATACATCTCATTCACTTCCGTTACCTGCCTTAACATTTTAAAAATCACATCCTCGTCTTTCGTGTGAAATGCTATTCCATCTGGGGTACAATAAATGGAACAGTTCATTTTGCACAGTAAGTCCCTTCCTAACAGATTAACTGGACTAGTATCACACACAACAAATTTGTGTAATTCTTGGAAATTGCCAATTTGAACTTTCATTGGTTTTGTCACTAGTGTTTTCATTAATTTATTTGAGACTCCTACAACTTGGATACTTTCTCCCGAGAGGGGTAGGTTTGGGATTTCCACAGTTCTCACAGTGGAACGGGTAGCACCAGTATCTACGAGGAATGTAATGGCATTACCATCAACCTCGCCATCCACATAGGGACCTGACGGATCTACCTCTAGAGATGCGCCAAAAACGCACTCTTCCTCCCCCCTCAGGCACCGACATGGTGATGTATCTGAATCATTCTCTTCTGACTGCATCAAATATTGTGAAGCCACCTGCACATTTGAGTTCCTTTGACCATTGGCATGAAAACCCACATCCACATTGTACTTTTGTGCTTGACCATTCACATCCTGATTTGGCATTGGAGCTTTTGGTATCTGAAAACTCTGTCCCCTGTTATTTGATACCTGCATTTGTGAATTCTGATTTTGCATCTGATTCATCTGTACCTGATTGATCTGTACCTGATAATCCTGATTCTGCATCTGCATTTGGTTACCATTTCCTCCCTGGTCTGTATTATTTACTAAACTATTACACTTGCATCGCCAGTGTCCAAATTTACCGCAAATATGACAAGGATACCTTTTTTTCAATTCTTCTTTATCTTTGAAATTACCTCTACCTCTTCCTTGACCCATCGGGATCATTTGCGTCACAGTATTGCCATTTGAAACAACACCTTTCATTCCAGTAGTAGTCTGACCATTTCCCTGAAAATCATCTGATGAATCAATACTCAAATAACCCCCTTTCTTCGCTGCTTTGATCTGAGATAACATTAATTTCTCCTTAAATTTCTTGTGCCTCATTTCTATGTCATCTCCACAATATTTCGCATAACAAAGTATTTCGTCAATCGATTTACTCTGCCAACATATTAAATGCTGCTGAATCATAGCACTTATCTCAGGTCTCAATCCATACACAAACCTATACACAAAGTGTCCCATATCTTCCTCTGTGATATTTTCTATACCACTGTACTGTTTAAATACTTGAAGAAGCCTCTCGTAATATGTATGCACTGATTCTTTCAATTCCTGAGTAGTTCTGTCTATTTTTACCCAATCTGTTTCTTTCGGAGAAATCTTCCCTTTTAAATATGTAATGACCTGATTATATTTTTTCATATCTTCTTCTGAAGGTGCCCCTGTTTTTGAATCTCTTGGATACTCTTTTTTCGGCCAATCTACAGCAATTTTACACTCAATCCACAAATCCGCTGGAACAACAATATCAAAAAGACCTTCCAAATCAACCCACAAAACCTTTGAATCTTTCACAAATCCTTCTACTTGTCTATACAATTCAACAGGCTTTTCTCTCAACCTAGGGAAATCATTTGTGAATGACAATATGTCTTGTCTTGACCATGGAACGTGCACAAAACCACCTCCTGGTACCTCTCTCATTGGGTATGCTGTAACTACATCCTCTGGTACTGATTCCTTTTTTGTTTCACATAAATGGTACAACGTCAAAGCAGCCTTTGCTGACACACCCACTTCATCCTTCCTTTTTTCCCATCTTCCTTTCCATCTATCTAACTCTCCCCAATGTCTTAATGTGTAATCAATTCTTTAATCTGTAATCGTCTCCCTGATACATTCAGATTTTCCAAATCTTTGTCTGTGAAATCCAACCTGTATGTCTGTTGTAAAGCTTTGGATTTTTCAATGTCTACTCCATACATTTGTGCAACTTCAGCAAAGGTCTCATGTAAACTTCTTGCTTTTCTCATAATATTTTTACACAAGAATAGCAACTCATCCTCCTGATATTTACTCAGTCTCTCTGGACTAATTGTACCTACAATCATTTCTTCCAAGTCCCCTTTCAATTTATTCACATCTATGTATGCAACTTTATTCTGACCACTACAACCAGGAGCTATTTCTTTAATCCAATCATCTAATTCTTCTGGAGATGGTCCTAAAGATCTCTGTTCATTTTCACTCATTTCTCTATTAGGTGTCTGTATATTCCTTCTCCTTTTGACTTGCATCAATTTCTTAGGATCAATATTTATGGTTCTTTTTGGTGTCTCATTTCTTTCTAAAACATCAATCAATTGTTCCTCTGATCCTGTAGCTACACTCACATTTGTACCGCTATTCTCATTTGTTCTTACCACCTTTCTATAATCTGTGTGATAATATTCATTACTCTTTCCTGGAACAGTTAAAGCATGTACTCGAGTAAGTCCTTGCTCATTATACATCGGGACTATAGGTCCAATCGTTACTGGAACCGACAAAACATCTGGGTTCACCATTGATTTTATTCTCCCTAATTCTTCTCTATTTACATTTTTAATCTCACTTACAACTTCAGGTGGTCTATTTATTGGTTCTTCAAGCTGAATTAACAGAGCTCTTGGTAAAGCACTTGAAACACTTGCACTCGTATCTGTATCAATTTGTTCCTCTTGATATGGCGGAGGTCTATTCATCAATAATTTATTCAGAAAATCTTCATCAAACTCATCTGTACTATTATTTATATTAATATCCTTCTCTTGTGATTCAGTATTTTTCTTTTTCTCCTTATTTTTTCCCCCTTCAGTGGATTCAACCTCTCTAACTGGAAACATCCTTGTTCCTTCGACAGTGTCTCTTCTCCACAATTTTTTTAGAGCCTCCCACTTTGCTTCAGAATACCTACTCACTGTACTTTTGTATCTATTCTGTTGTCTGTCTCTTTCTCTTTTATATGCTTCGTAATCCCACTCTTCAAGTGCTTCGTACTGCATAGGTCTTGGATTTGGACTCAAATTATTGATTCGTCTCCTCAAATTTTCTAAAATCATAGTTTTAAAAGTACCATTCGCTGAAAATGCCAAATTACCATCTTGTTCTGTATATTTCATCCAATTTTCTAACCAAGTACAAGTATGGTAACCCATTTCTATTGCCATGAATGATGCAGGCGCGCCTTCAGGAGCTATAGAAACTCCTTCTCTAATCACTATTGGCTGATCTTTAATAAACAATGTTTTCAACAATTTAATTATCTTCATGCTCCCTTTTTAGTTCTGTAAAATTCGTATTATAAATAAGTCTACAAACTCCCTTCCGTGTTATGTTTTACTGCTTTCAATCAAAATTATTTTACGCTGTCAATCTCAGCGTGACTCACATCAACTAACCTATAGCAGCGCAGCACTTTTGGTGACGTATACTCACCACTGACCAATACCAGCGCTGCTCTTTGTTACGTTAGTATCACTCCTTCTACTGACCCTCCCTTTACAAAATCAGCATCAATGTCTTTTTAAGTCTTTTGACAAACAATAACAAACTACATAAACACAGCTTGTTTGCTCCACTAAAAGAAATACGAAAGTATTTTCATGTACTCTAAGAAATGTCTACACTCCAGCACAATCTCGACCAGTGTGATTATGCTTTCTTACAAGTGGATAATTCTCGGGACTTCCCCAGTTGCGCTTTTTGACGTGACCCAAATAAATCTCCACTACTTCATTCAACAAAGTTCCCTGTGCAGTAGCTTTCAGTTCGACGACCACCTAGTACCGCATCAACAGCAGCCAGTGCACATAAAGCTTAGTGTATGCCACACTAAGACAGCCCTTAGGCTTATCCCGGGATCTCAGGCCTACGACGGACCCACTAATTCCATTGAGATTCAACAAACCTCAACGTGACATAAAGGTACAAACTCACATATATCATAAAACTGTTTAAGTCTGTCCTGTCCTTAAACTCCGCCTCTTCATTACCTAGTATTTTAGTCTAAACTAACCATCGAATGCAACTACCAAAAACTGATGCAGCGGAAGCGTTGGGGGACTTTTGTCTGCTCACTTATCCACACCAACCATTATGTGAAAATCAGAAGCGTAACTCTAATGACGGGCTCATAAGTCATTATCACTCGATTAGCAATATCAAAGGTCCTCCGATGAATCTTTGGTAGAGCTAAAAGGGACTAAATAATGAAAGACGGATTGCTATTTCCCCATTAGGACCTACAATGAAGAAATACGCTAAACATTGGTCATTATAATCATTATCCAAATAACTCAGTAACTCAAAATAAGGACAAACACTTATCTTTTCTATTAGTTTTCTTGTTATTTCATAAAATGAATGGTCAAGTACAATATACAAATTAGAATGTCATTATTCTTTTATAAGTACAAAATAGATCCACAATAATCAACACAATTTATTCATGAAACATCAGAACATCAGGTAAAGAGGAGAAAGTGAGAGAGAGAGAGAAAACATCAGTGAAATAAGTCTTCACTTACAAAATAATAATACTAATGCACAGCGTGCAATTAGTCTGAAAAGCTAACCCCGCGGCCGTTAGGGAATAGCGAGTGCAGCACCATCAGCCGACGATGTGCAAAGTCTCTAGAAAGTCTCTCAGGATCAGCAGGTATTGCCAGCCAGAGAAATCAGGAATCAGCAGGGCTCGCAGCATACCACGAATGCAGAACAAGTCACCATTCATGTGAACGAGCCGAAGAACTCTTTCTCACGGGAATCTTTATAGTACGCTAGACCACTGACTCATTGTCAGTGAAATTGCTCTCCCACCTCGCAGCTCCACCATTAAGTGAGGCCTGCCCCTGCACTCTCGAGTGTTGGTGATCGAGGCCCTCCTCCACCCGCAGGTTTCCCTGCTCCTCATCCCTGGTGGTCCAGTGGACCTCTGTCTCCTTCCTCTAACTCTGCTCTTTCACTCGTTTTTCTACCCTTTTTATCTTTCACCTTTCTGCACTTTTCTGCATCTCTGCTCTTTTGTGCCTTATTTCTGCTCATTTTCCCTTCCTCTCGCTCTGCCCTTTCACTTGTTTTCACTCGTTTTTCTACCCTCTTTTATCTTTCACCTTTCTGCACTTTTCTGCATCTCTGCACTTTTGTGCCTTATTTCTGCTCATTTTCCCTTCCTCTCGCTCTGCCCTTTCACTTGTTTTCACTCGTTTTTCTACCCTCTTTTATCTTTCACCTTTCTGCACTTTTCTGCATCTCTGCACTTTTGTGCCTTATTTCTGCTCATTTTCCCTTCCTCTCGCTCTGCCCTTTCACTAGTTTTCACTCGTTTTTCTACCCTCTTTTATCTTTCACCTTTCTGCATCTCTGCTCTTTTGTGCCTTATTTCTGCCTATTTTCCCTTTTTTCTTTATCCCTTATTTCCTCCCTTTACCTTTCCCCGCCGCTGCTGCCTGCGGCCCCTCCCCCCAGCGCATCCGGCCCAATCCAGCTCCCTCCCCGCTCCCGCCTCCCAGCTGTCCAGCCCTCCCCGACCCCTACTTAATGGCGGCCACTGCGGGGACAGGCGAGCAAGACCACTGACTCATTGTCAGTGAAATTGCTCTCCCACCCTCGCAGCTCCACCATTAAGTGAGGCCTGCCCCTGCACTCTCGAGTGTTGGTGATCGAGGCCCTCCTCCACCCGCAGGTTTCCCTGCGCCTCATCCCTGGTGGTCCAGTGGACCTCTGTCTCCTTCCTCTAACTCTGCTCTTTCACTCGTTTTTCTACCCTTTTTTATCTTTCACCTTTCTGCACTTTTCTGCATCTCTGCTCTTTTGTGCCTTATTTCTGCTCATTTTCCCTTCCTCTCGCTCTGCCCTTTCACTAGTTTTCACTCGTTTTTCTACCCTCTTTTATCTTTCACCTTTCTGCATCTCTGCTCTTTTGTGCCTTATTTCTGCCTATTTTCCCTTTCTTCTTTATCCCTTATTTCCTCCCTTTACCTTTCCCCGCTGCTGCTGCCCCCGCATCCCCTCCCCCCCAGCGCATCCGGCCCAATCCAGCTCCCCTCCCCGCTCCCAGCTGTCCAGCCCTCCCCGACCCCTACTTAATGGCGGCCACTGCCGAAGGCGCGTCAAAGGCAAGCCCGTCTGCGCCCGTCCGCGACCCGACCGCGACCAGCACCAGGAACCCTGGACCTCCGCCCCGCCAACACTACGACCCAGCAGCACTCTACGCACTCAACCCAGGCCGCAACAACAACTGCAAGCTAGCATCACCAGCCGACTCCCACGGACCCTTCAGCTGTCACCGCTGCCGGCACACCTGCAGCACCGCCAAGAACAAGGATCCAGCACAACCCGCCCACAAGAACACAACCGAACCGAAGACCCTGCAATGCATCCTCCTCAACGTCCGATCCCTCCACAAACACGCCACAGAAATCTGGGACCTCCTCGACAGCACCACCCCGGACGTAGCGTTCTTCACCGAAACCTGGACCAACACCACCTCGGGACCGGACATCGCCATCGCCATCCCCCAAGGATACAAGATCTCCAGGAAGGACCGCCCCACCCGCCCAGGAGGAGGAATCACCATCGTCCACAAATCCAGCCTCCGCCTGAGCACACTCCCTGACGAGCCCACAGAACTGATGGAACACCTTCACTTCAAGATACTGGCCAGCCCCACCGCTACCCTCCGAGGAACCCTCATCTACCGACCCCCTGGACCCCGCGGACCCTTCGCCAACTCCATCACGGACATTATCTCCCCGCAGGCCATCGCATCCACCAACTACACCCTGCTGGGAGACCTCAACTTCCACCTCGACAACCAACTGGACCCCAACACCACATCCCTCCTGGACAACCTCCACAACATTGGACTGCGCCAGATCGTGACCGAGCCCACGCACTCAGCAGGACACACCCTCGACCCCTCTTCACTACAGGAAACTCCATCACCTTCAGCCACACCACCGAACTCCCATGGACCGACCATCGTTGCGTCCACTTCACCTTCAGAAAACCCACCATCCACAGACACCAGCACCTGCTTCCACGAAGAAACTGGACCAAAATCACTGACGACCAGCTCACCTCCTCACTCAACAACTCCACCCCAACCATCGCGGAAAACGACGACCCCAACAAAGCAGCCCGAACACTGCATAGATGGATCTCGGACAGCATCAACACCATAGCCCCCCTCAAGAAAAACAACAATACCTGCGCCAAGAAAGCCAGATGGTTTACCACCGAACTTCGAGAGTCCAGAAGCACATGCAGCTGCCTCGAAAAGGCCTGGAGGAACACCAAATCCACAGAAGCCCACGACAACTTCAGAGCCGCCACCAACGCCCACCATCAACTCATCAGAGAAACGAGGAAAAAAGCGATTGAAGACAGAATCTCCACCCACGCGCACAACAGCAAGGAACTCTTCAGCATCATCAAGGAGTTCGCCCAACCCACTAGCGAGTCTACCGACATCCCTCCCTCACAAGACCTCTGCGACAAACTCAGCACCTTTTTCCACCACAAAATCAAGAGCATCTACGACAACTTCGACGAAGACAACCAACACACTGAACCCTCACCAACCACCCCCGACACCCGGAAACCAGCGATTGACGACTGGACAGCCCTCACCACTGAAGACACACTGAAGACAATGAAGTCAATCCACTCAGGGGCCCCCACGGACCCCTGCCCCCACCACATCTTCAACAGAGCCGCCGACACCATCGCACCCATGCTCCGCCACACCATCAACCGCTCCCTGGCGACCGCCTCGTTCCCCGACGACTGGAAACACGCCGAGGTCAACCCCCTCCTAAAGAAACCCTCAGCGGACCCCACCGACCTCAAAACTACAGACCCATCTCCCTGCTCCCGTTCCCAGCAAAAGTCATCGAGAAAGCCATCAACAGCCAACTCGCCACATTCATTGAAGAACACAACATCCTCGACTCCTCCCAATCCGGCTTCAGAAAAAACCACAGTACGGAAAGCGCCCTCCCTCGCCGCAACAGACGACATCCGCACCCTACTGGACAAAGGAGAAACAGTAGCCCTCATCCTCCTCGACCTATCAGCGGCGTTCGACACAGTCTCCCACCGCACCCTAATACGCAGACTCTACGACGCAGGAATCCAGGACAAGGCCCTCGACTGGATCCGCTCCTTCCTCTCCGGCAGGACGCAGCGGGTCAGACTCCCCCTTTCCTCTCGGACCCCACACCTACCACCTGCGGAGTCCCCCAGGGCTCCTCCCTCAGCCCGACGCTCTTCAACGTCTACATGGCTCCACTCGCCCCCATCGTCAGAACCCTACGGACTCAACATCGTGTCATACGCAGACGACACCCAGCTCATCCTCTCCCTATCCAACTAGCCCAACACCGCCAAACGCAACTTTCGAGAAGGCATGGAAGCCGTCGCCAAATGTATGAAAAACAGCTGCCTACAACTAAACACCAACAAAACAGAAGTACTCATCATGGGCCCAAACCCCGATGCCTGGAGCGACACCTGGTGGCCCCCGCCCTCGGAAACCTGCCAACCCCCACGGACCACGCACGCAACCTGGGAATCATCCTGGACTCCGAGCTCAAATTGGACCGCCAGATCAACTCTGTCTCTGTCTTCCTGCTTCCACACCCTCCGCCTCCTTCGTAAGACCTTCAAATGGATCCCCTCGAACACCGAAAGACCGTCACTCACGCCCTGGTCATCAGCAGACTCGACTACGGCAACGCACTCTACGCCGGAATAAACAAAAACCTCACCCGCAAGCTACAGAACATCCAGAACGCCGCCGCAAGACTGGTCCTCAACCTGCCAAAACACTGCCACATCTCCCAGCACCTGCGCACACTCCACTGGCTCCCTGTCGAGGCGAGAATCACCTTCAAGATGCTCACCCACGCACACAAGGCCCTCCACGGCACCGGACCAGCATACCTGAACAGCCGACTCAAATTCCACGCACCCCAAAGGACCTTACGATCAGCCCAGCTCTCCTACGCCGTGGTCCCCCGCACCAGAAAGACCAGATCGGAGGCCGCTCCTTCTCCTTCCTCGCGGCCAAAGCATGGAACGCCCTTCCGCTCCGCCTCAGACAGACAACATCGCTCCCCATCTTCGCAAGAAACCTCAAAACCTGGCTCTTCGACAGACCCCTCCTTGATGGATGGAACCTGCACCCCCCCCACACCCCTAGCGCCTTGAGACCCTTACGGGTGAGTAGTCGCGCTTTAACAAACCCCTGATTGATTGATTACGCTACTTCCTTTCTTCTGCTAAGATTTGCATTCTCTCTCTTCAACAAGCCTCTCTATTGGTTATTCATAGTGGTATGACAATCTACTGACAGTGACCTTACTGCTATTTTCTAAACACTCTGGGGCCGATTCCGATCTCGGTCGGAGGCGCACCCAATACCATTCGGTCGGGAAAAAAGCCATGCGAAAGCCTGTTTCCCGACCGAACCGTACGCTGAGTCCGGCCGAGCGAGTACGATGCGAGTCGCCCGACGGACTCGTCCGGGCGACCCGACCGCTCCGACCGACTTCGTACCCGGATCGTACCGCTCCGACCGACTCGCTCGGACCCGATTCGCACAGCGCGCAATGGAGACGTTTTCCGGCCGGGTAAGTACGATGCGCACCTCGGCCGCTCCGACCGACTCGCGCCGTCCGACTCGAACTCGCTGTCGGAGCCGTGAATTTGGGGTCCGTGTCGGACCCCTGTACGTGTACCCGTGCGAGGCGCACACAGGGGGACCCATGGGTCCCCTCTACCTGTGCGTGTACGCCGCGAGAGCGCTCGCGGCGCACTCGCTGTAGGAGCGCCCTTGTCCGCCTCGCACCCATTGAGGCAATGGGAGCCCGCGTACGCGTTGTACGACCGGCTCCCATTGAGTTCAATGGGAGTCCGACCGACTCGTGTCCGATAACATACGGACGCATCGTACTCGTTCGGTCGGACTGCACGGGTCCGATTCGGTCGGAAATCTCTCCGGGTCCGGCTCGGTCGGAGAGATTTCCGGCCCGAATCGGAATCGACCCCTCTTTGTCTAATTATTGTATAATTTCCAAGAGAGGAAGATAAAAAGAATCTGGTTACAAATGTATCTAGAAATATTATAACAGTTACATTCGTCATCTACATCCCTCGCCTAGACAGGAAAGAAAACCTAGAAGACCTTTAGAAACAGGATAAATATCTATACTTTAAGGAAGCATTTGTAACATTTGGAGGTCAGGAACTCTAAGGAAACACTTGATACATTTTGAGGGATAGGAGCACAGGAGCTCGGAAGCACATCCCCTAACATTTCTTAAGGCCTACATTTATTTTAGCAAAAGAGAGAATTATTTTCTAAAAACCTACACTACTTTCACGAAGATTAAAGCTGTTTCTTTTGTTGTTTATTTTTCGGCAGTTAGGAAAACAGAATAACATTCAGTTAGCAATATTCACATTATTTTAGCTAGGAAAAATCAACTATCGTGCATTGTGCACATTTCTCATGTTATACACTCTCGTGTTATATTAGTAGTTTTGCGTATATTATTAAAATACATGCATTTGAGTGGATTTCATCGAGCAGATTTTATTTTCAAAAATCGTGCTCCATCATGAGGAAAAAAGACAGGGTGTGGAAGGTGGTGGAAGTAAGAGGTATGGGGTGGACTGAGGACTAGGCAACCTTGGTATTTATAAATCCAGGGATTTCGCACCCATGAAATTCATCTGCCCCAGTCCTGGGCTACTACTTTGCAACCAGCGTCCACCAAGTCAAGATGTCAGAATCCAAAGATCCAGGTTAAACATAATTTATAAAGGTCAAAATTATATTTAGGACCACATCGACCATTCTAACATGGCTGAGCCAAGGTCTGTTAGCAATCTGGAAGACTGAAGCAGAGCTAAAAGTAAAAATAAAAACAAAATCTACTAGTGATTATATTTTAGCTGTGTTAGTGGTTGGATGGTCTCTGAAATTCACAAGAGTTACTTGTTTAAAAAAGAAGAGCAAATATAATGACTGAAGAAGTAATAAAATACAGCAAGTTGTTGGCAATGGCCCCTGCCTATTCATAATGCTTAAAAGAGTGGTCCAGAGAGCAAGAGCAGTTCTTCCTACCCACCCACCCATTTGTAACAATCACCAACAATAACGATTCTAGATTGTTCGTTTGTTGATGATGTCTGCTTGGGTTTTGAGACTTATTGTGACATCAGTGGCGTAGCTAGATGTTGTGCTGTCCGGCCGCATGTAAGAGCGGGGGTGTAGGTGCTGGCGAGTCCCGCGACGGCCGCCCCAGTGTGCCAGAGGTAAGAGTGGGGGGGCAATGGCCCCAAAACTCGTGCCGCCCCGCCCTCCTCTTGCTATGCCATGTGTGACATCATTTGCCCGATGGCCCCTTTAAGGAAAACAGCACACCATCTCCTCCTGGTGAGGGAGAAGAGGTAGATAAGAGGAGAGAAATGCCTCTCTACGTCATTATTTACGCAGGTCCTTTTGCAGCATACAATGTATTTGAGAACTGGTCGATTAATTGAATGGACACTATACTGTTCTCCAAATATATCTATAGACTGTGATTCATTCCTCTACCAGCAAAAGATATTGTCTGTAACCATAGTTACATTTAGAGCTTGCAACAGGGTAATCTACCTAGGGACCTGCACCAACCAAAGGCCCAAGAACTGGCATTACCACGTCGGGATTCAGACATCCCATAGCTCAACATACACTGGACCCATGTGTGCATGCATACACACAAACACACATGTATATAGACTACACGTTGTTTTAACATAAACAAACTTGGAATGAAAGTCGAACTTCAACCAGAAAGCTTTAACAAAAATAAACTGGTTTAGATTCGTTCAGTAGTTATTGAGATATTAGATTTGAAAAAGGTGTCAGGTGGGCTTGAAAGAGTCAATTTTATTCATTAATCTTGCAGGTCTGTCGTCCAGATTTAAATTTTTTATGAAATGTAATTATCTGATGAAATGATTGAATTATTTACCCCCCACCCTCACCCATGTTTGTGAGGTTGTCTGTGCGGACAACATATTTACACAGAGAGGAGGAAACCTGATTCACAGTTCCAGGTCACAAAGTGGGGTTGTGCTTAATTTGAGCCTGTGGGGCCCACCAACACGTATTTTTGGGGACCGATGCGTATTTTCCCTCACCAGACATTGATGAAGAGGAAAAGAGGAAAAGGCAACCACAAGGGAAAGAATAAGAAGGGAAAGACGGGAAATCTGCCCTAAAGGGAGCACGCAGGAATCAGATAAGGGGGCAGGGAGTGTCTGGTAGTGGATTAAAGAGGCATGAGGTGGATTCTAACCTAAGCAGCCTTAGTATTGGGTGTGCCTACATTTAATAGGACCGGCTGTGGGTTTCTGAGCAGAGCCTTGGGCACAGGCACTTATTAGTTTACAAAGTAAGCACTTGTGGCAACATACCCAGACGCAATGAGAAATTGTGCAAAAATGGGAAAAATGCCTTTAGTGGATGGTAAATTTATGAATTAAAAATTAAAAATTAGAGGATGCAGACGCCATTTTGTAATCAGAAATGGGTGCCAATTTTCCGAGCTCACAAGCTTCAGTTCAT
This sequence comes from Calotriton arnoldi, assembly GCA_963921515.1. Classification (NCBI taxonomy): domain Eukaryota; kingdom Metazoa; phylum Chordata; class Amphibia; order Caudata; family Salamandridae; genus Calotriton; species Calotriton arnoldi. The sequence continues at coordinate 177,520 of CAWUFW010003204.1, read as the reverse complement.
TTGGGGGGATTCATAAAGACAAAAAGCACATCTGAGCCACCACTGTAAGCAGAAACAGGGTGTAGAGACGAGTGACAGGTGTCACAGACGGGTACTGTATTGGCCAGCACAGATGAACACATCAGATGGCAAACACTCCCATGCCTTTTCCAAACTGGATCAATTGGAGAAACCATGGCTAAAGTATAGTGCCGAGCAAAAGACGCCAAATCTCCTAACCCAAGCAAAGACTGCGGGAGTCTTTTCACCAATTACGGGAGTGCCAACAAAAAAAACAACTGGGCGGAAGCATGAAGGTAACACCCTTTAGTTTGAGGAGGACTTTGCAAGCGAAACAGTGAGTCAAGTAGATGGCAGTCGAGTACCACAAAACTATGACCCTGATTATGAGTATAGGTGCTATTTATCACACCTGATAAATAACGATACAACGGGATTTGTTATTTATCGGGAGAAATAAATAGCACCTATAATCAGTTTCAATGGAATAACATGCAGATTTTGGTGTTTAACGCACCAAAATCTGTATGATACAATAAATATTCTATGGTTTTACTCCATTAAATTTCAGCAGGCTTGACCTGCCAAAATGTGATGAAGTTTGAGGTATTTAGCACATCGATAATTAGCGGATACTTTACATATCTACCAACTTGTACCAACAGGAGTTTATGCACGGGTCGGAATGCACTGACTGACTCGTAATCAGGCCCAAAGTGGTTTCCAAACATAAGAAAACATTTCGCCTAAATGTTTGGCATCATAAGACGTACTAAAACACTGGACTTTCCCTGACGCTTCAAAGAGCAACATTTTGGGCCCCAAGGAGGATCTCATTGAGATATTGTCCCATAGTGCGCCAATTGAAACGTGTAGGCATGTATAAGGAACAACTCGGTGCCATATGGGCTATAAAAGTTGCCTGCACTAAATCATAGTAAAGGACACCTACACGTAATGAGGTCACCACAACAGTCCTCTCAAATAGCACCTCAATAACTGAAGTATTTACTAACTGATTGCAGGTGTCTACATCTGATTGAAAAGATCAGTATATATATAACTGATTTGTACGTTAGACAGGATCTGATAATGCTTTGTTTCTAAAAAAGGTTTGATGTAACTATATATGTTTTTGCTTGTAAAAGAATTGCAAAGTGATTATATATTTTTTTCTTTTTTGTATGTTTGAATGGTATATGTTGCTTGAAGTAATAATGTCCACCTAAATGCATGTAGCTGTAAATATACGTTAGCATGTCGAATATATTTAAAAAAAACTGTACAACCTAATTTATGGTTAGTGAGGGTGTCTTGCACAAGGATAATTTCTCATTTCAAATCAGGATTCAGGAGTGCGTGCCCGCTCACCCCCTTTTTTTTGGAAGCACCCATCACCCTTGGGCAAAGCAAAGGGGCTAAGAGGATCATTTTATTCATCCTTAACTTTTGAAAAGCCAAGGGGTATTGCAGTTATAAATTACTATTGTCCCAAAGATGCTGCCCTTGGACCCAAAGCCTCTGATTGGCTGGCCACAACTCCGAAACATTTTTTGGGCCACCTTTCCAGGATGCATGGCTTGATTCCTGCATCCTGGAAAAAATAAATGAGCCATAAGGGGGCAAGAGGTGTATCGCCTGACCCCTTAGCCCAGGTAGTGGGCCCTGGCCTCTATGACCAGTTAGCGGCACCACCAAGTGCCCCCCTCCCCTGGAGTTAATAGAAAGAAAAATTTGCTACATGTTTTGTAGACCCTGGGGCAGGGTTTGGAACCCCAGCAAGGTCCTAAAGCTTGAAACCCCTGGCAAAAGTCAAACATAATTTCGTGAATTTAAAAATAGCAATACTAATAATTATTTGTGCTGCAAGTCACTTTTTATGTGCTGAGCCAAATTGTGTCTTTTTTAGAAATATGTTCTAAGTGGTAAATTATATAATTGATGTAGTTTTGCGTTATTTTTGTTTAGAAGACTATAATAATATTATTAATAATAACAATATTAATAATAATAACAATAAAAAATATATATGTATAAACAAAAAGGGGACATCCCCTGCTTTGTCAGCCAAAGACTGTGCACAGCAGGGGTTGGTTGCCCGCGGTGGTTTGGATGATATTATACTCATGTATAAAAACAGGAAATAAAAAAAATACTTTAGAGTATATACATAAGCCATGAAGATGTCCTATTGTTTCTGGGATGAAATCATTGGCTGTATATCATATTGATGTTCATGAGAATGAAAAAAGACTATCTTTTACTAATAAAACTCCATTTGTGCCCTTGAGTGATATGAGCGCATCATTTTATGCACTCACCCTAACCCCGCTCTGGACCAAGATCATAAATAGCTCCCTGAGAACCGTAGTCATGCCAGATTGCCTAAAAATCGGCCAAGTCACGCCACTACTAAAAAAAACGGGCTCTGACCCAAACGATCTCAATAATTTCAGGCCCGTCTCCAACCTCCCATTCCTAGCCAAAATCCTGGAAAGATGTGTTCTCCTTCAACTCAACCAACATATTGATAGTAACAACCTTCTAGACTCTCACCAATCGGGCTTCAGGAAAGGATGCAGCACAGAGACAGCGATCCTGAATGTCATAGATGATGTCTACAAATCACTAGATAACGACCAATGTTGTCTACTCATTAAGCAAATTAAGCACAACCCCACTTTGTGACCTGGAACTGTGAATCAGGTTTCCTCCTCTCTGTGTAAATATGTTGGGTGGTTGGAGGTGGACATCCAGGGAGAGCTCAATTTTGGTGATTTTATCGTTGAAGAAAGTGGCAAAGTTGTCACATAGGTCTTTGGAAGCCTGCACTGAGGTTGGGGGGGGCTTGGATGTTTGTTGTCTAATGATGTTGAAGAGTTCTTTGGGATTGTTTAGTGCACCACCGAAGAAGGAAGATTTTTCATTCTTGATGTGTTTTTTATATTTTCTGCGTTCTGTCTTGAGTTGAGCAAGGTGGAAAGTGGACGGGTTGTTCAGCCAGAGTCTTTCTGCAGCTCTTAGTTGCCTTCTTTCAGAGTTTAGGTCTGTGTTGAACCAGGATCTCGATGGAATGCTCCTCACTCTTTTTTGTTTTAAGGGGGCTATTTGGTCAAGTATGGAAGTCATGGTTGCATTGTAGTGTGAGGTCAGTTCAGTTGTAGAAAGGTCGTAAGTGGTGGTGGGAAGGAGTGAACTTGCCCTTTCTTCCAGGTCGGCGAGGGGGATCTGGCTAAGATTTCTCACCCAATGGAGGGATTCCTGTGTGCAGGTAGGCAATGGATCGTTTGGTTGTGGTCGATAGTGACTGTATCTTCGTGAGCTATAATGGCGTCCAGGATTGAGCCTCTGTTTTGGGTTTGCTCTGTGCAGTGTTGGATAAGATTATTGTTGCGTAGAAGTTCGTTCATGAATTGGATCAGAGAATCATTTTCATCATTCCAATGTAGGTTGAGGTCACCTAGTATTAAGTTGTTAGAGTCTGAGAGTGAGCAATGTGTTATCAAGTCGGAGAGGTGTTCTCCGAATGAGGGGGTGTTGCCTGTTGGATGGTAGAGGAGATGGCAGTTAAGCGTTTTGTTGTCAATCGTCTTAATGGTAGAGGTTAGATATTCAAACGTGTTATATTTGAAGGAGACCGTTTCCGTTACAGAGATGTTGCTCTTGTGGATGATAGCTATACCCCCGCCTCAATGGTTCTTTCTGTCTTTATTGATGATTGAGAACCCAGGGGGCACAAGCATGTCGATGATTGGGGAAGAGGACTCATTCAACCAAGTTTCTGTGATTAACGTGATGTCTATGTCATGTGTGAGGATGGTTTCAGCCAGTTCTGTTGCGTGTTTGGTAGCAGATCTACAGTTTATGAGCATGCAGTTGGTCGTCCCCTTGTTGTTGGGTTTTTTCGTTAGGGGAGCCATTGGGACATTAGTGAGGGAGGCTGGAGGCCTCGGCGTTCTGGGAGCGATGTGGTCTCTTCCAAATCCAGTGATAACCTGGATCTTGGAGATGGAGTTGACAGTTGAAGGTGCGTCGTAAGAGTTGGCAAGATTAATGGCCTCACTCATGGACATTGCAGCGCTTGTTCTTCTGGGTCTCTGAGGTTGGTTCATGAAGGGGGTAGTAATCCATCTGTGCCATTGAGCCTTGGGAGGGCTAGTGAGTTTGGAGTTGGCAGCTGTGTGTGTAGGGAGCGGGCGATGGGTAGGCTCCAGAGGTGTGGGGAGGTTCGATAGGATTTTGTTGATGCCCTGCATTACGATCTCTAGTTGATTTTCCAGCAGAGCAAGTCTCTAAGTCGTATTCATCGAGGAGGGGGTATGGAAGTTTAGGTTTAGGATGTCCTGAGCGGGGCAGTCCATGGATGGAGAGAGCTTGTCAGTAGGAGTGTGGCTCACAGTGTTAAAGTTGCCTATGTTGTCCCTGAGGGTAGTCGTGGACATGTGGAGTGACAAATCTCTTCGTGATTCAAGCGGCAGCTTCATGAGTGCCGGTGGAAGGTGGGAGTTCGGAGTCGTTGATTGAGGGTTGGTTACTCTGGGAGCTTGTTGGGGGTAGTAACGTGGAGAGGGGGGATGGTGGAGGTCAGCAGGGGGCTGGGGAGTCTCAGAGACGTACCTCAGATTTGTTCCGGATGAGAGGTGTGCATTGTGTGGGTCTTGGGAAGTGGAGGAGGAGGAGAGGGTGGCGTCAGAGGGGTATAAGTTTGATTTGGTGGAATGTGACGGGATTGTTATGTGAATTCGCCAGGGGGGTCGGTCGGTTGGGTGATAGGGAGTTGTTCGAGTGGGAATAGCGTGGCTGAGCGAAAGTGTTGCGTAGCGTGGGGAAAAGGGAGTCAAATGAGTCTAGGTTGTCATTGTTAGCTTGGATCAGGACTGTACCATTGTTGTAGATGGTCACAGAGGTGTAGCCACTGCGCGTGGAGCGGTTAGAGATTGAGATCGTCAGTTTGCAGCTGAGAGGGGTGCTAGTAGTTTTGGTTATGTGAAGGTGGGTCCTAAGGATGGTGTTCCATTTCGTGGGATTCTGAGTGTGGAAGATGAGATCCATTTTCTGCTGGCCTTTGGAGGCGCAGTGGTATATATCAGCGAAAAGTGTTTCTGGGTGTTGTCTAATCAGTCTGTGTTTGAAGTTTCTTTTCGCTTTGAGTGAGAGATTGGGGGGGAAGATGATGGAGAAAGAGTTAGGGCCATGGGGTTTCAGGCATTTCGGTGCGGAGGCGCGGAGGGAAGATAAGGTATCAGGTATCATTTTGTCTCGGCTAGACTGCGGAATGTCACCCGGAGTGCTCCCCAGTCTGTTGGTATTAGGGGGGAAGAATTAGGAGGTGTTAGGGACTAGGTTCTCTCTTAGCGGCTTAGTGCCAGTTAGGTATGAGCCCCTTCTCTTTCTAGTGAGATGTGCTCAGCATTCGGGTCAGCAGCGTGAGTTTTAAGGACTTGGTCGTAGGAGGGTTCCCCCCGTCCCAGCAGTTTGTTGTTATCGGCGCTCGAGGGCAGAAAAACATAAGTCCACTGAGCTGGTTTTAGCTAACTGATATCAAACTTGTGGCAGACTTAGATGGCACGGAAACTTTCTTATCTGGCTGGCTGTCTAGTTGTAAGGCACTGCAATAACCTTGAACCCCAAGCTGATCCCATTTCCATGATAAAGACACCTCCCTAAGCTTATATGTGGCTGGGTTTAGGGTGAAGCTGACACTGGATGCACTTGCCATGCGTCAGCCCAGGTAGGTCCTAGACACTCTAAGTTTACACCAATCGGTTTAGTGTTTTGAGTTTTCTATTCTGCGTTACCGATCAGTCCGCCATTTTGGGGTCAGGCACCAAGTTGAATTGAGGTTAAGATTAAGTGTTTAAGTTTTTGAGCAATAAATAAAATGATACTAGAATGACAAAAATCCAACAAGTAGAACAAGAGATATGCAATTTTAATGTTTTAGGTAAGTATAGCGCCTAAATGCACAAAGCGCCACTCTTGGTCGTCTGGTCATGCTTGACAGGAAAAAGTCACAAGTTCAGGCTGACCACGATTGAGTCTGAGCTGGATACAGGGACCAGGTTATTCTAGCTGAAAAAGTTAACCTCCTCTAAGTCCAGTACGAAAAGTCTAGTTTGCGATGGAGGAGGCCGCAAGGTGCTAGGAGAGCATCATAGATGGCCGTTGCTGTAGTGCAAATAGCAGGTCTGGAGTCATGAAGGGTTGTCGCTGTAGCACAAAGATCCGGTCGGGGATGGTGTTCTCTGGAACTTCAGTTGGTGAGCACAGAGGGCTGTTGTTGCTGTAGAACTAAAGTTCCGACATTGCTTTGCCATTCGTTGTGGACAGTTGATGTATGCGAAGAGTCAGATTTACTGGAGCTTCGTGCTGGCGGTCATCGCGGATGGCAAAGTCTCAGTGCGTATATATAATCAAAAGGAACTAGCCAATGTAAAGGAAGCATCAGAAACTGTGTGTATTTAAAGGAAAGAAAAACTTTTTCTTATGAAAGCCCTTACCCACCAACCTAGTTGGTGGCATGCTTCATCATCGGGCCCCACCCGGTGGCACCGAGCATACCCCGGGTGTGCTACAATGCCTGTTTACAGCAGAGCGGGTATTTTGGTACTTGAGTGTGCAGTGATGGTGTGTGAGTGTGAATTAAAAACTGTCCTAGGGTCCCACTACCCACAGGGGTTGTTTAATAGGTGGGCCTTTGGCAGTAGTAAAAACAAGGCGGGGGATGTTCACGGAGTTAACTATGGTCTCCACATCCATTGTGGTCAACATGTTTCAGCCAGGCCTTGGATATGATCTGGCTTTCTTCAGGACCTTATATGTGTGAAAAGTGAGGTCAAATTAAAGTGTAAATGACCGAATATGTGCTGCACTCGCTAAGGTGCACTATAGGTAAGAGGGGGGTTCCCTCTAAGGTTTTACCTGTAGTGAGAAAGAAAACATTAAAACAAGATGAACAAACACACAGTTTTCCGCGATTAGCTTCAATAATTGCACATATAATTTATGTACTTCTATGCACGTCGTGTCCGTGCTATAACCGGAAAAAATGGCGGTGGTGAGGTACCGGAAGTGACGGGATAGTTGTTTTGCCGAGGTATGCGCTATTAAGTGCAAAAATTCAATAGCGGAATCGTAATGTGCTTCAATTGACAAATACGCCAAGAAAATGAAAGGCTCTTACTCTTATGATTTACAGAGATAACCTCATGAGTATCCGGCAAAGGGGTCTGGCTTATAGTCACACTCTATTAGGTAAAAAGGACACGAATAAGGCATGGTAGTATCACCTTTTAAGTTTGCCAGAAGTCCCCCCTTGGTCTCGAGGTTCGCCATCCCCACAATCCCCCACTTTACTTCGTCAAAGCTCAGGACCCTCGTTACGACCTACTTGGTTGCATCGGATCTCCGTCGTTGTGAGCCTTCGGTTGGCTCGAGCTTTAAATACCATCCAGTTCATTCGTGGCTCAGGTGGATGTGATTCTGGGTTAACGCGAGTAGCGTCTGTGGAGGAAAAATAGACATAGAGGACAGACAGAGGAGCCCTCGCTGTGTGTGCGGGGCTGGTTGTGACGTGAGGGGAGGCGTGTCCCCATTGCAAAGTGAAAGTGCCTGATTTAGAACAAGCCTGTTTATAGAATAAACAGCGGAATAAAAAAACTGAATAAAAAGCGGAATGGCATATTCGCTATAGTTGTGCAAAAGAGAAACTACAGGGTTGTATGTTCATCAATTAGGTGTACAACCTATGAATTGTAGTATATTATTCTATTTTTCAAATAGGTAGGTGTGCTACTTATGAAATGTAGTTTATTTACAGACTGGGGGAGAAGGAAGCGCTATGTATGTATGGTTGGTGCCTATGGCAAGTGTCACCATTTTGCTAGGAGTTGTGATAACTGTCAGTGGTTCTAAACGCTATCCGCGTTTATATTTGGTGGCCTGATTTTGAGGGGGCATGCTGCAAAATGGAGGTAGTGAACTTGCCATGGGTATTCAGCCAAAATGTAGTATGTTATGTATTTTGCCTCTGTGAATAAAATTCAGCCTATGCGTGCCGGTGGTGTAATGTGTTACACTGTACATCTGTACTGTATATAAAGCACCATAGCAGTGATAACTGCGGCACTATCGTTGTGCTAGTAGTGTTGCACCCTGGCCATAGACTTATTTGGTCAGGCTGTGCCAGGGGATATTATCGTTCAGTCCGTTCAACTGGGTTGATAGACGGTAGATCCAGTGTTGTTCTTTGTTGAGTAGAAACTTTTCGTTGTTGATGTTGTTGCACTCAAAGTGTTCTACCACTGTCCACGACATGTCGTTGGGAGTGTGTCCTCGTTGTAGGTAGTGATCTGTCAGCCTGCTTATGTTCTTTTTGCACCGAATAGTGCTGCGGTGTTCCACAATTCTGGTTCTCACTTTGCGTGTCGTCATGCCAATGTAGCGAAGTCCACAAGGACATTCAATCAAGTAAACTACATTGGCTGAGTTGCAATTAGTGTGCTTCAATTGTCTCCATGTCTTGCCGGGTTCTAGGTCAAGTGTCTTGGAAGGTCGTGTCAGGTGACAGACACTACAATTACCACACGGGTAATGTCCGGTTACACTGGGGAGACCCCAGGCGTTGAGGACTGAGTCAGTAGTTGTGTTTTTGGGCATCCTTGGTCGTGTTGATACTAGTCGGTCTTTAAGGCTGTTTGCTTTCTTATACGCAAAGAGAGGTTGGTCCCAGTTCCTTGTTCCTGAATTCAAGATACGCCAGTTTTTGCGTATTATTTTGGACACTTTGTTAGAGGCCTCATTTTAGGTAGTGATGCATGTAAGGGGGGCTGTTGAGTCCCTCGTGTGTTATCCTCCAGAAGAGCATCCCGGTTCTGGTTGCGGGCCCGTTTCTTAGTGGTTTGTACTATTTTTTTGGGGTATCCCCGTTCGTGTAGCTTCACAGCTAATGTCGCCGATTGTTTGTGGTAATCAGAAATTTGGCTGCAATTTCTTCGAATTCGGAGAAATTGGCCGAAAGGGAGGTTCTCTCTAAGTGCCCGAGAGTGGAAACTGTCAAATTGTAACAGTGAGTTCCTCACCGTTGGTTTGTAGTAGGTTGTAGTCTTGAGGGTGCCTGCCTCTGCTTCTATAGTTAGGTCCAAAAATGCTAGATTGGTAGAGCTGGCTGTGCTGGTGAATCGTAAGTAGGGGTCCCATTCATTGAGCCAGGTGAGGAAAGAGGCCAAAGTCGCTGGGGAGCCCGACCAGATCATGAAGATGTCGTCAATGTAGCGAGGCCATACTTTGATGTCATGAGTATAGGGGTTGGTGGCAGATAATATGTGTGTTTGTTCAAAATGGTGGACGTAGAGCCCCACCACACTGGGGGCAAAATTGCTGCCCATTGACGTGCCATTGGTCTGGAGGTAGAATTCTCCTTCAAATTCGAAGTAATTCTCCTTCAGTGCACGTGCTGCACACTTTAAGATGAAGTCTCTGGGGGTGTTGTATTCCCATGGGGTGTCCATCAATATGTCATGCAGAACCTGTAGGGTAGCGTCTTGTGGGAGACTGGTATACAGGCTCTCAATGTCTAACCCCACTAAGAGTAGTGAGGTGGGGTCAAACCTCTGGTCCTTAATGATGTTGAGGAGGTGTTTGGTATCTCTGATGTACGTTGGTGTCTTCTGTACCTGGGGGTTTAAAAAGAAATCACAAAACCTGGACAGGGGTTCTAGTAGAGAACTAATCCCTGAGACGATGGGTCATCCTGGGGGAGGTCTAGCCTCTTTGTGTATTTTAGGTACAGTATAAAAATACGGCACCTTGGCATTTCTGGTGCATAAGTAGTCTGCTTCCTGCTTAGAGATGTGCCTGTTTTCTTCCGCATGTTCTACTACAGCTTTTATAGTTGCTTGCAGTGTCTTGGCGGGATCATCCTTCAGGCGTCTATAGTTGCGTGAGTCATTGAGTAACCTTCGGCATTCATTGGTATAGTCCTGTTTGTCTTGAATCACAATTCCTCCCCCTTTATCCGCTGGTTTAATGATGATGTTGGGGTTCTCTTGTAGCTTGCGGACTGCCTCTCTTTCTTCTTTGGAAAGGTTGTTGTAAGTCTCCGGTTGGTCCATCTTTTCGACCTCATTATAAACCGCTTGCTCAAAAGTAGTTATCTCAACAGGAATACCTGTCGGGGGTGGTAGGAAGGTGGATTTGGGTTTTAAGCCAGTTTCATTGGTGTTGATACTGATAATATCCTCTGTAGTTGGTTGCTTCTCGAAGAAAGCTTTCAGCTTAAGTTTCCTGAAAAAATCCGCTAGTTCAGTGTGGAGTTGGAATTTATCCAGCCTCGTAGTTGGAACAAAGGACAAGCCTTTGTTTAGCACTGCTTCCTCTTTTTGTGTGAGGGGAGTGGTGGATAAGTTGAATACAAGTGAAGTGGGTTTTGGATCTTGGGTTCCTAGCGGTGCCCACTTGGTCCTGGTTGTGGTTCTCTCGTTTTGTTCCGTGTGTTGGCGCTCACTGGTCCCTCCTCTTCTGCCCAGTGTACCTGCTGCTGGTTCCTTCTCCGTCCTCTTGATCTCCGGCCTTGTCCTAAAAAAGGTGGCCTTTGATTGTTTTGGTAGTAGGCTTGAGGTCACCGGGTGGGGCCCGATGATGAAGCATGCCACCAACTAGGTTGGTGGGTGAGGGCTTTCATAAGAAAAAGTTTTTCTTTCCTTTAAATACACACAGTTTCTGGTGCTTCCTTTACATTGGCTAGTTCCTTTTGATTATATAATCTTTTCAGGGGAAGAGAACTAGCTTTCTTGTTCCTCTCTCTCTCTTTGATACCTAATAAAAAGTCTCAGTGCGAACACACCTGTTCATGGTCACAAAGAGTCCAACACTTCAGGATTTCTCCTTTTTGTTGAAGAGGAGCACCACTAATACCACACCAATGGTCCAGGACCCGAGGGGCACATCTTGTGGATCATTAACTCACTCTAGCAGAGTCCAGTAGGGCTCAGGCAGGTCCAGTTGCAGGTCCAGTTGCAGCAGGTCAGCTGTGCAGTTGCATCAAGGCCTCTGTAGCTTGTTGTGTCTCTGTAGCTCAGAACAGGAGGTCAGCCAACTGACCTTTGAAATAACTAAGATCTTCCTGGGTGCAAGGAGATGGTCCAGTTCTCCTTCAGCAAGGCAGGCTTCAAGCAGCAAGGCAGTCCTTTGAAGAGCATGGCAGGCCACAAGCAGCAGGTAAGTCCACTGAGAAACAAGGCAGCGTCAAGCAGCATGGCAGTCCTCTGGGGAACAATATAGGCTTCAAACAGCAGGGCAGTCCTCTGGAGTAAAAGGCAATCCTTCTGAATTCTTCCACAGGTACAGGAGTCTTCTGAAGAGTTGGTTTAAAGGTCCAATATCTATACCTGGTGCCATTATTTGAAGCGGGAGAAACTTCTAGGCTATCCCCCATCTGGTTCTGGAAATTTCCTTCCTTCTCCTGACCAGGTTCCAAGTGGTCCAGGGTGGCAAACGGCTGGTGTCACGTTCCTTTGTGAGTGTGCTGAAGGCAGCCATTTGGACTGAAAGTGGGGCAGAGAACAGCTCCGCCCCACCCATCCTGGCAGGATGGCCAATCCTATCAACACCTAGTCCTCCTTTGACTCAATGTCTCAAGGAATAAACAAAGGCCAGCTGCCAACTGATCACAGTCATTAGCCCCAGGGAACAGGCTACAGGCACCAAATGGTTAGGACAAGAAAATGTCATCTTTTTAAAAGTGGTATTTTTAGAATTGAGACTAACAATTCGACTTTACATTACAATTCTTTAGGGACTAAACATGACATTTCTACCTGTCTCTTGTCCTTAATTTGAGCCAGGGGTTTTCGGTGCTCAGCACTGACACTTAATTGTCAACACCGACGCTTATAATAGTCTGTCATGTGGCGGCACTATCTGTCTAATTTACAGATGAGCACAACAACGGTTGTTTATTAATTCAATATACATTAAAAATGACTAATAACTCACATGAAGTAATGGCTGCCTAAGCCATTCTTATAGCTTTGTGGGCCTGGGATAGTCTGAATTGTCACACTTGTAGGAGTGTGATATTTAGTAGCTGTGTTGGTACTGTAATTGGCAACCCTGACAGAGGCAATGGGTGGTGCAAGTTGCACTGTTCTCCTGATGAGGACCCTGGCAAATATGTTTTTACAAATTAGGCACTGCCTGTCCCCAATCGAAAGTTAGCACTTGCTAAATGCAATAAGGTAACCCAATGTTTTCCTGTCAGAGATGTAGGCCTCACAGTAGTGGAAAAACGAATTTGGGCGTTTTCACTACCAGGACTTGTAAAACTTGAAAACACATGTTCTACCTTTTAAATACAATGCACCCTGCCCTACAGGTTGTTTAGGGTCTAGCATAGGGGTGATACATATTTGTATTAAAAAGGGAGGTTTTAGGTAGCCCTGGCAAAAGGTTTATTTTGCCAGGTTGAATTGGCAGTTTAAAAATGCACACAGGCTGCAAAGGCAGCCCTGAGACATGTTTTAAAGGACTGCTTAAGTGGGTGGCACAATAAGTGATGTATTCCCACTAATAGCATTTAATGTACAAGCCCTGGGTACATGTAGTACCACTTAACTAGGGACTTACAAGTAAATTGAATGTGCCAATCAGGCGAGAGCCAGTTTAACCATGCTTAAAGAAGAGAGCACAAGCATTTTAGCACTAGTTAGCATTTGTAAAGTGCACAGAGTGCTAAAGCCAACAAAATTTAATTTCAGCAAACAGGAAGGGGAAGACCACACTGAAGGTTGTCAGGCCTAACATGCAGTATATATCACAAGTGTTCTAGCTTGCGCTAAATGAGGTAAAATTCCCAAGGGATTACCCTACCCATTTTTGCAGAATTTCCTGTGTGTTCTACTGTAGACAATCATACAGTACCCCTCTCAGCCTAAATCCAAGATGGTGAAACCCTCCTACCCTTGTACAGAGTATTTATGCCTACCCCAGAGGTCTGGCCAGGGAAATGAGCAACACTTCCTCTGTGGTTACTTCAAACCAGTTCTGGGGGCAGCTCCCTCCTCACTGGGATTGGAGTCTGCCTGACTGAAGGAAAAAAAGAAGGGACATCTCCAGATGTCGCCTGACAGGGGATGCTCTTTTGAAGTTAATTAAGTTCCTGGGCACTGCTCAAATGGTTATCCACCCAGAGGAACAGAAATACATCCCCATGTCCAGGCATTTGTGTCTGCCCTGGGAGCTGGCTGTTATCACAGCTCATTCAGGGGTTCAAAACTCAGAGGGCTGCAGCTGGAGCCTAACGCAAATTAGCTCCCAGAGGCTTTAGGCAGGGAAAAGTAACATTCTCAAAGTACCCTTTCCTCAATATTTCTTAAAATCCTTCTTCACTTAAAAAAAAATATAAAGAGTGCAAGCATTAAATTTCTAGCTGTTTGCTAGCTGAAGATTGCTTCATTAAATATAATAGTGCAGCCCAGTGTTTCTATTTGGAACAGCCAGCCTTGCTTGCTGCAGAGAAAAGAGCTTTTAGGTGCTAGTCACTGTAAAGACACTACATTTCTACATGTTCTACTTCTAAATGCCAGGCCCCCTGTCTTATGTGCTATAAGGCCAACTTACGAGTGACTTATTAGAATTTAAAAAGAAGGTTCAGACCTGTCAAAACAGTTTTTTTTTTTATAAACATATTTTATTGAATTTTGTGCAGAGGAAAATAAGAACATATTGAGAAAGGGAACGGTTTATTTTTACAGTTCGCATTCCAATTTAAAATCTGCATTAGTCAGGCTACAATGGTGGGCCTGAAACAATGTTTTACACTGCTATTGTAGTGGATTGCACAATAGATGCTGCAGGTCAGAAGGGGTATTTAACTTACAATGCCTGGGTACACTTTGTACCATATATTAGGATTTATACGTAAGTCAAATGCACCAAATAGGGTTATGCCAATTCTAAAATGTTTAAAGAGGGAGCATTTTACTAGTGGTTGGCAGGAGTAAAGTGCACAGAATTCTACAGTCAGCATAACAGATAGGGCAAAACATTTTGGGGTGCACAATGTAAAATATGGTAATATCCTACAGAGACCCATCTGTTTGTCAGTTATTAATTGTAAATACTGAGGTGTTGCATCTTTGTGCAGATTGTGAGAAAAGGTAAGGAGACTAGTACTGCATACAGAACAAGCATGAGATCAATATGCATGTAGTTGATAATCTGTTCACAAAAAACATCTCATTCTATGATCAGGGCCACTGGATTTATGCAATTCTGCAGCCGCTGCCTTTTTCTCATAATTAAGGGTATGCTGCACTTTCCATTTAATCCACCATCTGCTGCATAGTCTGCAGATTTTCACGAAATAATAGTTTCTAACTCAAATAGATCAAAAGTTATTAAAAACATGGCAACATATTTATGTGCAGTGAAAGGCGCATCACAGAGGTTAACTGGTCATCTTTTAGTTGCCTATTTCGGGACATGGTTGTTAAACGGGTACCAGTGAGGTGAAATATTTGCCCAGGCAGTATTACCACGTGTAAAAATTACAAAATAATGAAGTAAAATTATTTTAAAAAGTGCTGCATCATGCTGCATAATTTGTCTTTTGTGCTGCATAATTTACTCAACCCTGCTGCATAATATGGTGCTCCCCGGGCGCATAATTCTATGGTGCAGGATAATGGCCGAGATTTTCTTAGGCTCTGTGCCACTGCAAAGTGATGCACCGGCATTTACTTTCCAGTGCCAAAGGTATTTTGAGCCTGAAGGATACCCTTTTCTCAGTGCGAAAAGCAGTTTGAGTTGCTTTGCCTCGCGGTGGCGTTACTGGAGCATTACTTGAGAGGATCAGAGCAAATGCAGGTAGGTCTTGATGCAAGTCCCAAGCTACTAAGATAGCCAGACTGGGCTTTGCGTAAAAAATTAACGCCTCCTTGAGGCGAGTGTTAACAAGGGAAAATATTTCCATTCCTCCAAAACACCCAGGTATTGTATGTGAGCTGAAGTGTGCATCACACACCCAATACATGGGATCCCTCTGAGCTTCTGTAGGCAGAGTGATCTGCACTGGAAGGATGTGCTTCCAGTACAAATGCAAAGCTAGGCAGCACACACTCACCACTGTACAATATTGGAAGGTTGTTGGCCACATAAAGTGGCCTAATTAGATTGCCAGCGCAGGGGATGACCGCAGCGGGCCAATGTAGGTAGATATGGCTGGCTCTAGGTTGTCCTCCTTGCGCAGCTCTCTAAATGTGGCTGCTGTGCTTCGTTGCATGAAAAATGTGTAATCTCTTACGAATCTGCTTTTAGGTATATCTAATACTGCTTAGCATTACAGGTTCATGTATGCATACCTGGATGAACTACCTTCATCATGTGGAATGCTATAATTATACGCAGTTGAACATTTTAACCTGTTTTTCAACAATTGTGAAGAGTGACTCTGTATAAGCATCTTTCGCTTCACAGAACTGAATCCAGTTATGTAAAAGTGCATATATTACCTCTTACATATTTAAGTTTCGTAGCTAGATGCCATGAAAGAACAAAGAAAATGTGTAAAGTGTATACCATCTTTGTATAATATAATCCCAGTTCAATCTGTATTTACATTCAAACTACGTGTGCCATCTGTCTACTTGCACCTATTTATGCATTTGTAATCTCAATTTTAGCTGCCAATCTTCACATATGTATATACATAGCTTTGATACATGTTAAACGTCTCTAGGCACTGTTCCAATGTGTATGTGTTGCATATTCCAGGTTCTCCGTATTTAAACGCCATTAAATGGCAAGAAAGGGCAAAAAAGTGACATATTAAGATACATTTTGTGATAGTATTAGATGCTTGTTTTGTCATTTTTACACGTTAACACTATTTGGGCAAAGATTTTACCTTATTCGTGCCAGTTCAAACCCATTTTCAGCAATAAGCAAAAGAAATGTGATTGGTTAATTTTTGCGAAGGGTCTTCCAGTACGATGCAACATGTGTCACCACGTTTTAGTAACTTTTGATCTGTTTGATCCACAATTTTCTGTGGGTGAAATCTGCAGATAATGCAGCAGATGATGGATTATGTGGCAGATCCATAATTATGCGTAAAACTCCGCAGCCGTAGAATTCCATTGGCCCTGCACATCAGTTGAAACATATTCCCTCCATCTCTAGAAAAGTTCAGATATGCTTTTCTTTTCTCATCAATGTGAGCCACACAATGGAAATTGACATCTGCTCGCACGAGAGATTGAGGTATAATGCGATCAAATGGAATTGGGATACTCGAAATGGCCGACGGTGGTCTGTGAGGGACAACAGGAATTCTGAGCCAGAGATGAAACAGCCCAGGCAGGTGCTGGGGACTGGAATGCCTCAAGCAGACTTTCTTCTCTCCTGCTCTCTGCCATTCGCTGTGCTGTTAGATACTTTCTGAACTTTGGGGACAGGTTTTAATAAAATGATCAGAAATTACACGTTAGGATTTCAAGAAAAAGTCATATTTTTAGACCTTGAAAAGATGAGACGAGAAGCCCGGCTTATACTGTGACTTGGGCGAACCCCAAGGGGCGCGATAAGAGCGAAGTGATGTCGCGCGCAATCCCCTCGAGCTTCCGCGCGCTGCGCCAGAACCTCCTAATTAGCTGGCAGCCCAGATTCGCTCGACTGGATGTTCGCAGTAGCGCGGGCTCTCAGAGTCCCAGCTGACAGGCCGCCATTTGCAGGAGTCGCCGGTTCATGAGGTAGAGGAGTCTGCTTCATGTGAGCTTGCCTCCCACCTGTCCTTATCAAATCTGCCTGCACTCTGTTCTTGCAAACCATTCCCACTGGGCCCTAGGGTCACCGTGCCCTGTCCTCGGCTTCTCTCCTCCAAGTTTCACTTTTTCATTATTCGACGATATTTGTGTTTTTTTTTTCTTTCTCGTCCTTTTTCTTTGATTCATTTTTCTCTGCTCGCTGGCTCACTTACTTATTTTTCCATTTCTACCTTATTCTAAACCTACCTGTCCTTTAAGTGGGATGAAAATAGTGGGGTCTCCAAATGAGGTGTGACCTAAGAAGTGTAAGTAGGAATCCTTTCCAAGAGGGGTGGCCTATATAACTAATGGCGTGACTAAAAACATGCAATCTGAAATCCTGTGCTTCCCAAAGCTTGCTGCTCAACTGGTATTTTAGTCCCTCTCTGTGAACTTGGTGCTATTGCATCAAAACATACCATACAGTAACAGACATGCACCTAAACCAAGCTAAACCTATTGACTTTGCCAATGCTTGTTAGCAGTATCAGATAAATGAGCTCCAATGATATTGTTGTGAATATTTAGAATTGAAAACATCTCAATTCTGAAAATATGAGCCTGTGCATTAAACACTCCTAAGATCTGTGGAAGTCATATTGGTCAGCAGAGATGTACAAAGGGGTCGATTCCGATTCGGGCCGGAAATTTCTCCGACCGAGCCGGACCCGGAGAGATTTCCGACCGAATCGGACCCGTGCAGTCCGACCGAACGAGTACGATGCGTCCGTATGTTATCGGACTCGAAGTCGAGTCGGACTCCCATTGAAGTCAATGGGAGCCGGTCGTACAACGCGTACGCGGGCTCCCATTGACTCAATGGGTGCGAGTCGGACAAGGGCGCTCCTACAGCGGGTACGCGGGCGAAGCGATTCGCGCCGTACACGCATAGGTAGGGGGACCCATGGGTCCCCCTGTGTGCGACTCGCGCGCTACGCGTACAGGGGTCCGACACGGACCCCAAAGTACGGCTCCGACAGCCTCTTACGAGCCGGAGTGCGCGGCTCGGTCGGACTGCTCGCGGCGCGCATCGTACTTACCCGGCCGGGAACGTCTCCATTGCGCGGTAAGCGAGTCGGAGTCCGAGCGAGTCGGTCGGAGCGGTTCGAGCCGGGAGCGAGTCGGTCGGAGCGGTCGGGACGCCCGGACGAGTCGGGTCGGCGATTTCGCATCGTACTCGCCGGCCGGACCCGCGTACGGTTCGGTCGGGAAACAGGGCTCCGAATCGGATCCGGTAAAGCCGAATCCGATTCGGAGCCCTACCGGCCGAGATCGGAATCGGCCCCAAAGTATTTTGCATTTCCTACAGAATCGGTATTTAGAAAATGCAAAATGATAGGTACAAATTTTGCGATTTCCTAATAGCGATTCCTACAAAGTGTGAATTGCTATTAGGGAATCGCAAATAGGAAATGCCATTGCATTTCCACCTATGGGCAAAATAGGAAATGGTTTGCATTTCTTAAATTGTGATTTCCTAATAGAAAATCGTAGTTTAGGAAATCCAAACCCAAGGGTACCTCTGGCCTTAAGGCCCCCCTGGAGGGCCCCCGAAATGTGTTGTTCACATGTAAATGCACATATGCCCCCGCTTCATGGCACATTAAACAAGCATTGGCATAGCCAATAGGTCTCGCCTTTAGGACCTTATAAGTGTTTAGCCATGCAACAGTTGATGTTGTTGCACCAAGGATATTGTGCTGCATAACTAAATACTTATAAGGTCCCAAAGGCGAGACCTATTGGCTATGCCAATGCTTGTTTGAATTTTAGAGACTGTATAATTTTTACATGTTTGTTGCGCGCTTGACCGACTCGTGTACGGGCTCTGAGAGCCAAGCCCGGACCTTGGCTCGCCGTTATTGATTTGTTGGCTCGCCCGCATGGTTAATGATTAAGTGTATCCATCTCAATCAGCACTACGATCAGCTATGGAGAAAAAGCAAGAGCCAGTCTGTCCTTCCACTTCCACAAAAACATGGCTCTCCTTTAGCTGATAAGATGGCGTGCCACTCGTATCTGCGGTGGTGTGTGCCTTCTGTATGTGCTTTGGCAAGGACACGGCAGCATTCTGTCACCTCATATTGAGTCAGGGTACCACTAAATAAATTGAGTGGTAAAACATAGCGTGCTTAAATTAATGATATATATTTATGCTATTTTGTCAAGTGTAGTACTAAATCTGTGAACAAAAAAACAATCTTCATCGGATTAGTGTTAAATGTTGGTTGCTATGGGCTGGAAGTATTACACAAGCAATTAACAACAATAGCCTGATTCACATAGAAAACGAAGACGCCGCAGGTTCATCGGGACGCCATTGCAGAAAGAACTCTGTCAGCAGAAGGGAATCGATCACCCAGAGCCAAGACGATGAGCCCACCACGGTGAGGAAACTGGGATTCATCGGACACAGACTCGGTTCAGAATATCCGCTTTTTCAGAACGGATATTTCACGCAACATAAAACTACTCAAACGATTCCAGTTCTACACAAATTCGTTTTGGAAAAAAATAAAAGTTTTGCCTGCAGTCACTGTATATAGTTGCTTCGCAGAGCTGAACATCACAGTATTTGCCACTGAGGTGACTATCGGTTTGTCAAGGTGGGATTCAAACAAGAAATGTGCAACTGACGCAGCATCTCAGTGGCACGTGCATTAACAAATTGACGGTAATTAAGCATCTTAAAATTAAAAAAATCCAGGAGGAACTTTAGTGGGTGGAGCACTTATATCTTGCACACGTAATATATATGTCCTTAAAAAATAAACATCCTTAACTAGCTTAAGAAGTGTGCTTTTTTGTGGCCATTTATATCTTTCTCAAAATTTAATCAAAGCAGACTTGTGAGGTTCAGCGTGAAAATTCACCCTTTCCTTCACATTTTCCTACCATCTTCCCCTGCGTCAAAGATGTAATGGAGGCATGAACTATCATTTATAATTTGGTGTACTTTAATTCCTTATATCTGAACACATCACAAAAAATAATCCTTTGTGCTGTCGTCTGTGTGCTCGTAGTGTTCTTTAGGTGAGCAGAATCCCTTGTTTGAATATGTTCTCCGTGTGTGCCTGAAGTGATGCTCGTCTCTCCGTGCCTCTATGACAAAGGCCGTGACGCACAGGCCTCAGGGGCAAAGCCTGTTAAGGAGCAGGCAGGAGGACATTCTGCTCAGTTACTGTCTCCTTCCTAAAAGAAACACATGTCTAAAGCCTTTATTAGATCAGGAACTGAGGAAATGGTTTGTGCTTATATTAGATCAGGAAACAAACGCGATAACGCATGTCAAGGAGGAAAAGTTGAAGATGACCACACGGCCCGACTCTCTACAAATGAAAACAAAGATAAGCACACGCACAAGATTATTCAAACATGTCGCCATTACCAGGACAACAGCACCTCAGTGAGTAACATACACAGATGCCACACAACTATAACAAGCATTGGCCGCGCGGCCGCGAAACTGACACGGCCGCGCGGCCGTGAAAGTGAAAGTAATCGTGAGTAAGCGGGTTTTGAAAGTGCAAACAGTGGCTTTTGCTGGCGACCAGCTTGCGTTCACGCGAGCGTCCAGATGGCGAGGAAGCCATATGGCGCCTGATCGCGCGTGCACGCTCGCGTGAACGCAAGCTGGTCGCCAGCAAAAGCCACTGTTTGCACTTCCAAAACCCGCTACTCAAACTCTCGCCAGAGCAGCGCATGCGCTGGCTCAGGCGAGACCTAAAAATGAATTTTTAAATGCATTTTCTAATTTTGCACATGGTTACCATCGACCTCAAATCGTTGGTAATAGCATTACCTAAATGCCCAATTCGCATTTAGGAAATACTATGTACATGTGCTTTAGGAATCGCAAATAGGAAATTCCTATTTGCGATTCCTAAATCGCAGTCACAATGTGCAATTTCTAGCAGGTAGAAATTGCAAATTGAGACCGCGAATGGGCCTATGTACATCTGAAAAGGCCATTTAGCATTTCTTAACGGGCCGAAATAGCGATTCGGCCCATTAAGAAATGCTAAATGGCTTTGCACATCTGGCCCTAAATCACACCTGCTCTCCTCCTCACACCACTGTCTTCTACAGTTTCTCACTCTGTTAGACACTTATGCCCTTTTCTCCCACATCTTTTATCTGCTTCCTCTTCATCACTATTTGCTCACTTCATCCTCCTACTTCGCTGCATCATCCCCCTTACCATGCCCTCTCTCTGTCTCTGACACATAGATCCTCACTCTGTCTCTCGCCTCACTTCAAAGCACAGCATTCACATTTCCTTTATCACTGTGTACCAATAGAGCATCTGGGTATAAATACCTACCTCGTGATATTCGTATTGGTATGAGCACTTACCTTGTGATGCGTTTATGTTCCATGTTCTGACTTTGTGCTAACGGCGCTGCTGTGCAGTTGGTGCAGGACTTCTCAAGAGTGACCAGCGCAGGATATGGGCTCCCACTTTTTTCCATTAAATGTGGATTTAAACCTGCTTTCCTGGCATCCTCATTTTTTCACACACTGTCAATATTTCATAGCTACAATTACCTTCTTCACACAACATGGTAATCATAGTTGGCAGATATTTTACTATCACTGCGCTCTACAGAGAGACCAAAGATTAAATGAACATGTAGACTATACATCTTTAAGACTCACTGACAGGCTCAGTGAGAAACTCACACTCTCTGACTCAACTCCATAGCACTGAATCATGCCACTTCATGAACACCCATCCATAGTGTCTTCCCAGCCAGGGTATACGCTAATAACCACGCCACACACGGAGCTTAGTATTCCACATCTTTATTCTGCTGCGTGTAACTGCGAACTCGACATTCTAAAACAAGCTTGCAGGGCATTGTGCTCGGACACCTACGTCACAGCTCTACGGAGTCCGTTAGCTGCCAAAAGGGTTCTGTTCTAAAATAATGCAAGACACTACATATCCCAATCTGCTAAATAAAAAATGAAACATTTTTACAAATCACCAAATATATATATATATATATATATATATATATATATATATATATATATATATATATATATATATATATATTTATATATATATATATATATATATATATATATCCACACAAGTCCAATGCTCGAGAATATGAAAAAAACACTGGAGCCGCGGCCACTATTCCAAACGTGTTTAATGCAACACTAGGTCCCGACGCGCTTGGAGTTGCGTCACTCCTTTCTCACGGGCAAAGCTTAGTGCATCGTTAGTTTCTTTTAAAGAAGCAAGTGCTCATATTTGTGCCATAAACATAAAAGACATACTGGTTTTTGTCATTTTTGTCAATAAAGTTGTAAATGTTATTGTACATGATATTAGGGAAATGCAGGTAAATGCAGATGATATTGTACATGATATTAGGGAAATGCAGGTAAATGATAACATTGCTACATCCATATCCTTAAAGATACATAAAAGTGAAGTATATATAGCATGTAGCGCCCCTGAGCTCTTGGGCATTTGATTGAAATATATATATATATATATATATATATATATATATATATATATATATACACACTTCCGGGCGAGAAGGTGTAGGTGACTATACCTAACACCGCGTAGAGAAATATTTCATGCAGCAGTCTTGACGCGGGCGCCTGCTCTGACCTAAGGGGCACAGTTCTTACAATAGCAGGGTTGGATGTTTTTTAGAAAAATAACCGCAAAAGGTTTATCCTCTACTATTCCTATCATTCTCGCTACTATGAATGTACAGGTCGGTAATGAATTGATACCTGCACCTCGATTCTCCCATCCCTTAGTTAGGGTAGGGATAGAATTTCTCTTTTACTAAACCACCCCTGGTCCTGATGAAATGCCATGGATCCCTCCTGGACCATTAGGGCGCGAATCATGTCGACCCACACCACTTGCACTCACCACTAAATTGGGTTTCCTCATTGTTGGGAATTTACAATTTAGATATCGCTTTTACCCTTACCAGGGGGACCAAGGAATAAAACTCACCCTCATGGTACCTACGTGGTATTTTTAACTCACCGACTCAATTGTTCCACACACCTGCACTCACCATTAAGGCGTTCTACAAAAAAATCTCCGCCAAAGAGCCCTCTTGTGGGGCCTGAGGGGTATTGCAGCGCCGACCCTACGAGGAGCAAAACGCCCAATGATGAACCATGACACCTTCACAGGTGTGTGAGGGCACAACTTCCTAATAAGGAAGATCCTCCCCTCAGTATCAACTTTCCTCCTGTATTATGTCCCTTCTTTAGGAACAGCTACCCCCTTGTGTGCTACATCCATCAATAACTCCAAGGGGCATAGCTTCTTCATCATTAAATTCATTGAACTTACAGTGTTTGATGAGCGGATCAAGTCTCTCCACAAATTCAACAATGGTTTCACCAACTCTTTGGCATTCTTGACTGAAAATGTATCTTTCATAATCAACATTTGGTACCGGTTGAACTTTAGACTCAGCGTTTCTATAATCTGACAATATGTGATTTCTTTGTTAGTTCACAGCATTTTCTTTATGACTTCCTTCACACCATCATTAGCAAGATGCTTGAGATACTTGATAATCTTTTTGTTATCAGTCTCTTCAAGTGCATCAATGAAATCATAAAATGTCTCGATCCACGCAGACCATCAGTCGCCAATATTTTGTTTTTTGGTAGTATCAAAAGGTAGTGGTGGTTTCAGGAACACAGCAGCATTGTAGACCAGTGTGGAACTTAGTGCCACCACGGGTGGTTCATTGTGACTTGGTGTTTACAATTCGTCTGTAAGACCTTGCGACGTGCTGGCCTCTGGCTCATCTTTAATGACAGCTTGAAACGTGCCTTTCTTCGCAATCATCTGCCAAATTTCGCTATTCCGAAAGACCTGTGGAATTATTCTGAGCCCCACTTGGCAACTTTGTGAGTGAACCACTTTGGGTATGGATGGCTCCGTAAGCACAACCCCCCACACTTCAACTTAAACCACCTTCACCAAATGCGGTGGTATGAAAACTCTCGTTAGGGAATTCAGTAAGGCATTTTTTCCTTTTTGTCTAACTATCAACATGTTTTTTGTAACATCTGGTTGAGCTCCACCTTGCAGAGTTTCTGTTCGCAGGGTTATTTTTTAGGTTATGATTATCAGCGGCTGTACTTCATAAATCAGGTTTAATCCGCTATCAGCGTTAACACTCTGTATAATGTACAACTTTATTTTGCGTGGCAGCGCAGTACCTTTATGTATGGCTTAACCATCAGGTTCTTTGCAATGCTTCCAATGTCTTCATGTGCTTTATAGCGTACGGCGTTGCATTTGACTCCACATGCATGAAGCTTTGACTCCAAACCTTTAGCAACAACACACATGACATGCACGAGCAGTTTGCTTGAACCACGTTGTTAGACCCGGGGTTCAAATCCCCTACCTCTGCCACCCAGATGCTAGAACCGGGGTTCAAATCCCCTGGTTGGCTGAGGTAGGTACCCACGTTCCAACGTCAGGGTAAGGAAGGTCACCTTCTGAGATAGCCCCGCTCACCCCCTCGGTAGCTTGGCACGAGCAGCCAGGCTTATCTTCAAGGCAAATGTGTAAAGTATTTGCAATCACGCTCACAGCAACCCAATGATGACACACAAATAGACTCCACACGAGTTTTATAAAACGAGTATAAACTGCTGCAATGTAAAAATAATGCAATGCGTACGCAACAATCAGGCACTTTGCGATGTAAACATAATGCAATGCGTAGCACAACCACCAGGTACGTCGTTATACAGATGTAAGGCAATGCGTAATACACTAATCAGGTAGTCCGTTATGCAGGAATAATGCAATGCGTCATACGCTAATCAGTTAGTTTGTTATGCAGAAACAATGCAATGCGTCATACGACAATCAGGTAGTTCGTTATGCAGAAACAGTGCAATGCGTCATACACTAATCAGGTAGTTCGTTATGCAGAAACAGTGCAATGCGTAATACACTAATCAGGTACTTCGTTATGCAGAAATTATGCAATGTGTAGTACAACAGTCAGGTACTCCGTTATGCAGTAATGGAATAATGCGTAATATACCCCGGCACCGATCACTGTGCCGTAGGCAGTCTCTCCGCCTCTCCTTCTGACTTGCAGTCAGACTTTCAACAGTTGCCCCCAACACAGGTACGATGTAACCAAAAAGTGGAGCTCTGCACTCCGGCCCCTGTACTGCCACTCTCTTGGCAATACGGGCCACGATACAAGCCGAAGCAGAGGCTCGCGCTGCCGGAACGAGAGAGAGGCCGAGAGCGTCTCCCTCCGAACCCGCACCCCGCCCCAGGAGTTGACACACGTTACCTGGGGGGCGCGAACTCACTCTCCTCTCCTTTTCCAGCGGCTGGGTCTCCAATGCAATCTTTGTCCCTTGGCAATGGCGGGCTCGGGCCGGCGGCTCAGCTCCTCCGGGGCTGCCGGTCCGGGCCGCTACAGTTACGAAGATCTCAGGCTGCCACAGGGCACACGCACACAGCGCCGCTGAGTCTTCCTTGAACTTCGAGTGCACGATCACTGGGCACTCCACACGAAGGTCTCAGGCTGCACAAAGATCACGTGCGCAGCGCCGCTGAGACTCACTTTAACTCCGGTGCACACAATGACAAGGCAAATCCTCACGAAGGTCTCACGGTGCCCCACGCACCCGCACACAGCGTCGATGAGACTCATTTGGATTCCGGTACACACGATAACAAGGCCAATCCTCACGAAGGTCTCACAGTGCCCAACGCAAACCCACACAGCGTCGATGAGACTCACTTGGATTCCGGTGCACACGATAACAAGGCAAATCCTCACGAAGGTCTCGCGGCACCCAATGCACCCGCACACAGCGGCGATGAGACTCACTTGGATTCCGGTGCACACGATACTGGACAATCCACACCAAAGGTTCAGGCTGCACGAAGCACACGCACACAGCGTCGCTGATCCTTGCTTGGACTCCAGGTGCCCACGATCACAGGGCACGCCTTACGAGGGTCTCAGGCTGCAACAAGCACGCACACACAGTGCCGCTGAGACTCTCATGGAAACTTTTGTGTTCCTGTGTTTCCGCAACAGGGAGCCAGCTCACCTCGGGCCCTTGGGGATAAGTTACTTCAGGACACAGCACAGTCCTTCAAGCAGGGGGACACAGCACAACGCAAAGTCCCTTTAGCCTTTCCTTGGTTAAAACAGCAAACTGCAGGCCAGCCCCAGAACACACAGCAAGGGTCAGTCCTATCCTTCAGTCTATTCAGATGTTTCTTCCTTGGCAAGGTCCTCTTGACCACGAAGTAGCTCCAGTCTTGTTCACACTTGATCAAGCCATTCTCCAAAGTTCAGGGGCTTCAGCTCTCATAGTTATACCCCTCAATGGCTTTGAAGTCTTTGTGTTCAGGGGCACTGACCCCTGTTCAAACCAGTTCTGGGTGCCTCCCTGCCAGTGACACCTTTATCCTTTGATTAGTGGGGGTCTGGATTCTCAATCACTCAGCAGGCGATAGGACAATTGTTTTATAGCAGCAACCCAGGCCTCTTCACCTCTAGGGGCTACTCCTCCCCCAACACTCCAGATGCAGGTCAGCCTGTTGCTGTCTCACCTCCTCCCCTGGGTCAAGACATTCCCCAGATCCTATCGCTTTCAAATCCAGACAGTCAATCCACAACCAGGCAGAGACACACAGAAATGTTAGAGCACAAAAACTCAGCCACTTCTAAAAGAGTGGCTTTTGAACACACAATGCAAAAACCACCTGCATAAAAAGATGTGTTATTACATTTTGAGTTCAGGCATAATAAACTTCACCTTTCCAGCTTAAGCCTTTGGGAAGATAGGCTGGAAAACATCTTACACAGCCTCCCCATTCTGTCCTATGGGCAAGATGGCCTTTCAACAGTGAAAAACTAAATGGAGATTATTTCACTGTCAGGACATGGTACACACCTTAGTACATGTCCTACCTTTCACATGCACTGCACCCTGCCCAGGGGGTACCCTAGACCTACCATAGGGGTGTCTGATATGCATAGAAAGGGAAGTGTAAGGTCTGGCAAGTGAGTGCACTTGTCAGACAACATGGCAGTTTAACAAACTGCGCACAGGCCCTGCAATGGTAGGCCTGAATTCCCTTTTTAAAGCTACTTGTGTGGGTGGCACAAATAGTGCTGCAGGCCCACTAGTAGCATTTGCATTACCAGCCCTGGCACACATAGTGCACTTTACTAGGGACTTTACTAGTAAGGCAAACATACCAATCATGGACAACCAATTTCCATTACACTTTACACAGGGAGCACTTGCACTTTGACACTGTTTAGCAGTGGCAAAGTGTCCAAAGCATCTAAGTTGGCAACACAATGTCAGAAAAAAGGTCTAGGGGGAAAGCAAAAAGTTTAGGGAACTTTAGCCAAAAAGGGCCAAGTCCTACACACGTCAAACTTTCTGGGAGAGGACGTCGATCTTCGGTTACTCATCTCGTAGCTCATCGCCATTTGTAGCGTCTTCCCATCTGGGGTAGCCACAAATAACCACACCACACACGGAGCTTAGTATTACACGTCTTTATTCTTCTGCATATAACTGCGAACTCAACATTCTGCTTTCAGGGCATTGCACTCTGGTACCTATGTCACAGCTCTACAGAGTCCGTTAGAAGCCAAAAGGGTTCCATTCTAAAATATCGCAAGACACTACACCAACCACAACATGAACACACACAAACACGTAGAGGCGACTCAGTGCACAGTATGGATAAGAGTCTTATGTTGTTTGAAAAAACTAGAGAAACACAACATCTGGAAAAAGCAACTACTCTTAGGGAATGTAAGAGGAAGAAGGAACTGCACTGCTGACTTGGATTATCTAAGTTTTGTTAAAGTTATTGATGAGAAGTCAACCTGTGTCTTACTTGTAAAGTTAATGACATTAATATATTCAAAGTCAGTTTTAATGTTGGGTCTGAGACATGGTAAGTCCTGCTCCACTTAAAACCCTGAAAGACACCCCTACACAAACAGTATTTGCTGAAGGTTCTCTGGCTGTTTTTGCACCAGATTCACAGATTGGGCTAAAAATTGCAAATGATGCACAGAAATAGTATCTGTCAAAGTTTTCTGCAAGTTATTTCTCCTTGTGCTGTAGTTTGCATGGGCAATCATCACCAGGTAGGAACTGGTGGTCGTGTTGGAGCCGACAAGGTAGTGAGTCCATTATTCACTCAACTCCTGCTAGATGCTAGTACTCAAATCAAGCAAATTGCAATTCATGCCTTTTTTAGTTCTAATGTTGCATCTGAATGACCCCTTGCCTTTTCCTTCTCGCCAGTCGCCACCATGTGTGTCTTGCAGTATCTACCTTGACTATTATTTATATTAATGCAAAAGATTTTGGCAAGGAATAGTAAACATACTGGGCGATTCACAAAGTGCTGTACTAATTGCCTGTCAATAAACATGCAGGATTTCCCCATTGTTCATTAACCCTGGTGGGCTGAGGTTAGCTTGAGACATGAGACCTTCATCCTTGTCATTTCTCTTCAATCATTAGCCGTAAACACTATGGATTTGGGCCAGAACGGTGAACAGGAGAGAGGTACTTAATAGTGGGAAGGTTTAAGTGGGCACCTGGATAAAACTTAATATTATAGTCGACAGCTGGAGCCCAACCTTATGGCCACATTTGATACATTGTCTGGGTGTTTCGATTCTCTGTCATATGATAATCTGTACGGTTTAGTATTCAGAAATTTCCTGGAAAGTATGAAATACAGAGAACCTTTATTCAGCATGGTGCCATAAAAGTACATATGAAGCATCACAGCAAAACATGAGATAAAATCAGAGATAAAATATAAATAAATACAAAGAATATAAAAACCCATAAAAAACAGCCATAGGCAATTCCATTTCATTAGTGCAACTATACAAATGTGCAAAATTCATAATAGGCATATGGAAATCTTAGGCATATCCTTACTCGATAAAGTGCCATGATCAATAACAATGATAGGACATAAAATACAGCACTATATGGGCATTGATACCCTATTGCGCTACCGGGGTACTCATTTTCTGTCCAGTCCTCTACATTAGCACCAAAAACTGGGAGACTGCAAAAACTATGCATTGTCTTGTATCTATTTTCAAGATTCTTATTGCTTCTTTGTGTTCCCTAACTCCCAGATTACAACAAAGGGGCCGATTCCGATGTCAGACGGACCGGAATCCATCCGACATCGGTTGGGAACTGGAACCGAACGATCTCCTGTCGTCGGTTCCAGCCTAGCAAGTAGGATGTTTTGGTTGCAATCCTCTTCTTTACAATGAGAGCATGCATTCTGAAAGGAATGCATGCTCTCATTGCAAAGAGCAGAGGTGCAGTTAATCCCTGCACCCCGTGGCAGGCACCTCAAGGTGCAGGGATCAACAGGCCGCTATTTGGAGGCCTTGCACTGATGGGGCCCCTGCTGGGGGCCCCCCAAAGTAGGATTCCCACAGCCTTTCTGTGTCGGAAAGGCAGGCACAGAAAGGCTGTGGGAATCTTCCATCGGAATCCCTCGGCCGGACAGAGCCACCCGAGGGATTAAAGGAGGATTTCCAAATGGCAGCCGGGCTCCCCCGAGCCCTTCGGAGGCCATTCGGAAATCTGGTTCGGATTCCTTTCCTGTTGACCCCATCAAAATGGGTCAGTCGGAAAGGAATCTGAACGGGCAATTCCGATGTGGTCGGAACGGGTCCGATTGACGGTCGGAGCCGTTTCTGACCACATCGGAATGAACCCGAAAGTGGTAAAATCGATTTATTCCTGCTGCTCTGATAGGCTGGACAAAAGAATAGGGCATGCTCAACCGTTTCTTTGAATTCTCTACAGATGAGGCACTGCTAATCTGTTACCCTAGGATCTTGTGCCCATTTAGCAGTGAAGGAATGGAACAGCAAGGTCCCGAACTGAAATTGCAAGTAAAGCTTCCTAGCAGCTACAGGTTCGATTTCATCCAGGAACTGCTCTTCCGCTAGATCATCCTTCATCATAAGAAAAACTGAAGTTAGGCAACCCAGATTTGACTGTCCTTGTATAGTGCCCATTTTTGTATTGCTAGTAATCATTCTTAGTGGATTGTTTAGTGATCTTATAGGCCTCCCCTGGAACAGTCCATAATCTCTCGTTCCCAGTCTTTATGAGGGCCATTTTTTACATACCTGATCCAGGGTATATTGCCTGGGAAAAGTAGCACTTCTTCTAGTCCATATTGATATGAGCATAGCCCAGGTGTAGCCCAGTGCCTACTCTAGTACAGGATGGGCCTTACTCCCGTTCTGTTGAAGATTGATCTAAGTCCCGGATCTAACCTTAGAAGGAGTAACAGGGTACTAATAGGGAGAGCTGTCAGTTGTCGCATGTATCAGTTTTTGACTGCCACCAAGGAAGTTGCATCCCTATGGCCCCACAGCTCTGTACCCTAAAGTGCTGCTCCTAGGGCCTGATGATTGTAGATTTGAAGTACCGGGTAAATGTGGCGAAATTGGGTGCCTCGGTGCATTTTTATTATCCCCCCTGTTATTTGTTGTAATTTGAGCCTGTGCAGTGCTATGTGGGTGTGCCATTCAAGTTGCTCTGTTAGGGTCGTCCCTAAATATCCAAAGGTATGCACATGCTCCAGTGGGGACCCTCATAATGCAGAGTTAGGTCTGGTGGAATGGCATGGGCTAAGAATCAAGTATTTAGTTTTTCCTTTGTTAATCTCCAGGCCCCTTTGCCTGCAAAAGCATTGAAACTAATCAAGAATTCTTTGCGGCCACATTGGTGTTTTTGAAAGCAGTAGCGTGTCATCTGCAAACATTAAAGAAGGGACCCTGATACTTGCCAGACTTGGTGCATCCGATTCACATTGTTCCAGGTAGGCTACTGAGCCATTGATATACAATGTAAATAAGGTAGGGGCGAAGACGCAGCCCTGTCTTACCCCTCTGTTGACAGGGAATGGATTATTCACTTCACACAGCTGGCCACATCTTACTTGTTCATAATTATTTTCAAGCAGCCTGATCATGAGATCCAGGAGATACTGGAGAACCTCTATATCAGCAAGTACCTGCCAAAGAGAGGACCTAGGTACAAGGTCTAACACAGTTTATAAATCTACGAATACAGCATAGAGACATCCGGCCACTAGGAGGACATTTTCCAAAATAAGAGCTGGAGACGGAACACCTGTGCTGGTTCGTCAACCATTCTTGTAGTCTGTCCAATATTTTCCTACAGAATAGTTTTGGGAGCTATCTATGAGCTTATAGGCATGTAGTTAATCAGGAGAGCTTGAAAACCCTTTTTAAAAATAGGTATTATTTCTTCCCTGGCCTAGGTCGGGGAATGGAAGTCCCATTCAGAATGGCATTAAAAGTTTGTGCTAAGAAAGAGCTCCAGATGTCTATCTCATCTAGGAATTGGTCCTCTGGGATCTTATCTAGCCCTGGTGCTTTATTAGGAATATGTGATGTTACACCACGAGCAAATACCACGCGGTAGGTAACACCGCAGACGTTACATCGTCCGCGTTGTTACCACGCATGGCATTACATTGCAAGTCATTTCAACGACTTGCGCTAGATGGCGTAGCTGGACTTAGGAATAGTATAAATTACTATTCCTACTCCAGTTAGCGCAACAGCAGGGAAGGTGTTGGATTTAAAATCCAACACATTCCTGGTGTTGCGCGCCATCTAGCGCAAGTCGTTGAAACGACTTGCGATGTAATGCCATGCGTGGTAACAATGCGGACGATGTAACGTCCGCTTTGTTATCTACCCGCGTGGTATTACCAGCTTTGTAAACGCTGTCTCCCTTTATTAGGGATGATTTTCTTAATGGCTTGACTTATCCCCATAGATGTGATGTAGGTGGCCTCCAGACATTCACTTGGCTCTGCGGGTCTACTCACACAAGAATGAAGCCCTGCAAGTCTGCCGCTGCAGGGCTGGCATAGTGCCTTTGGGCCTGTCAGAACACTTGGTGGATCTTCAGTTACACCTGGTATGGAATACAAAGTAGAAAAGTGGGCGACTCAGTCTGAAGCCCCAATGTGATTTTCAATAGGACAGAAGCGTTTACAGCTTCCCATGGACACAATATTCTAGAAGGATCGTTGATCTCCGCCGCTGGCTGCTCCCAGCAGACCTTCTTATCTCCCACACTCCTAATCTCTTTTAACTTCTATAGCTTTATTTTTATACACCTGCCTAGTTATTTGAATCTGCAATCTATTTTGTTGCTTTATAGCATCAGTGAGTGCTTCTCTTTCCCCTCTACACTGCTTGTTGTAACAAGAGGGGGGCCTTTTTCTCACTAATGCCAGCTTAGGGGCCGATTCCGATCTCGGCCGGTAGCTCACCGAACGGGATTCGCCCGGGAAAAATAGGAGCCGTGCGTGTTTTCTCCTACCGACTCGTACAGCTGTCCGAACGAGCTAGTACGATGCGAGCGTACGCGTTGTTTCCGACTGACTCGTTTCCGGATCCCAACCGCACCGACCGACTCGTACGGACACGAATCGCACCACGCAATGGAGACGTTCTCCGACCGAGCGAGTACGATGGACGTGTCGGACAGCCGGATCGAGTCGGAGCGTCCGGCTCGAAAAAGCTCCCGGAGCCGGACTTGGGGGGTCCATGCCAGACCCCCCTGCACCCGTAGCCGTATGAGGCGAACACAGGGGGGACCCAAGGGTCCCCCCTAAACATGCATGTACGGTGCGAGTCGCACCGATGGGTACACACTGTAGGGGGTGCACTTGTTTGCGTCGTACCCATTGAGTCAATGGGTGCCCATGTACGTGTTGTACGACCGGCTCCCATTGACTTCAATGGGAGTCCGACTGAATCGAGTCCGGCAGCATGCGGCCGCATCGTATTCGCTCTGTCGGACTGTAGGAGTCCGGCTCGGTCGGAAATCTCTCCGGATCCGGCTCGGTCGGAGAGTTTTCCGACCCAGATCGGAATCGGCCCCTTAGTCTCCACAAAGAAATAAGGGGCATATGTACAAAGCTATTTTCCTGTCGTAAACGGCCCGATTCGCAGAATAGGGCTGTTTGAGACAGGAAAAATGCATTTTGGGATGTACAAAGCCCA
This sequence comes from Calotriton arnoldi, assembly GCA_963921515.1. Lineage (NCBI taxonomy): Eukaryota > Metazoa > Chordata > Amphibia > Caudata > Salamandridae > Calotriton > Calotriton arnoldi. The sequence goes on along the minus strand of CAWUFW010003204.1, from coordinate 144,582 downwards.
AATTGCAATTCAGTAACTTGTTACCAAATCTCAATTTGGGTTTTGCGAGTCAGTATTAGGAAGGGGCAAGTTAAGGGCATCTCTCCTTAATACCGAATCACAAGGGTATGTACGAATGTTTTGGGACCAGAATGCAGTCGCAAAACATTCACTTTTTTACACCAATTTCACTTTGGTGCTAACGCATTCGCAAATGGGGAAGGGGTCCTTCCCCTTTGTGAATGCATGCAAAAACGTTTTTTCAGAGCAGGCAGTGGTCCCACAGACCACTGCCTACTCTTAAAAAATGAAAAGAAAACTTCATTTTTATTTTTGAAATGCATCCCGTTTTCCTTTAAGGAAAAGGGGCTGCATTTAAAAAAAATGTTGCAAACCCAGACATAGTGGTTTGCTGTCCCTGGCAGGCCACAATCCCTATGTGTTTTTTATTGATTCCCAATGGGTCGGAAATTGCGACCTATCTCATGAATATTAATGAGGTCGGTCATTTGCGACCCACTGGGAATCGCAAATACATTTGGAATTGCGATTTCCTAATTGTGATTCGAATGGAATCACAATTAGGAACTCACAAATAAAAATGTTAGCACATGTGGCCCAAATTTCTTAACCTTAAAAACATCTGGTTGAGCAAGATGTTGATATTGTCCACGGTCTCCCGTTTATCCAACAACATGTCCAGTAATAGCAGCCCCCCATGCCATCGGCTACTATTTTAAAATCTCCCCAACTGGCTCCTTTGACCGGGTCATTGCACTTCATTTAACTCTGTGCCGATTATTGGTCATTCTCAACCTTCTATCGAATGGATCGGCGCAGTTAGTATAGCCAGTGCGGGCTAGAATCCTGAGATCAAGGGCATTATGCTTGTTATCTTGGCGGGGTATTATAATCATGTCAGTTAGGCAGGGTCAGAGTCTTACATCAAGCAGTACATAATCAATAAGACTGGTATGCTTTTGGCGGTTGAAAGTATGGTTGCCCTCTCTATCAGATATTGTTCTGCCATTACAGGCTCGTAATCCCTGGTTCAGGGCGAATGCATTCAATTGGACTGCCAATGGGGGCCATTTTGTTATAGGTGGAATTACTACTCCCGGTATAGGCCATGCATTATCTTCCTCATATGTGAGGGCCTCACTGCGTGCATCAAGAGTTGTGTATTGGCAATTGAAGTCCCACTCACAATTTTTATCACCCCAACAGGAAATGCTGCTAGATGGGAAGACAGGAGCTCTATGACTGGGGATTTTGTTTTTTTCCCACTGTTCTATAGAACACATTATAAATAGTGTAGACTATGTTGTGCGGAAAAGACAAACTGATAGGCAAAATATCAGGTGAGCCCAACTTGATTTCTTTGACCATACAGGGTAAGATCGTGAGCCCCCCGAGGGCCTGCCTTTCCCAGTTGTTACAGCTTCATGGCTAATGTTAGGAAATCCTGCACGGAGCAGGAGTTTTAACAACCAGGGGGCCGATTCCGATCTCGGCCGGTAGTGCACCGAATCGGATTCGGCTTTACCGGATCCGATTCGGAGCCCTCTTTCCCGACCGATTCGTACGTGCGTCCGGGCGAGCGAGTACGATGCGAGTGCTCGCGAAATCGCCGACCGACTCGTTCGCGGGACCCAACCGCTCCGACCGACTCGCACGGACACGACTCGCACCGCGCAATGGAGACGTTTCCCGGCCGGGTAAGTACGATGCGCGCCTCGAGCAGTCCGACCGACTCGCGCAGTCCGGCTCCAAAGAGCAGTCGGAGCCGCACTTTGGGGGTCCGTGTCGGACCCCCCTGTACGCGTAGCCGCGCGAGTCGCACACAGGGGGGACCCATGGGTCCCCCCTACCTGTGCATGTATGGCGCGAGTCGCTTTGACGCGAACCCGCTGTAGGGGGCGCCCTTGTTCGCCTCGCACCCATTGAGTCAATGGGAGCCCGCGTACGCGTTGTACGACCGGCTCCCATTGACTTCAATGGGAGTCCGACCGAATCGAGTCCGATAGCATACGTACGCATCGTACTCGTTCGGTTGGGCTGCTAGGGTCCGATTCAGTCGGAAATCTCTCCGGGTCCGGCTCGGTCGGAGAGGTTTCCGGCCCGAATCGGAATCGACCCCCAAGTCTCTTGGAAGAGACAGAGGTCATGTTTGTCAATAAATTCACTACATTCTGGGCAGATTAATTTAGAAGAGAGCCCTTCAACATTCCAAGATACTAGTTTGGTGGTGGAGCCAAGAGGTTGGTAGCAAGAACCCTGTCATTACCTGGGCAATGGGATGTACCCTTACTCTCTGATATTTCAGGAGGCAAGGAAAAAGTTATACTATACATGGTAGGTCTAGGCTTTACTTATTGCCCAAGGTTAAATATTCCACCTTGGGGTTGTTGCCCCACCCCCTAAGGGGGCTATCCTGTGGCCATGGTTGGGCATGCTTAGAAGTGGGATATCACGAGGGATCCCTAGTTCAGATGATCTTTGGCCATTGGCGACTTCGTGCTTGATCTGGAAACAATTGATGGAGTCATGCCTAATTCTGGCGTCACAGTGGACAGTAATAATCTGCTGCCCACTCCCTAGGCCCCTGGAATAGGCACCCATGGTGTCTTTCCCTACTGTGCTAGCACTTGCGCTAAAAGGAGCAATCTTGCTGGAATTATCAATTCAATCTACACCAGCCAGAATTTCGAAGCGGTTGGGGGTCGGCATTTTAAAAACATCAACATTACGCATGGAAGTGGTGTTACTACAATCAAGTGCTGTTAACATGCAAGCCCCTCGTTGCTGCCAATTGGGAGCCAGCCTGACATGTGGACCTGGTTTGTAAAAGTAGCCTAGTGGTAGTAGTTTGATATTACTCCTGGCTATCTGCTTACTCAAATGCCCAAAAAGCAGGCTCTGCAACAATAATGGGGATCTAAAGTTGACAATGACACAATGACCACACCGGTTCATCAGCCCCGGCCTGATCCAACCCACCCTTCTTGTCTGTAAAATATTGCTAGCCAGGGAGGGAGGAAAATCTCTATGCCATCCAAGCCAGTTCAGGGTTTTATTGAAAAGTTCTTCATGTGATTCTCTCTTATCCATGTGCAGACGGGGACTCCAGAAAGTATTACCACATAATGGCAGGAGGCAGATTTATCATAGGTTGATTGACTATTCGAAGATTTCCACTGGGCATAGAATTTTCCAGGAGGGTCTCTTCATAGGGAAAAAACCTCTCTGGCTGATTCAGATTTTCACAATGTGATTGGGGAAGAGGCAAGCAGGAATGGTTCCATCCAGTGTTCGAAATGGTGGAGTCGGGCAGTGACTGTCTATTATAGGTCTCAAGGATAGCGCAGGTCCCGCTGTGCTTGAAGAGTTGCTTTGACCGGCCACCTGATCCTGGTTTGCCCTGCAAACCGTACTTGAAGCTTGTGCAGCTTGATTCTGTATTCATTTTTTTCCAATCAATTCATGCTCAAAAGCTATCAGGCAGGCAAGGACGGGAGATAGTTCTACTAATAACAGTTCCTTGACCATGATAATACAGTCCTCCATCAGCTGTATTGCCCATGATGGTATATGCATAGTTGTTCCCTCCAAGCCCTTCAAAGGAGTTCATATTGGCTGTACCGGAGTGAGAGGCATGAGAGGTAAACTTGTTTGGCTAGCAACCGCTATGGTTTTAATACGAGCCGCCCGCCTTGGTCGTTTGGCAATAGTGGAAGGCTGAGGGCTATCCAAGACAGGTGTCACGATGTCACATAATTCACAACCCCATTACTCACAGTGGGGGAGTCCAAGGATAACGGCCCTGATGTATTAAGTGAAGGAGGAAAGGGAGCCAGGGGACACCTGCAACATTAGCAGAGCTGAGGGAAAGTCTCCTTTCTGTGAATTCAATATTGGTACTAATGACCCCCCCATCCCTTTGTATCATCCTGTCTATCGAGGTACTTTTTACTGGAGATGTGGAAATGGCGGGTCTCCTACATCTTTTCTCTTGCTCATTCCAACAAACACTGTAAAACACAAGATGAAGAAGAGAAATATATGAAGAAGGTACCTGCAGACAAGGCCTAAGGGGGGTGGCCCAGCCTCCTTCGGGCTCTGACGGGCATGGATGAGCCTGCTCTTGGCCCAGGCTTGGCATTGGAACTTCAGGTTAGTGTATGCGATAAAAGCATTATAAGCACTCGGGGAAACTTGCTCCTCCCCCCACAGGTACTACTGGCTGGCGCCTCCAGGCGCAAGGTTTCATGGGACAGGTAGTCCCATAGTAGTGTCCCACACTGCGTCACGGAAAGGTGATATAGCCCATGGTCCAGAAATGCCCCCATAGGTGAGAATCCAATGTGTCAGGGGCTGATCTGCAATGGTAGGTAGCAGGAGAGAGTCCACCCATGACCCACTCACACAGGGCGGCAGCACGAGCAGTCAGGGTCTCCGCAGGTCTCAGTCACCGACAGAAGGCTCTAAGGCGGAAGAGCAAACAGGGAGGGGGGACCCAGCACATAACGGAGAAGAACTCCTCACCAGTACCAAGCAGAGCATGACCCACCCCGAAGGCAGGTGACCGTTGACAGCAACATTTTAGAGGGGGGAGACAGCCGGTAATGTCCCAGCAAGTGCCCCAGCAAATATCTCTCCTGGGAACCCTGAGTCAGGAGGCGACCAGTCAATTCAGCACACTCAGGGGTGAAAGAAACGCCCTCCCATCAGCCCCAGGGTCGAAACACCGTGTCTCTGTAGCGTACATCTGCCAATCTCTCGGAACCGCCCGCAGCCCGCGCGGCAATCCTTGGGCAATCCTCGAGCCAGCCACGCCCGTCTCCAGCGGCGCTGCAGTCAGGGAACAGCACGCAGTGACATGGCCCTGCCGCTTTGGGGTCACATGGGGGGAAACCCTTCTGCAAACCGTAGGCCACTGACAGTTGCTGCAACCCTGTGGCCTGGGGGGAGCACTCCACTTCTTGCAGCGGAGTCCAGTGCCTGCTGCTCCTCGTCTCTCCGCTGGGTTAGCAGGAAGCACAGGAAGGGACCCTGGGGCTGCTCGCTGGGAAAGAGGGAACCTCAATACATGACCTCCCCAGGCAGCAGCTGGCAGCTCCTGGAAAGTATGTAACTCCACTGTGCAATCAGGTGTGCAGACAGAATATTGAGTTGGAAATGTCAAACTACAGAAATATTGAGTCCTAAATATTGTGAGTCAGAAATATCGACAGCAAGAATATCGTGGTCAAGAATATCGATTTTAAGGTAAGAAATATAGTTTTTAAAAATATAGAAGTCATTAGTATCGTTTGCAAAAATATAGATGTTCAAAATATCGATTTTTTAATTAGTGTTATGTATTTTAGTATATATGTTATATGTATGTGATGGTTTTTTTTTGTATAAGAATTGTTTATATTTTTTAATATATGTGTTAAATTTTTAGTAGTGATCAGTTTTATTTTAATAACATTTAGAGTTTTTAGTTCCGTAGCGGGATGTGGGTTTATAGGGGAATAGTGTGGGAAGTAATTTAATTATAATAAATTAATGATTATTTTTTGTTTTTTAATATTTATTTAATTGAGATTTTATAGTGTTAATTGTGGGGAGTAATTTATTATTAATTAATTATTAATTGGTTGTTAATCAATATTAATTAATTAATTGCAACTTAATTGTGGTAATTGTGTAATTAATTTTAGATGAGGGTTTTGGGGTTTATAGGGGTAAAGGGCGGGAAGTAATTTATGTTTCATTAATTAATAATTAGTTCTTAATTAATATCAATCAATTATTTGAAAATTAAATATGGAAATTGTGTAATTAATTTTAGGTGTGGGTTGTGGGGTTTATAGGGGTAAAGGGTGGGAAGTAATTTATGTTTAATTAATTAATAATTAGTTGATCATTAATATTAATGAATTAATTGATATTTAATTAGGGTAATTGTATATATTTTTTTGTGTGTGGGTTTTACTTTTATAGGGGTAAAGGGTGGGGAGTAAATTAATTTTACCTACTTTATAATTAGTTGTTAAATACTATTAGTTTTTCAATTGAAAATAAGTTTTAATTGTGTAATGCATTTTTTTACAGTTTAATTTTAGCTGTGGTTCGTGGGGTTATATGGGTAAAGTGTGGGAAGTTATTAATTTTTATGAGTTTTAATTTGTTTTTTATTTAATAATATTTCTTTAATTGGTAATTAATTATGTTAATTATGTAAGTTACTTTTTTTAATTTAGATGTGAGTTGTGAATTGTGTGGTGTTATAGGGTAGGAAATAAAAAAAGTAAATTTATGTAATAATTAGTGCTTTTGTTTCTGAATGATTTCTAATTAAAAATATTTATTTGTTCGAAAATTATTTTTTATTTAATTTAATATAATATTTTTAGGTATGTGTCATATGCATTTAACATTATAATATGTTTTTTTTTTAAATTAGTAATATTAGTATATTACAATGCCTGGTGGAGTTAGAATAGTAAATTGCGTTGTAATAGACAATGCGTTGTAATGGATTGCGTTGTAAAGCCCTGCGTTATAAAAGATTTTGCGGAGTAAAAAATGTGGGGTAATGGCACGCTTAGTAAATGTGTGCGGAGTAAAGTGTCATATTCGTAAATTTTTCCCCGCCACTATCCAACACTTTCCCTACTGTTGCACTCACTGGAGTTGGAATAGTAATTTCTACCCCTCCGCTATCCAACACTTTCCCAAGTGTTGCACTCATTGGAGTGGGAATAGTAAATTTTACCCCTCCGCAATCCAACAATTTCTCTACTGTTGCACTCACTGGAGTGGGAATAGTAATTTTTACCCCTCCGCTATCCAACACTTTCCCTACTGTTGCACTCGTTGGAGTTGTAATAGTAATTTTTACCCCTCCGCTATCCAACACTTTCCCTACTGTTACACTTATTGGAGTGGGAATAGTATTTTTTACCCCTCCACTATCCAACACTTTCCCTATTGTTGCACTCACTGGAGTGGGAATAGTAATTTTTACCCCTTCACTATCTAACACTTTCCCTACTGTTGCACTGACTGGAGTGGGAATAGTAATTCTTACCCCTCCGCTATCCAATACTTTCCCTATTGTTTCACTCACTGGAGTGGGAATAGTAATTTTTACCCCTCCGCTATCTAACACTTTCCCTACTGTTGCACTGACTGGAGTGGGACTAGTACATTTTATTCCTCCGCTATCCAACACCTTCCCTACTGTTGCACTCACTGGAGTGGAAATAGTAATTTTTACCCCTCCGCTATCCAACACTTTCCCTACTGTTACACTCACTGGAGTGGGAATAGTAATTTTTACCCCTCCGCTATCCAACACTTTCCCTATTGTTGCACTCACTGGAGTGGGAATATTAATTTGTACCCCTCCACTATCCAACATTTCCCCACTGTTGCACTGACTGTAGTGGTAAATTTAAGTTGAATCATTTTTAAATAGTTTGTTTTAATTTATAATAGAATATTTTTTGTAATAGAGTTTATTTTATTGGTATCCATATATATATATATATATTTAATTTATTTTATAATTTTAAAAGTATATAAACATTTACAAATATATATATATATATATTTTTTTTTTTTTCAAAGAAAGAGTTGCCCCTCGATGAGCTAGCACTCGCAGGTAGGTTTAATGCTGCTGAACAAGGGCCACATTCATGGACAAAATCTTTTAAAAATTCATCCTGCCGACGCGTTTCGGGCATCACGCCCTTCTTCCTGGGCAGTTCGTGCACATGACGGCAAGCGGAGACCGCCAGTATATCCCCTCTCATCATTTCAATTAATCACACTCAGGTGAGCCGTACCGTGGAATCATGGGACTGGTAGTCGATCATCCCCCATGTGGGTTGCATGCCGTCAAGCGCACTTCACAAAGGCACCAAAATTGTCTCACAAAGTCGCTCTCGTATTTACAAAAACACCTCCTGCTCCGCATGGTGCTGCCCCAATAAGCAGCAGCGGACCCTCTCAGATCTCGTGGTGGTGCTACCTCGTGGCCTGAGCCGACCACATTCATTCAAAGAAAGAGTTGCCCCTCGATGAGCTAGCACTCGCAGGTAGGTTTAATGCTGCTGAACAAGGGCCACTTTCATGGACAAAATCCTTTTAAAAATTCATCCTGCCGACGCGTTTCGGGCATCACGCCCTTCTTCCTGGGCAGTTCGTGCACATGACGGCAAGCGGAGACCGCCAGTATATCCCCTCTCATCATTTCAATTAATCACACTCAGGTGAGCCGTACCGTGGAATCATGGGACTGGTAGTCGATCATCCCCCATGTGGGTTGCATGCCGTCAAGCGCACTTCACAAAGGCACCAAAATTGTCTCACAAAGTCGCTCTCGTATTTACAAAACACCTCCTGCTCCGCATGGTGCTGCCCCAATAAGCAGCAGCGGACCCTCTCAGATCTCGTGGTGGTGCTACCTCGTGACCTGAGCCGATCACATTCATTCAAAGAAAGAGTTGCCCCTCGATGAGATAGCACTCGCAGGTAGGTTTAATGCTGCTGAACAAGGGCCACATTCATGGACAAAATCCTTTAAAAATTCATCCTGCCGACGCGTTTCGGGCATCACGCCCTTCTTCCTGGGCAGTTCGTGCAAATGACGGCAAGCGGTGACCGCCAGTATATCCCCTCTCATCATTTCAATTAATCAACTCTTGATATATATATATATATATTTGTAAATTTTTATATAATTTTAAAATGATAAAATAAATTAAAATTAATAGTTTAATAATTGTTTTAAAGTAAGTATATATATATTTATTATTATGTACATGTGTTTAAAATTTTAAATTAAGTTTATTTGTTATATTTGTTAAAATGTATATTAAATCTACTTTATTTTTTACAAAATTAATTTTATTATTTAATATATTTAATATTTATTGTTTTATTTTATTTATATATATATATATATAAAAATCAATATTTTGTACAACTATATTTTTAACATCAATATTTTTTCCGATATTTTTGTACTTACCTGTTTAGTTATAGGGAGTCGATATTTTTCCATTCTATATTTTTTCATCTATATTTTTTACATCTATGTTTTTGACATCGATATTTTGTCAGTGAACCTTAGTGCCTTGGTTTGCCAGCGATTTTTACCTTGGCTGTTCGAAGATTCCTTTTCAAAATATAGGAGGAAGTCAGCCTGGAATGTATTCTTGTTTCTTGTTCCAAACCCATTTGAGCATGGTGCATAGATCTTTGAATGTAGTCCTGAATATTACTGGGAGCCAGTGGAGTACCTTCAAGACAGGCTTGATGTGGTTGTATGACTCCAAAGTGCATATGTGAGGAAGCCACTGCAAATATCACAGCAAATCAGTGAGTGTGGGAAAATGCCTCAAAATTCTGATGACAACAAAGTCGAGTGGCACAAATACCATCAACGCGTGAGACAAGAACATGCACTTAAGTTTATGTTTGCCATATGTCTTTGTGTTTACTTTTTATTTATGTATTACAGGACCCCCAAGTGACACAAAAAATGTGAGTATTTCCCAGCAACTAATGCAAGATTTTCTGACTGTATAAATTCTGGCAAGTGTATGAATGTGCAGCCATAGGAACACTAGGAATCCTAGCCATAATGAAAGCCAGTGACCCTGTTCAGAGGCCTGTGTATGGCTGAAACATGTCGACTCATGATGCGGAAAGAAAAAATACTCCATAGCATCACTGACTCTTTTTTGCTCATCTTGAGAGCCCTCCTGCACTGAAGAAGGATACCTTTGAAGGAGCCAGAGTTTTTTAATCTGCACTTTGGATCCCATAGCCTCAATTTCCCAATGAGAAAACGGGGAGCCCATTACTCATGATAAGCATTTTTGGTGAATGTGGCGGGCCGATAATGAAACATGACACCAAGGTTGGTGTGTGAGGCCTTGCCTTACAATTTTGTATGATTACTGGGTCCTGTCCACTCATTAGGACACAAACAACTGGGTGCCCCCTATCCAAGTAGCACCCTTTGATTGGATTGGGACCTCAGCCTAGATTATTGTGTCACATATGTTTTTGTGATTACAGAGAATGGATGGTGCCACAGTGTTTACCTAATGCTAATGAGAATTAATGGAATTCCTTAGTAGCAGCGGGGAATGCATGAATTTAATTCCCACCATCCTGATGTCCTGTGCTTCTTGGGTTGGACATCTGGCTGCATGGAAATAAGTATAACTTCATATCTTTGAAATCGCAAAACTTCATCTACGTTAGTGAAGGGGCAGAGTTCTCAGGCTTGACCCGAACAAATTTCAGTATTCCAGCCAGCCATTGCGGGCAAGCTTTGATCTTTAACCTTTGTACCCATTCCCTAGACAGTGACAGAACAAAGACTCTTTCCACACAACATCTTAATGAGATTGATGGCTTTTCCTATGAGCTGTTATGAGCTATCAGTTACAGACAGTGTACAAGCATATGTATATGGGAGAACACTACTCTCTGTTTAGGCAATCAAAAAACAGTGCTCTGCAATAAAGCTCTTTCATAGCCAAGAGCACAGGGGTGATCCACCATGTGTTGCCGTTTACCAGGTGAACTTGAACAAGGATGGTTTTTGCAAAGATTGGGGAGTACCACTCATTTTCATCAATGAAAAGTCAACAAGATCAAAACTTTCCTTCAGGGTACGTACGTCCTTTCTTGCTAGCTCTTGATACTGCCCCATCAGCTACACCCACTGCCAGTTATGGTGAGCAAGCTTTTTACTTTTCATGACGTCATTTATTTCATGCCTGAGTGAGAAGCATTGCTAAACTCAGAGCCCGCTTTGGTTGTTAGCATCATTCTCTGTTCTCAGGGCCTGGTCTCTGTCCAGGCCAGGAGTGCACCGCCCAGTGCAGGGAAAGCTTGCCACAGTTGGAAGGTGAGGTGATTATAAATACAATAATGAGCAAGTAGCTGTATGAATTTCCATATTTTCATTTCTTCAAGAGCGAAAAAGCCAAATTAATCATAAGACGCTCATACATCATGAATTACATACATAATCTCAGTATTACATTTTCACCGTTTCGACCCTAGTAGAGTTAATCATAGGGTCTCATCAGCCGAGGAGACTCCAAGCTGGCTATGTCATCTAGGATTGGTGCAAAAAGGCTCGTGAACGGGTCCAGCCCCAGAATGAGAAAATGGAAGATGCTCCATGTTTTGCTCCCATTTGAGAATACTACCAGCAGTGACTGTAGAAACTAAAGAACCACGGCTGGACAAAACCAACCTCAATCAAGTGGAAATGCCTCCCAACGTGGCCTTTCTTTTTAAGCTTAACAAAGGTCACAGTTCACAAAGCTCATGCTGTTTAACCCCTTGTATGCCGAGGATGTAACTGTTATGTTCTCGGCTGTGGCACTGGTGTGCCGAGGATGTAACCGTTACATCCTTGGCACACCAATCAGAAATCCCTGTGCTGTAAACAGCAGAGGGATTTCCTTTTTTCTTTTTCAGCCTTGGGAGCTGTGGAAGAGCTTCCCCAGCTGTCTGAGGCATTTTCTTTTCCAGTCTAAGGATGATCGGCACCCATGGTGCGCCGACGTCATTACACTGTAAGTGAAATGAGCCGATCTGCTTGTTTTACTCTTACTGACTACATGCTTGCGAGGCTATCTCTTACCCCTGATCACCTAGGCAGGGAGGAGAGGTGTCATTGGAAAGGGGGGATCGGCCCCTTGGGATGGGAATTTGCTCCACCTAACATTTTTGGGCACTTTCAGTCTTTTGGCTCCCGAGGGGGGGCAGATGGCGGCAATAGCTCCGATCTTCCCCACAGGGGGAGCAAAAAACACACTATTCACCAGGGATTATTTTTATTTGAATATGTAGGGGTGGGGGCTGCCCAAAATGGGCATGCCAATGCACCTGCCCTCCAAAAAACAAAATGGTCAGTCTTTCTAACCCCGGGGGGAAAATGGGGCAATAACCCCCGATCAGCCCCCCGGGTGGGCATAAAGCACACTAGGCACCAGGGATTTTTTTCTTTTGAATATGTTGGGGCAGGGGCTGCCAAAAATGGGCATGTCAATGCCCCCACCCCACCAAACACTAAAGGGACAGTCCTTCTGGCCCTCGGGGGGCAGATGGGGCAATTGCCCCAAATGTGCTCACCCAGGGGGACAGAAAGCACTCTTGGCACCAGGGATTTTTTTGTTTTAAATATGTAGAGGTGGGGCAGCCCAAAATGGGCATGCTAATGCTGCCACCACACCAAACACTAAAGGGACAGTCTTTCTGCCCCCCTAGGGGGCATATGGGGCAATAGCCTCCGAAATGCCTCCTGAGAGGGGCAGAAAGACCATTAGGAACCAGGGATTACATTTTTATGTAAATTTAGAGGTGGGAGCTGCCCAGAATGGGCATGCCAATGCCCCCACCCCTCCAAAAAAATAGCCAGTCTTTCTGACCAATCCTTGGGGCAGATGGGGGCACTAGCCCCTGATCTGCCCCACCGGGAGGCAGAAAGCCCACTAAACACCAGGGAGTCTTTTCTTTAGCCAGAGTAGAGGTGGGGGCTGCCCAGAATGGCAAATCCACAGCTAGGCACAATGCAAAAAAAGGTCAGTTTTCACTGGAAACATGTAATGTATCCACGTTGCGTTTCGGGCCATTTCCTGTCGTGGGCACTAGGCCTACCCACACAAGTGAGGTACTGTTTTTATCGGGAGACTTGGGGGAATGCTGGGTGGAAGAAAGTTTGTGGTTCCCTTCAGATTCCAGAGCTTTCCATCACAGAAATGTGTGGAAAATGTGTTTTTAAGACACATTTTGAGGTTTGCAATGGATTCTGGGTAACAGAACCTGCTGAGAGCCACACAAGTCACCCCATCCTGGATTCCCCTGGGTGTCTAGTTTTTAAAAAAATTTATAGGTTTGCTAGGTTTCCCTAGGTGCCGGCTGAGCTAGGGCCCAAAATCCACAGCTAGGTACATTGCAAAAAAAGGTCAGTTTCAGTTAAAAAATGTGATGTGTCCATGTTGAGGTTGGGGCTGTTTCCTCTCGTGGGCACTAGACTGACCCACATAAGTGAGGTACCATTTTTATTGGGAGACTTAGGCGAACACAGAATAGTATAACAAGTGTTATTATCATTTGTCTTTCTATGCATTTCTGTTTTCCAAATGTAAGACAGTGTGTAAAAAAGAAGTTATTTTGAAAAATATCCTCTAAGTCACATGCTAATATGGGTACCCAGAAATTTAGAGATGCACAAATAACTACTGCTTCTAAACTTCATATTGTGGTACCATTTCAGAAATACATAGGTTTCTTTGATACCTATTTTTCACTTTTTACATTATACCAAATGAATTGCTGTATACCCGGTACACAATGAATAACCATTGCAAGGTGCAGCTCAGTTATTGGCTCTGTGTACCTAGAGTTCTTGATGAACCTACAAGCCCTATATATCCCGACAACCAAAAGGGTCACACTGACAGGGTTCAGAGGATGTAACGGTATATTGGTCTCAAAAATCTACCGTAGTTAGAAGTAGTTACAGGTGAAAATGTAGGCACTAATAGCTGTATTTTTCAACTCAATTTCAATATTTTTATATTTTAACTATGGGAGCCTTGCTTTTATTATACTTTTATGAAAAAAAAAATCAGTAGGTGTAATCTGTGTAAGACTGAAATCTATACTTTAGAAGCACTTTTTATCTTTATTCTAAATCTATATGTGCATTTAGTGGGAGCCTATATTATACTGTGTATAATGCATATTTAAAATAATGACTTAAACATGCACAGTTCTTTCAGGGACCTCCTAGCACTAAAAATATAAAAATAACTTTTCCCTGCTACACCAAACAGGATTCAATTCTGTGGGCATCCGGCTGGACACATGTACATCTGTAGTGATTGCATTAACCAATAGAAGTTTCATAACATAAAATAGTGCATTTTCCATTGATTGGTTTAACTTTTATTTATTTTTCAGTTAAGGTGAGTGTTATTTTACCTGACTGTGAGAGAGCAACAAAATAGTTACAAAATATTGTGCTCTTTTTAGCGACGCCTTTGATTTTGCCTCCATGCTCACTGACCCGTCCCAATGGCAGTATCCATACTTTTTTTTAATGCACTTAAATCGCTGCATTGAATTGCTTTGAGGTGAGGGAGCCAACAAATTAATAAAGAGAGACGAGCCAATGGTCTGGCTCTGATCTTGTAGTCCATGCACAAGCCAAGCCTGGATGTGCTTGCAATATAAATCATATATCAAACATCATGTAAAATGTAATCAAATTCAAGAAAAGTGTATTTCTTTAACATGTGAAGCATTGACATTAATATTTCACATTAATGTCTATTCAATCAAATACAACAGGATTTTGTACAAGTAATATTTAGACCTCAAGTATTTGAAAGTGCTTTCATACGCATTAATGAAGCAAAAAGAGTTCTGGTGAAGTAAAATATTTGCCTAAGATCACACAATTTATGCAGGGAAGCCGTGATTTATGCCACTTTTCTAATTTAACTTTGTACAAATCATCCAGTGAATGGGTATTTTTCTTTCCTTATGGTAAGGCTTTATGTTTACAATTTTGTGTATTTTTCTGCAGTTTTTCTATTGCGTGAAATCGACCCAAATGTATTAGAGCACTTTACATGAGCACCACTTACATTACACAAGGTCACATTAATTGTTTATAGGCATGGGGAGAATAAGTGGTTTGCTCAGAATCACCAATTGTTGAGCCAATGCTGAGACTCAAACCTGGTTCCCCAGTTCTAAAGTCTTCAGCCCTGGCCCTAACGCCACATCCTGGGTAGGTGGAAGGAGGCAGGCAGAAGCCACATGAAAGCTTGGCTCATTATGGGCTTGAGGTTCCAACAGGAGTTTGAGCTAAGACATAACCAAGCTCAAGCCTGGCTCTAGCTTTCAGTGGCTCATCCAACTCTATAATAGCTATATAAAGTCTAAAAAGTCAGTGATATTAGGATATGATGTCCTGCCTTCTCTTATCTTCATTATGGACCTTTTTTGTTTTAGATATTGTGTCAGATTAACGTGTAATTAACCCCGGCGGGTAACTACGCTCCACTAGCGAAGTTTAAGTAATTTTGCCTACTCCGCGTTCCGTTGCGAACGCGGAGTTCAGGCAAAACTACGACTCCGTGGCGGCGCGTAGTTAGCCGGCCCCTCCACCCTCCCAAATGAATTAAAATTAATCAAAAGGCACTTACCTGCCCCTTGGCTGCCTCCTTATGGACATCGCCGCTCTCCTGCCTCCTCCTCGCAGTCCTGCTTCACTAATAACCCCTACGTTGTACGTCTTGAGCGTAGAGGCAGTAGAGCGGCGATGTCCAGGAGGAGGCAGCCACGGGGCAGGTAAGTGCCTTTTAATTAATTTTAATTATATTGGGAGGGCGCGGAGCGTAGCGGAGTTCCACGGAGTTGCTTTCCAACTCCGTGGAACTTCGCATAGAGGCACTACACCTGCTCCGCCCAGGGTTACCTGTGATCTGTTTTTATTTAACAAAGTATACTAGTCAGCTTACAGAATGGTACACAAACACTGTCTTCTGGTTTTAAAGGGGATTGAGAAAAATAAATTAATCTAGTCAGTGGCTTAACCCCTTGACCGCGATCGGAATTCCGCTCGTATGCGGGACATTCCGATCGCGGGTGGAGTCGTGACGAGCTCAGCTCGTCATGCGCACAGCGCAACCGCGCAGCATGACGAGCTGAGCTCGTCATGAGCACGGAAGGGGTTAAGTGCACTATGTGTAACCGGGAAGCTTCGGTTCAAAGCCCAGATTTCCTGCATGGCTAAATTGTGTGATCTTAGTTAAATTGATTTTTGTTCACAAGTCTAATTTATTTGATAGTGTCATTTGAGAGCACCTTCAAGTAATTCAATTTAAAATAGACTGTGTACAAAAAAATCACTTGTATGTTTTAATAGCCTGGAATGTTCCACCATCCATAACAATAATATTGGCCATATGTAAGGGACACCGGATAATTAGTTTACTTTGTTCTCTCCTGGTGCTGTGAAGAGGGAGGGTTAAGGAATGTTTTAAAGTTCATCTTTAGAAACTTTCACTTCAAATAAATGGTATTACAATGTTGTGATATAATGAACTAAACTGAAACACTACTATGGGGCCGATTCCAATTCGGGCCGGAAAACGTACCGACCGACTCGGTACGGGAATAAAGTCCGACCGACACGTACCTGCGCCGCCCGACCTGGGTAGTACGATGAAATGCATGTGAATCACGACCGACTCGTACGGAACACAAGCCGAACGAACGAACCGGCCGGAAAAACGCTATCCGGCCGGAAAACTACGCGAATCCAACCGACCGACATGCACCCGGAAGGAACCCGAACGAATCCTACACGCGAACTCCGAGCCGCGCAGTACGATGCAATGCGTGGAAAACCTGACCGAGTCGCACGGAGACCAAGCCGCACGACCGACACGCATACAAAACCCAGCCGAAGCAACCCAATACACCGCGACCGACGCGTACGCCGCACAATGAACCTAGCAGAAACACAGCGTGAACGACTCGGAGAAGCTGGCACGAGAAAACTGCAGCGTCCTACTCGGTCAGAAGAACGTCTCCTACATGCACAAAAAAAGCAAATGGAAAAATACAAAAAAAGGGCCAAACAAGCAATGACAAAGTCAATAAATACAGGGGGAAAAAAACAGGGAACAAGGACACACCCCCAACTCCACCTATATAAAGGCCACAAATCCCTACCATGATCCCTTGCAAATTCTACTGACCTGCCAGCACAGAACACCATCACACAGCAACCACAGACACACTCACAGCTCATCCATCACACAAGCCACACACCATTAGCACCTCAACAAATAGCACCCTCACATACACCCAGCAAAACCTACACACACACACACATCAATCACCACCACCACCCATCACCATGCCCCCAAAGAAGAACCATAAGTTCCTAGACAGTGAATTGGAAGTCCTGGTAGATGAGATCCTCAGGGTAGAGCCACACTTGTTTGGCACATTGGTCCAACAGACCCCCATGTCGCAGAAAACCAAGATGTGGGAGAGGATCGTCGACAGGGTCAACGCACAATCACCATGTTTGCGCACAAAGGAAGACATCCAGAACAGGTGGTATGATGTGCACAGGAGGGTCAGGGACCTACTAAAGAAGGATTACATCGTGAGCCAGCGCACCGGCAGTGGCCCTCCTGTCAAACCACTATACCTCAGGCCCTGGGAGGAGAAGGTGCGGGCCATCCTACCACCAGTGAGCGTATATGGACTAACAAACATCCCAGAGCCTGGTGAGTACACAACTAATATACACAATATTGTTTGGCAACACACACACATCACTGTCAAGGGGCTAGTCAAACCATGCACCCTTAGCAATTCCACAGCAACCAGAAGATAATCATACCAAGATGACTATGTTAGTCAGAGAAACACAATACCTGCCATCTCATAGTGATATGTAACAGTGTCATGACAGGTACAAACATAACAATAAATAGAGCAAGCCAGTGGCACAAATATAACAAACAAACAGTCACATATGTTGCCACCACCAGAACACCACCTCACAGGGAAGCTCACTGAAAGGAAGGAATTCTGGGTATGCTGGTGAAGTCAGTGTAGGCAATAGCATGATGGGAGTCGTAGTCACAGATATTGGTCAGCCTCACAATTGGCCCATCAACACCACTCTCAACCATGAACACATCACAGGGAGTAGAAAAGGACTGACAAGATGGCTGACACTGGATACTGCTGTGGGGAGCACAAGGCCCTGCTGGGAACTGGCCACCAACAAACAACAGGAACACACTGTCAGCCATCTTGCCATTGCTGTCACACTCACACACAGTGAACTCCACTCAAAAGGAAGGAGGTATGGGCATGCTGGGAAGGGGGCGTAGGCAATAGCATGATGGGAGTTGTAGACACAGATATTGCTCAGCCTCACAATTGGCCCATCAACACCACTCTGAACCATGCTCACATCACAGGGAGTGGGAAAGGACTGACAAGATGGCGGACACTGGGGACTGCTGTGGGGAGCACAAGGCCCTGCTGGGAACTGTGCACCAACCAACAGCAGGACACCACTGACTGACATCCTGAAAGCTAAATTGCCCCCCCTGCAATGGAAGCACGTTCCATGGTGGGATATCTGGCTGGGTGGGAAGGATGACTGACAGCTCTGACCATAGTTACAAGCAGCTCATCCCACATACCCCCTTAACACAAACTCCACACAACTCACCTGGGAGAATGCAATGCCTCACACTGTAATTTAACATCCCACAAAGAACCACCACACTGGGTTATGCTGTGTGAAGCACAGGGACACCTTTGGGACTTGTAGCCAAACAAACGCCAGGACAACACTGTCAGCCATCCTGCCAGCACAGGCACACTACCCCACAGGGAAGCAGAGTCAAAAGGAAGGAAGTATGGGCATGCTGGGAAGGGGGGTGTAGGCAATAGCATGATGGGAGTGGTAGTCACAGCTCAACATCCCCCACCCACATGGCCCAGCAAGCCAGCACTGAAGCATGCACACTTCACAGGGAGTGGAAAGCCACTTCAAAGATGTCTGACACTGGCCTCAGCTGTGGGGAGCCCAAGGCCATGCTGGGAACTGTGCACCAACAAACAGGACCACACTGTCAGCCATCTTGCATTGCTGTCACACTCACACACAGTGAACTACACTCAAAAGGAAGGAGGAATGGGCATGCTGGGAAGGGGGCGTAGGCAATAGCATGATGGGAGTTGTAGTCACAGACATTGGTCAGCCTCACAATTGGCCCATCAACACCACTCTGAACCATGCTCACATCACAGGGAGTGGAAAACTACTGACAAGATGGCTGAAACTGTGTACTGTTGCAGGGAGCACAAGGCCCTGTTGGGAACTGTGCACCAACAAACAACAGGACCACACTGTCAGCCATCTTGCCATTGCTGTCACACTCACACACAGTGAACTCCACTCAAAAGGAAGGAGGTATGGGCATGCTGGGAAAGGGGCGTAGGCAATAGCATGATGGGAGTTGTAGACACAGATATTGCTCAGCCTCACAATTGGCCCATCAACACCACTCTGAACCATGCTCACATCACAGGGAGTGGGAAAGGACTAACAAGATGGCGGACACTGGGGACTGCTGTGGGGAGCACAAGGCCCTGCTGGGAACTGTGCACCAACCAACAGCAGGACACCACTGACTGACATCCTGAAAGCCAAATTGCCCCCCCTGCAATGGAAGCACGTTCCATGGTGGGATATCTGGCTGGGTGGGAAGGATGACTGACAGCTCTGAACATAGTTACAAGCAGCTCATCCCACATACCCCCTTAACACAAACTCCACACAACTCACCTGGGAGAATGCAATGCTCACACTGTAATTTAACATCCCACAAAGAACCACCACACTGGGTTATGCTGCGTGAAGCACAGGGACACCTTTGGGACTTGTAGCCAAACAAACACCAGGACAACACTGTCAGCCATCCTGCCAGCACAGGCACACTACCCCACAGGGAAGCAGAGTCAAAAGGAAGGAAGTATGGGCATGCTGGGAAGGGGGGGTGTAGGCAATAGCATGATGGGAGTGGTAGTCAGAGCTCAACATCCCCCACCCACATGGCCCAGCAAGCCAGCACTGAAGCATGCACACTTCACAGGGAGTGGAAAGCCACTTCAAAGATGTCTGACACTGGCCTCAGCTGTGGGGAGCCCAAGGCCATGCTGGGAACTGTGCACCAACAAACAACAGGACCACACTGTCAGCCATCTTGCCATTGCTGTCACACTCACACACAGTGAACTACACTCAAAAGGAAGGAGGAATGGGCATGCTGGGAAGGGGGCGTAGGCAATAGCATGATGGGAGTTGTAGTCACAGACATTGGTCAGCCTCACAATTGGCCCATCAACACCACTCTGAACCATGCTCACATCACAGGGAGTGGAAAACTACTGACAAGATGGCTGAAACTGTGTACTGTTGCAGGGAGCACAAGGCCCTGCTGGGAACTGTGCACCAACAAACAACAGGACCACACTGTCAGCCATCTTGCCATTGCTGTCACACTCACACACAGTGAACTCCACTCAAAAGGAAGGAGGTATGGGCATGCTGGGAAGGGGGCGTAGGCAATAGCATGATGGGAGTTGTAGACACAGATATTGCTCAGCCTCACAATTGGCCCATCAACACCACTCTGAACCATGCTCACATCACAGGGAGTGGGAAAGGACTGACAAGATGGCGGACACAGGGGACTGCTGGGGGGAGCACAAGGCCCTGCTGGGAACTGTGCACCAACCAACAGCAGGACACCACTGACTGACATCCTGAAAGCCAAATTGCCCCCCCTGCAATGGAAGCACGTTCCATG
Source organism: Calotriton arnoldi (assembly GCA_963921515.1). Lineage (NCBI taxonomy): Eukaryota > Metazoa > Chordata > Amphibia > Caudata > Salamandridae > Calotriton > Calotriton arnoldi. The sequence goes on along the minus strand of CAWUFW010003204.1, from coordinate 124,147 downwards.
GTGGGATATCTGGCTGGGTGGGAAGGATGACTGACAGCTCTGACCATAGTTACAAGCAGCTCATCCCACATACCCCCTTAACACAAACTCCACACAACTCACCTGGGAGAATGCAATGCCTCACACTGTAATTTAACATCCCACAAAGAACCACCACACTGGGTTATGCTGTGTGAAGCACAGGGACACCTTTGGGACTTGTAGCCAAACAAACGCCAGGACAACACTGTCAGCCATCCTGCCAGCACAGGCACACTACCCCACAGGGAAGCAGAGTCAAAAGGAAGGAAGTATGGGCATGCTGGGAAGGGGGGGTGTAGGCAATAGCATGATGGGAGTGGTAGTCAGAGCTCAACATCCCCCACCCACATGGCCCAGCAAGCCAGCACTGAAGCATGCACACTTCACAGGGAGTGAAAAGCCACATCAAAGATGTCTGACACTGGCCTCAGCTGTGGGGAGCCCAAGGCCATGCTGGGAACTGTGCACCAACAAACAACATGACCACACTGTCAGCCATCTTGCCATTGCTGTCACACTCACACACAGTGAACTCCACTCAAAAGGAAGGAAGTATGGGCATGCTGGGAAGGGGGGTGTAGGCAATAGTATGATGGGAGTTGTAGTCACAGACATTGGTCAGCCTCACAATTGGCCCATCAACACCACTCTGAACTATGCTCACATCACAGGGAGTGGAAAACTACTGACAAGATGGCTGAAACTGTGTACTGTTGTAGGGAGCACAAGGCCCTGCTGGGAACTGGGCACCAACAAACAACAGGACCACACTGTCAGCCATCCTGCCAGCACAGGCACACTACCCCACAGGGAAGCAGAGTCAAAAGGAAGGAAATATGGGCATGCTGGGAAGGGGGGTGTAGGCAATAGTATGATGGGAGTTGTAGTCACAGACATTGGTCAGCCTCACAATTGGCCCATCAACACCACTCTGAACCATGCTCACATCACAGGGAGAGGGAAAGGACTGACAAGATGGCGGACACTGGGGACTGCTGTGGGGAGCACAAGGCCCTGCTGGGAACTGTGCACCAACCAACTGCAGGACACCACTGACTGACATCCTGAGAGTCAACCTGAACCCACAGCAAGCGTGGCATGCTTCATGGCGGGATAACTTGGCTGGGTGGAGAAGGAGGGCCGGATGTCCACCAAATACAACCAATGCTGGCCATGCACACACCTCAACATTCACATTTAAATGCCTCAGGTTTGCAGGACAATGTGCTACACCAATATCAACATCTTACTGTGACAACTTAGGTCAATGCAATGTACAGGGCCGCATCCAGAGGTACAGTCACAACTGTCAGGTGTGTGAACCATTGATGCCTGTAGAAACATAACATACATTGTGTGTCTCTTCCAAAAACAGGTGATGATGGGGACACAGCAGCAGACGAGGAGGAGTCCCAGTCCCAGGCTCCGGGGGACACTGAGCTCACTGGTGTGGAACAGCCTCTGCCCTCCTCGGATGGCGTAGACCTACCTGGCCCCTCCGGTGTGAGTCATCATGCAGCACCAGCAGGACCAACATCTGCACCCCCTGCACCCACCCCTCCAACAACTGCCAACACACAGACCACCCCCGCCGACACGGACAGACCAAGGACCACCAATGACAGCAGCACTGGGACCCTGGCCCAACGTCGAGCTACGGACAACGACCACAGTAACAACCCACAAGGGGGCCCAGGGACACCTGTGCGTGCCACCGCAGGTCCCGCACGTGTCGCCAGGGGTGGTGGGAGGGGTGGTAGACATAGGTCGCTGTTTGCAGAGGGGTCTGGACTGCATGATGACCCACAACTGGTACGCATTGCTGATGCGTACCAGAATAGCACCGGAGAGGTCACCCAGGTAGTGGGGATCCTCAAGGACATTCAACAGCAGCAGGCTGCCCATCATGCCCGCTTGGACTCACACATGTCCCGTGTGGAGACACACATGTCCCGTGTGGAGACACACATGTCCTGTGTGGAGACACACATGTCTGGCATGGAGTCCAAGTGGGACACATTGCAAGAACTGACAGCGGTGCATAGGGACATATTGACATGCCTCCGCCAGATTAGCACCAACATGGCCACACCTCCCTGTGTGCCCACAACATCTGGTGCTGCAACACCTGCAACTGCCACAGGGAGGGAGGAGGACTCTGGCGGAGAGTCCCCTGCACCGCAGCAGCCTGCCCGTGAGGGTCCTCCCCCAAAGAAGAGGGGTCGTCCGAGGAAGGAAAACTGAGAGGTCGATGGACATGTACATCCCCCAGGAAGCCAACACCTGTTCTGGAAATTCTCCTTTGTGTGCAAACAGTTCACCCTGTCGAATGCAACCCAACTCACCCACATGACATGGGGAGTTCAAGTTGGACCAATGTATCAGATCACTGTTGACTTTACCCTGGACATTTCTGCTACCAAGACTTCCAACTCACCTGGGAACTTTGGATCACAATCCCAATGTACAGCACCCAGCATCCTGTGCACTAACCTCACAAATGTATGTAATAAACTCACCAATACACCATACTTGCCTCTGTTGTGATTCCAACGTTGTTATCGTCACGGAGATGATGATCTGCTAAATGACACCGTGCATGCTAACTGCCACAGCAAGTTCAACACCGTCATGTGACTCATGGTGACGTGACACATATGAGGGAGACACACCACTAGGGCTACACAACACATACACACCAGGGCCATCGGACTCATCGCCTACACTGATGTTGCCAGGAAATAGTGGAATGCACAGACACCACACCTATTCAGAGTCCGTGTTAACTAGCCCACAGGTGCAGTAAGCAAATGTCAGTCAGAAATGTGACCACAGACAACGCACATCCCAAAGTGAAGCACAGGTTTATTACACATTTGCAACATGTTGTTTCCACCACAGATGCAAGGTAATCCCACATGCCAGTGGCCACACAGCCAACAAGTGTAGAAGAAAGAAAGTCCAGGGGTGTGGGGCACATCACCTGTAGGGAAACGACTGCTTCCACCCTGGAAGTTGAATCATGGTGTCGGGGATCCAAGTTGACCAAACAACTCTGAGAGCGCCCTGTGAAGGACAGACATGACACACAGTCAAAAGCACTGAAGAACAGGACAGAACTGCAATACCCATGCACAATACATGTCACAAGATACCTACACAAAAACAAGTTAGCATGTCAACACTGTTGGGGAGTACAGACTACCTGTAAGGACACATCGCTGCACGCATACAGTCAAGTAGCACATGGCCACACTCAAACAGCAACAGAGCACCACCAACACATATCATGCAAACTCAAATCATAGACATGACATCTCTGGATACTCACATTCAGCTGAAGAAGCTGTTGATGAGCTGTGTGCGGACATCACCATCATCATCATCATCATCATCACTGGCATCGTGGCCCAGGCCAGGATCCTCCACAGGTGGCGGATGTTGGTCATCGTCATCCAGGATGAGAGGTAATTCCTTCCGCACTGCCAGGTTGTGTAGCATGCAGCAGACGATGACAATCTTGCACACCTTTGCTGGGGCATATGGGAGGGCCCCTCCTGTCTTGTCCAGGCAGCGGAAGCGGCTCTTCAGGAGACCAAATGTCCGCTCGATCACTCTCCTGGTCCGACCATCTGCCCCATTGTAGCGCATCTGGGCTGGTGTCACAGGGTTCCTGAGGGGTGTCAGCAACCACTGCATGTTGGGGTATCCGGAGTCACCTACAGACAGACAATTGCACATTAGCTGAGTTGGAAAAGAGTGCGGAACACAACATAGCAGCACACACACAATGGTACAAAGTCAGTACACACCGACAAGCCAGGCACGCTGGTTCCGCATCTGTGACATCATCCTCGGGATGCGACTACTCCTCATCACGAAGGCATCGTGTGCCGAACCAGGGAAACGGGCACACACATGTGAGATGGTCTTATCTGCAAGACATACCACCAGAGCATTGATCGAGTGATAATGTTTACGGTTCCTGTATGCCTGCTCATGTGCCTGTGGTGGTACCAAAGCCACATGTGTCCCATCAATGGAGCCAATGACATGTGGCATCCTCCCCAGGGCATAGAAGTCACTCTTGACGTCAGTGAGTTGGCGACGTGTAGGGAAATAGATGTACTGGTTCAGACATCTCAACATTGCCTCCAAAATATCGCGTAGCACACGGCTGAACATAGTCTGTGACATCCCACCAGCAGTCGCCACAGTGTGTTGAAAGGTACCGGTGGCAAAGAAGTGTAGGGCTGCCATCACCTTCACCTTGGGGGTCAGCGCTGTAGGGTGCGGCCGGCCAGGTTGCAAATGTGGTGCCAGGCGCACTGCCAAATCCTCAATCAGCTGCATGGTGAAGCGGTACCGTTGGATGCAGTCACGTTCCACCATCGTTGCAAGGTCAGGGAATGGTCTATGGACAGCTGGTGCCCTGCAGTGCATAGGTGAGGAAAGGAAGATTGTCAGTCACCCTACATATGTGGCATAGACCAGACTCAATATCACATGATACAACATTACGAGACACAAGTACATGATGTGTGTGCCGTTCCGTAAGGACATGTATGGCACCGAAATGGACAACATTTAACATCACAGTTCAACATGTGTCCTCAACAAGTCCCAGGTTGTGCTATGGGATATCATTAGGCTGTGTCATAGTACCCATGTACTGCTGTCACGTTCCAAACACACACCACAGTGACATGTGAGGACAGATGTGCCCCAGGCATCACAGCTCATTGACAGGTAGATTCCCAGGGACCCTGTATTGCCACATGGACACTGGCATGACATGGTGCATCATGAATACACCACAGCAAAACAACCATGACCCCCACAGGTAGTGCTCCCTGTTGCCTCTGCAGGACAGACATGGACGTCTGTGACACACACACGCACAACATCAAAGGCCATGCACAAACAACGTGGATGTGGAGACTGTCTCCCATTGTGCACATGGAATCAGAGTCATTGTATATACAACATGCACACAGACTGTGGAGGGCCATCACCATTGTGGCAATGGGTCACCCTGTGACGTACATACCGTCCCACATGGGACCCAGGGGGTATGTGACATGACATACACATACCCAACCTGGAAATGTGACCGTGCCACATGCTCTGAAATGAACAGTTGCACATCACAGTGGCCATGTGCACTACACACAAAGGAACCTGTCCCCATGAACACGTGCACAGCCTGGGAGTGGCTGCCCCCAAGTGCCACCCCAAAAACCACATGTTGACCCCCATACACAGAAAAGGTAATGCTGCCTTACATGCCTTAGGATACAGTGTGGACAGGCTGTGGTGTTGTAGGTGTGCCCCTGAGTCCCTGGCAAGTATATGTTACTGGCATACGTTCACCAGTGACAAGCATGGTGACATATGCGAGAAACCTGTACAGGGAAGCGTTGTACAGCAATGGACCGATCGGTGCGCACGCACTGGCCATTGAATCTGTCATGTGCGGGTACGCGTTGTACAGCAATGGACCGATCGGTGCGCACGCACTGGCCATTGAATCTGTCATGTGCGGGTACGCGTTGTACAGCAATGGACCGATCGGTGCGCACGCACTGGCCATTGAATCTGTCATGTGCGGGTACGCGTTGTACAGCAATGGACCGATCGGTGCGCACGCACTGGCCATTGAATCTGTCATGTGCGGGTACGCGTTGTACAGCAATGGACCGATCGGTGCGCACGCACTGGCCATTGCATTTGTCATGTGCGGGTACGCATTGTACCCTGAATACGCGTTGTACTGCAATGGACCGATCGGTGTGCACGCACTGGCCATTGAATCCATCATGTGCGGGTACGCGTTGTACAGCAATGGACCGATCGGTGCGCACGCACTGGCCATTGCATTTGTCATGTGCGGGTACACATTGTACCCGGAATACGCGTTGTACAGCAATGGACCGATCGGTGTGCATGCACTGGCCATTGAATCCGTCATGTGCGGGTACGCGTTGTACAGCAATGGACCGATCGGTGCGCACGCACTGGTCATTGCATTTGTCATGTGCGGGTACGCGTTGTACCCGGAATACGCGTTGTACAGCAATGGACCGATCGGTGCGCACGCATTGGCTATGGGCTGGCATGGCAACGGACGCGTTTTCAAATGTTTAACGAGTCTGATGCTGTGAATTCAGTTGGCCACCCACAACAATGTTGCAAATTCATGGGTGTCATGAAGTTGAACTTTCGAAGGATGCTGTGGGCGTGTGTAAGTGGTGCAATACCATGGATTGGCCAGATTCAGATGATGCAAACGACTTGGACCTATCACTTTGGACACATGGGACAGTATCTGCCTCACTTGAATAGTCTGGAGCACACCCATATTATTTCTCACTTGTTCTTTTCTGAATTCATCAAGTTCGGCGTGCATGCACCCTTATAATGCTCCGTTCCAGTAAGCACTTGTAATGATACTTCCAAAAATATGGACCCGCCTTTTGTAGATCCAAAAGGGTTGTACAGCCTTATGCACTAGTGTTTGAATTTCTTCCACTTAAACCACAGTAATCAAGGGGCATATTAGCAAGGGCACTATCGCCGCTTTAGCGGCACTTTTTGCCGCTAAAGCGGCAATATTCTTATCGCCCTATCAGCAAACTGTCTCTAACAGCAGTTAGAGACAGTTTTCGGGCATTAGCGCCCGTGTTTTTACCGCTTTGCATGTCAGCGATATTTATCGCTAATGACATGCAAAGTGGGCGTTCCCGACGAACAAACCTGGGAAACACCCGCTAACAGGCCTATCGCCTATTAGCAAGGTGGCCATGGCCCCAGTTAGCGACGTGAAAAGTCGCGCTAACTGGGGTCATCGCCATTTATTTAACACCTGCAATTAGCAGGTGTTAGCCATATCTAACATGGGGGGGGTGGATTATGCTGATACGACCACAGGGTCGTATCAGCAAGGTTATCGCCGTTTTCCATGAAACATCGCTGGAAAACCAGCGATGTTTCATGGAAAACACCGCTATGGCTGGAATAATTATCGCCATAGCGCTAAATGTCGCTAATACAGCGTTAGCATGGCAAATTATTCCGACGATAGCCGGCGATAAAAAAGTGCTCGCTAAACACGCTTTGCGATGTTTAGCGCACTTTTTAGATAATATGCCCCCAAGTCTTTATTCTTGTTAATCACGCTTTTATTCACAGTTAATCCATCACGCCAAAGACTCGAAATTCCACATTCTTATGCATGTTGCTTATTCCAAAATTGCCCATCCAGGCCTATTCTAGAACAGTTAAACAGATTTCCGAGTTCTTCTATTTACGATCTCTACACCCAATGCATTTCGGTTTATTTTAAACCTTCTTCAGGGGTATCTGTAGTATGTAAAAGATATATATACGTCTGTCAGCCACAAGATCATAATAATAATAACATCCAATCATTGATTAAATCATGTAACGATAACATGGGAAAAACATCTTGAATAACCCAGCGTTAAACTGAAACATGTGAATAAATCCACCCCTCTGCTCCCACCCGTGTAACATCCAACAGACAAAAATGCATTTGTACTTGTGTCATTATTAATGTGCCCCACATTTTTAACCCAAATTGCTCTACACCATGGGTACTCACAAACTTTCTCTCGGGGGCCAAATTTACAGTGTGGTTTGTGGCCGAGGGCCGCACCGGTGGGGGCGGGGTCAGTGGGGGAGGGGGGCGGGGCTAGAGCACAAAAAAAAACTATGACCATGAGGTTGAACACAGGCCCCTGCAGCGGACGCCTTCGTCCACTGAGCCACCAGACCTGGCATACACACATCTCTCTCTCTCTCTCTATCTATCTCTCTCTCTCGCTATCTCTCCCTCCCTCTCTCTCCCCCGTCTCCCTCCCTCTCTCTCCCTCTCTCTCTCCCTCTCCCTCTCTCTCTCTCTCTCTCTCTCTCCCTCTGTCTCACTCACTCTGTCTCTCTCTTTCTCTGTCTCCCTCCCTCTGTCTCTGTCTCCCTCCCTCTCTGTCTGTCTGTCTCACTCTCTCTCTCTCTCTGTCTGTCTCCCTCCGTCTGTCTCCCTCCCTCTCCCTCCCTCTGTCTCCCTCCCTCTGTCTCCCTCCCTCTGTCTCCCTCCGTCTGTCTCCCTCTGTCTGTCTCCCTCTGTCTGTCTCCCTCCGTCTCCCTCCCTCCCTCTGTCTGTCTCCCTCCCTCTGTCTGTCTCCCTCCGTCTGTCTCCCTCCCTCCCTCTCCCTCCCTCTGTCTCCCTCCCTCTGTCTCCCTCCCTCTGTCTCCCTCTATCTGTCTCCCTCTATCTGTCTCCCTCTATCTGTCTCCCTCTATCTGTCTCCCTCTATCTGTCTCCCTCCCTCTGTCTGTCTGTTGCCCTCTGTCTCCCTCTCTGTCTCTCTCTGTCTCCCTCTGTCTGTCTCCCTCTGTCTGTCTCCCTCTGTCTGTCTCCCTCCATTTGTCTGTCTCCCTCCCTCTGTCTGTCTCCCTCCGTCTGTCTCCCTCCCTCTCCCTCCCTCTGTCTCCCTCCCTCTGTCTCCCTCCCTCTGTCTCCCTCCCTCTGTCTCCCTCTATCTGTCTCCCTCTATCTGTCTCCCTCTATCTGACTCCCTCCCTCTGTCTGTTGCCCTCTGTCTCCCTCTCTGTCTCTCTCTGTCTCCCTCTGTCTGTCTCCCTCTGTCTGTCTGTCTCCCTCCCTCTCCCTCCCTCTGTCCCCCTCCCTCCCTCTCCCTCCCTCTGTCTGTCTGTCTCCCTCTCCCTCTGTCTCCCTCCCTCTGTCTCCCTCCCTCTGTCTCTCTCGGTCTCCCTCCCTCTGTCTCCCTCGGTCTCCCTCTCTGTCTCCCTCTCCCTCTGTCTCCCTCTCCCTCTGTCTCCCTCTCCCTCTGTCCCTCTCCCTCTGTCTCCCTCCCTCTGTCTCCCTCCCTCTGTCTCCCTCCCTCTGTCTCCCTCTCCCTCTGTCTCCCTCTGTCTCTGTCTCCCCCTGTCTCCCTCTCTCTCTGTCTCCCTCTGTCTCCCTCTCTCTCTGTCTCCCTCTCTCTCTGTCTCCCTCTCTCTCTGTCTCTCTCGGTCTCTCTGTCTCCCTCTGTCTCCCTCTCTCTCTGTCTCCCTCTCTCTCGGTCTCCCTCTCTCTCGGTCTCCCTCTCTCTCTGTCTCCCTCTCTCTCGGTCTCCCTCTCTCTCTGTCTCTCTCGGTCTCTCTGTCTCCCTCTCTCTCTGTCTCCCTCTCTCTGTCTCCCTCTCTCTGTCTCCCTCCGTCTCCCCCCCGACTGTCTCCCTCTGTCTCCCCCTCTCTGTCTCCCCCTCTCACCTCACCCTGCGTGTGTGTCAGCCCGGCTGAGACCGCTTCCCGGGAACACACACCGCCACAGCCACACCCGAGTACTTCACAGGTCTTTAAAAGACCATTCACTTGTTAATGAGGCTTTGTTGTATTTCACCTCTTCTTAGCGCCCCTGCATCTCCTGCAGGGGCGCTAATAAGAGGTGAAATACAACAAAGCCTCATTAACAAGTGAATGGTCTTTTAAAGAATCGCCCGGCTCCCATAGAGCAGAGTGTCTCAGAGTCCGCGCTGCTGCAACCGGCGGTGTTTGCTGACACTTTAAAAAAACACATGTATGATGTCTGCAAGGTCCGTGGGCCGCCAAGGAAGGCTTGCCGGGCCGCTGGCGGCCCGCGGGCCGTACTATGAGTACCCGTGCTCTACACCAAACAACCCCATATTTCCACCAAACTCATATAGTGCGCTCATCGCTGTATGTAAACTCACCCCCACACCCCATTCTTGTCACTTATCCCATTATCCTTTATATAAGCTCTTACATACCTGATGTAATCTGTTTTTGCAAGCGCCTTGTTCTTCCCATGCGCGCACAACATAACTGAATAACCACCCAATGCTCACTCACTAACTTAAAAACTACGTTACCAGCCCCACCTGCGAACACCATGATTAGCACGTATTGCGTCCACATTTGCCCGCCCCACCGAAACTCCTTGTTTAAAGCAATACCACCCATATCCTAAATCGTGTGCTTAAAAATAATTCACATCCTCATTTAATCTCAAAATCAACACATGCGTGAATCCCCGTAACATGACCTCATGTCCAATAGTCACTTAATATATATAAACTCCTTCATGTCGATAACTCTCATAAACAGTCTTTGGCGTGAAAACGAATCCTTCAATGCTCTTTGCTTATTTTCTTCCATCGGGGTGCTAACCAGAGCTGGAACAGTTTTAATATACATCACTTGAATAGTCTGGAGCACACCCATATTATTTCTCACTTGTTCTTTTCTGAATTCATCAAGTTCGGCGTGCATGCACCCTTATAATGCTCAGTTCCAGTAAGCACTTGTAATGATACTTCCAAAAATATGGACCCGCCTTTTGTAGATCCGAAAGGGTTGTACAGCCTTATGCACTAGTGTTTGAATTTCTTCCACTTAAACCACAGTAATCAAGTCTTTATTCTTGTTAATCACGCTTTTATTCACAGTTAATCCATCACGCCAAAGACTCGAAATTCCACATTCTTATGCATGTTGCTTATTCCAAAATTGCCCATCCAGGCCTATTCTAGAACAGTTAAACAGATTTCCGAGTTCTTCTATTTACGATCTCTACACCCAATGCATTTCCGTTTATTTCATGCTCACTGAGTAGTTTCCCCCCCCCCAAAGTGTGTAGTCACATGCACTGAACAGGTACAGTGCAGTAACAGTGCATTACAACAAGGTTTACTTCCCATGCAATTATACCATGTAGTAACTGCTGGCAAACTGTTCTTAGCCATCGTTGCACTGACTGTGAACATCATATGCCCCTGTGATTGAGACATGTATATCCAACTGTGTGATGCACGGATATGTTGCATGTGTAGTAATGGCCTTTTCACTTTGTCATCCTCACAGGTTGATGCCCACCAGAAGCAGGAAATCTGGCTGACCATCGCCCGGGCAGTGAGATCCGTGGGTGTCTACAGGCGCCGGATCCGCAACTGCCAGAAGAGGTGGCAGGACCTTCGTGGCTGGACCCGGAGGATCGCAAGGGTCCAGCTGAAGCTGTTGCCTCCTCGCAGGAGGGGCGGACACCAGACCCTGACCCCCCACATGCTCCGGATCCTGGCGGTGGTCTTCCCTGACCTGGATGGGAAGCTGAAGGACAGACAGCAGCAAGGAGGGGGTGAGTCCATGACTGCACTGTGAACTGTGTCTGACATGCTATGTGCCCTCCTCTGGCCTTGTTAAACTTCCACAATACATCAGTCTTGTGGTCCAGGACTCATGTCCCTCAATTGTGACATGCCCACTACTCATCTGATACGCAGGTGTGGTCCTTACAATCTGGAAATTGTGTCACTTGGGTACTGTGTCCTTGCATTTTGCTTTGCTCAAGTTGGGGGACTGCATTTCTTCCCGTGACTTTGTGGTGTGCTGCATGGGTGGGTCAATTGCTCACACAATGCCTTAGTCCTGACATGTAATCTGGGTGTAGCTTTGATATGTGGTCCACTTGCTGATCTGAATCACCACATGTCCCTGGGGTATTTGGCACACCCCCATGCTGCGGGTGGGAACAATGTTTGGGCCTCAGGAGTATGTTTATCAAGTGTGTCACACATGCTTAGCCACCTGCCTACTGTCCAGGGCTCATCCCTCCTTCAAGTGGAGCAGGACAGTCATGCCTACTCCAGGGCATACAATACACTCTGTACTCCCACTCCCGTGTATCAGCTGACATGTTATGATCAGTGAAATGTTCCCTCAGGTGTCTGCCTCTGTGTCATTGTGCTGTGGCTTCGTTGTCAGGACTACTGGGATGTTAATCGGTTAGGGCTCAGCATGCCATCTGAGATGTGTCCATGGGTGACGATACTTCTGTGACTTATAGGTGTTTGATCACTTGACTGTGCACACAGGTGTATGCGACTGTGAATTTTAGGCAGCTGTTTTTCATTCACAGCAGACTGTGAGGTGCTCAGGTTCTGAGAGTTGTGTTTCATGTCTCCCATATGTCCAATTGGTATGACGTGGACAAATAAGAGTTCAGATGATGTGGTTAGTGGGGTATGGACATGTGCACTTGTCAGATACATAACTTGCATTCACCATGTCCTAGGATTGTGACACAGTGCAGACTGTTGTTGTCTGGCTGCCATGCCCATGTGACTGGAGACAGTGATGTATGACTTTGCAGGCATGCCTGTGCCATGGCATTGAACTTTCTAAGAGTGATCCTGCAGGGGAGTGACATGTGCAACATGCACCCCATTGTGGCATTGACTATCCGGACATGGGTGCATCATGGTGTCTGGTGCTGGTATGCATCACATGCATTTCAAATTAGACTCTGGCCTTCCCTTTATCCGGACACCTGTACTGACTCAGTGGCAAGAGATGTGATGTGTGCATGTTCACATACTTCACCGTGTTCTCTGCAATGTCCAACAACTGTGTAGGTGGTGCATGTGTCCACACTGGGGTATTACCATCAGACAGGCACCAGACCGATGTGTGCAAGGGCAGGAGGGGTGTGAGTTCCATGGTTGACCATCAGACTGACAATTGGCTTCTCCTAATCTGTGTGAGGACTATTGGCAATGCTCAACTAAGGATGCCAGGGCTTGCTCTGTAATGTGCTGCACTTACTGTGGTGTGTGCGGTCAGTGCAGGTGACTGATGTTTGTCTGTTTCCCTAATTGTATGCAGATACTTCCACGGCCACAGGAGGGGAGAGCTCCACGGACCAGGAGGAGCTGCAGAGCCAGACTGGGTCAACAGCCGACGAGTGGTCGGAGGGACCCAGTGGCACGGAGGGCGAGGGGAGCCACACCGAGGAGTCCTCAGCACCATCCACCTCAGCTGAGGACCACAGCAGCTCGGAGGATGACTCCCTTGTGGAGGCGGGTGTCAGCAGCCACCACACCCCAGCTAGTCTGTCTGGCCCCGCCACCACCACCACCACCGCCCTCCCATTGGCTCCCATTCCAGAGGTCCGTGGAGGCTCCCATGTTCGGGAGCGTGTCTCCTTCATGCCAGGCACCGCACCCCCTGCCCCTGTGTCCCCTGCTGCCCTGAGTGAGGAGTCTGTGTACCTACTTTGGCAGCTCCATGTAGGGCAGACAGCAATGCTGAGTGTCCTCCATGCACACACCACTCTGTTGACACAGCTGGTGTCGTTCATGGAGGGCATCTCAACAGGTATGTCTGCCCTACAGAGGAGCAATAAGTCCATGGACTCCTCCCTGATGGCAGCAGTGTTCCTCCTCCAACAGTCCCTCACCCCTCCTACCTCTGCCCCATCCACACTTCCTGGCACCCTACCTGTCCCAAGCACATGCACACCTGCACGGTCACCCAAACACACAGACACGAGCAGCACAGAAACACCCACAACAAAGGCAAGACGTGCACACAAGCATCCTCAGGGGACTGATACCACACCCACAGGGGATGGGGATGAGACACACACACAGGCATCCACAGTCACTCCGCAGTCCTCCAAATCCTCTACCTCCAAGACCCCTTCCCTTGCCTCACCTGCAACCCCACCTACACAGAAAATCTTCCTCTGTGACCACGGCCTCTTCCCCTCCAATCCCGCTGATCCAGCATACAGGGGGAAGAGGAAGTCCACCCACACAGAGGGGAGTGCCCCTCGCCCCCAGACACCCTCCCCCAGGCGCAGACAGATGGGGGCCCCCACCCGCAAGTCCCCCCGGTCCCGGAAGAGCAAGACCCCACCACCGCCCTGCAAGTCAAGCACACAGTCTCCTTCCTCCATCCCTCAGGCCCCCACAACACAGGTTCCCCCACCACACCCTGCCCCAGGTTCCCCCACCCACAGATACACCATCCCCAAAATGATCCGTCCTTCTCCACCTCCCACTTGCTCTTCCAGCACCACACCCCCCGCTGCACATGTCACTGCCACTGGTGTGGAGACCGTGTCCTCCCCCTCTGTCCTGCCCACCTTACCTGAACCCCATTCTACTCCCCTGGAGATGGGCACTGCAGTGGAGTCCAGTAACACCCCGTCTGACTTGGGCACTGCAGTGGGGAACCTGTCCTCTTCATCTGGCCAGCCCACTGGAGTTGTGCCGGCACCCACACCATCCGGCTCATGCCCCCCAGTTGTGCCGGCACACACCATGTCAGACACCTCCACTGCAGTTATCAGTGACTCTCCAGCACCAGCCACCCCTTCCCTGCCTCCTTCTGGTGAGCCCTGATCCTGTCCCTGCGGTGCCTGGCCTGCCCCCCCGTATACCCCTCTGAGGGGAATGTCCCTGCTCCATGTCAGTGCAGGCAAGCAGAGGGTGACATCTGCCACTGTCACCCTGTTTGGACTTGATTCATGGACTGGACATTGGCCTTTGTGTTTTTTCTTGACTTTAATTTACTATTTAACATATGCTGATTAAAGCTACTTTCAGTTCTCTAGTGGTTTTGCTTCAGATGTACATGATGTTGATGATGCTAACCATGCCCTTGCTGCAGTGATGTTGATTTTTGATGTCAGGTAAATGAGGTGTTACTGTGCAGGACCCCATGTGGTCCAGGGGGAATGTGTCCTATCCTGTGTGTAGCCATGTCATCCTTTGTATCAATATGAGGGTGTCATGTTTTCCATATTTGCAAATGGGATTCCCTACCTGTGTTTTTCAATATCACATCTGTGGCTTACACCCCTGCACATCAAATGTGCTTGCCATTGTTCAATTGGTCTATTTCCCTGACCGTGTGACCATCTCCAATGGACATGCATGTTTTGGCATCAATGGGGAGGGACTCATCTGTGGTATCAGTGCAACTTGCTATACATGTGTATTTGATCGGTGCTGATGATTTGGGTGACTATGCCATGACCAGGCTGATGTGACGGGAGCCTTCATTTTGTGCTTATTGTTGACTGAGTGAACAAGTGTTCTGCTGACATGATAGCGCCCTGCAGAGACAACGTATGGCACAGCTTTTCTCACACAGGAGTGGAGTCCCCTCATGGCAGTGTGTAAATCTGTGACATTGCCTGAGCCCAAGGTGTGTGTTGTGTGAGCATGTCTGTGTGTGTTCACTTCCATTTTGCTACGCAGGCTGGGGGCCCTAGTGATGTTCCTGTTTGTGATGCTTGCTGAGTTGAGCAATGTTCCCCCCAGATCTTCTCCCTGGGTGCTCTGTGATGTGGGTGCATGGCACATTACTGGTGATCAGGGTGTCATCCATAGGTGTGTTTGCTGTCAGGGCTGAGTTTGTGGGCAAACGCAGATGAGACACAGTCAGGATTCCCCTTGGCACTTGTGGGTTACACGAGTCATGTAATTTACAATCTGCGTTAGCTTCCAGTGATTGTGACACGTTGTGTGTGTGACTGCTGCCACTCCTCAGGGTCAGAGCTGCAATGTTGGAAGTTGTCTATGTGTGTTGTTTGTGGGTGAGCTTGCCATCTTCATTGGTGTGTGACTGTGTCCGGGATCCCATTGGTTGGTGTGGATTTGACGTCATGCCCATGTACAGCGTACTGTGCAGTGTGTGAGACATTCACAAGTCTTGTTGACTGGCCATGTGTGATGGGTATCTCTGCCTTAGTTCCCCCCACCACCCCTGGGATTGTCATGGGTGCATGTGCAATGTCACCAGTCCATGTGAGCTTCACTGCTTCACATTGTTGGAGATCAAGGTGTGTGGTGTTGAGTGTGTGCAAATGAGAGTTGATGCACGGCTGGACCCCTACCTCCATGTTTGCCTTGGCTGACAGGCCGTGCTGTTTTATTTGTGCTTGTGTAGGTGTGATGGTAGTTAGTTGCTCAGGACACATGACTGTGGTTCACAGTGTGTACGACATCTACCTTTGTCATCACAGTGGGATTTTCATGCAGGCCAGTGTCACCACAATGTGGGCTCCCTGGGGGTAGTGCTGTGGTGGGTCTGTCTCTTGCTGTGTTATTTGCTGTTCCTACAAGCTTGTGTGACATTTGTGATTTGGGCTCCCTCTTATCTAACAATGCCTGATTGCCCACTTAGGGGAATCCGATACATGAGTTACTTTTGTGTGGCACTGTGTTGACATCTGTGTAATGGGGATTCAGGCCTCCTCGTGTGTTGTGTGTTTGCCTGGGGACACTGGCATACCACCCCCCTCACCTGTGGTGTTTGATATGCAGTGTGAGTCTGCCTGTTTGTGTTTGTGCATTTGCACCACTGCATTGGCATATCATTAGTGTGCCATTGGCTGTATGTTGTTTGGTAGCTTACCCCTGCTGTCCCTGGGACTCCTAGGTCATCAGTCAGCACAATGATCATGGTTTGTATGTCCCATTGCTGCCATGGTATTGTATTTATTCACCTGACATCTACAGTCTCCACAGGATATCTACATTTCTGTGTCCATTGGTGCAGATATGTGGATCTGCATTGTGATGGTCACTTCTGTCATTGTGTTATTTGTGAATGTTGACAATGTGAGCCCCCATGGGTGATGTTTGTCTGCACATGGCCAAAGCGATGTTTCATTTGCACTGCACTGTTTGCCTCACCCAATCTCTGTTGCTATGGGACACAAGCACTGCTATGCCACTGATGTGTTTGTTGTTGTGTGACCAGGAATGATCCATGCAGTTTGGCATTTGCAGCTTTTACCATGACTACACTTCCCTTTTGGTCACTGTGATGATGGGGGTTTAGGCCCCATTGCCACAATGTTCAAAATGTGCTTCAGGTATGGACCCCACACTTCCCTTTTGGTCACTGTGATGATGGGGGTTTAGGCCCCATTGCCACAATGTTCAAAATGTGCTTCAGCTATGGACCCCACACTTCCCTTTTGGTCACTGTGATGATGGGGGTTTAGGCTAGGCCTGGGCGGTAAATTCCGTTCCGCTTGCGGAATTTGGGTAATTTCGCGTTCCGCGGAGAACGCGGAATTACCAAAAATTCCGCGATCCGCCATTTCACGGAATTTTTTGCTTGTTTGCACTTTCAAAATGCGTGTTTGCGAGATATTTCTCCCCGAGCACGCAAACAGCGTTCGCGAACAGGAAAAAAGCATCGCGAACGGGCGGAACAAGCAATTCCGCGTGTTCGCGGAACTTTTGCGTGCTCGCGGAGATTTTTTACCTTTTCGCGGAGCTTTGCGGAGCTTTGCGTAGCGCGACTTCGCAAATTCCGCCCACCCCTAGTTTAGGCCCCATTGCCACAATGTTCAAAATGTGCTTCAGATATGGACCCCACACTTACCTTTTGGTCACTGTGATGATGGGGTGTTCGACCCCATTGCCACAATGTTCAAGATGTGCTTCAGCTATGGACCCCACACTTCCCTTTTGGTCACTGTGATGATGGGGGTTTAGGCCCCATTGCCACAATGTTCAAAATGTGCTTCAGATATGGACCCCACACTTCCCTTTTGGTCACTGTGATGATGGGGGTTTAGGCCCCATTGCCACAATGTTCAAAATGTGCTTCAGCTATGGACCCCACACTTCCCTTTTGGTCACTGTGATGATGGGGGTTTAGGCCCCATTGCCACAATGTTCAAAATGTGCTTCAGATATGGACCCCACACTTACCTTTTGGTCACTGTGATGATGGGGTGTTCGACCCCATTGCCACAATGTTCAAGATGTGCTTCAGCTATGGACCCCACACTTCCCTTTTGGTCACTGTGATGATGGGGGTTTAGGCCCCATTGCCACAATGTTCAAAATGTGCTTCAGCTATGGACCCCACACTTCCCTTTTGGTCACTGGGATGATGGGGGTTTAGGCCCCATTGCCACAATGTTCAAAATGTGCTTCAGATATGGACCCCACACTTACCTTTTGGTCACTGTGATGATGGGGTGTTCGACCCCATTGCCACAATGTTCAAGATGTGCTTCAGCTATGGACCCCACACTTCCCTTTTGGTCACTGTGATGATGGGGGTTTAGGCCCCATTGCCACAATGTTCAAAATGTGCTTCAGCTATGGACCCCACACTTCCCTTTTGGTCACTGTGATGATGGGGTGTTCGACCCCATTGCCACAGTGGTCATGGTCGGCTTGCATTGTGGAGGCCACACACATTTATGTGTGTCACATGTGATAGGGGGTCACATTGTATGTTCAATGTCATGTTCAGTGTTGTAGGCATTTGACACTGACTACACACTCTTGTCATGGTGTTGGGGGGGTGTAATTTTCAGGCATTCCTTATGTTGGAGTATGCTGGTTGTGTCATGCATTACCCGTCCTATGAGTGGGGGTTGTGTGGGTGGTAGGCATCCATCCCCCTATGAGTGTGGATGGTAGTAGTGACAGGCATCCAGGCACCCCTGAGTAGGGGTGGTGGTGGTGGTAGGCATCCAGCCCCCCCTGAGTAGAGGTGGTGGTAGTGGTAGGCATCCATCCCCCTATGAGTTGGGATGGTAGTAGTGACAGCCATCCAGCCCCCCATGAGTAGGGGTGGTGGTAGTGGTAGGCATCCAGCCCCCCCTGAGTAGGGGTGGTGGTAGTGGTAGGCATCCAGGCCCCCCTGAGTAGGGGTGGTGGTAGAGGTAGGCATCCAGGCCCTCCTGAGTAGGGGTGGTGGTAGTGGTAGGCATCCAGCCCCCTATGAGTGGGGATGGTAGTAGTGATAGGCATCTGGCACCCCCTGAGTAGGGGTGGTGGTAGTGGTAGGCATCCATCCCCCTATTAGTGGGGATGGTAGTAGTGACAGGCATCCAGCCCCCCCTGAGTAGGGGTGGTGGTAGTGGTAGGCATCCAGGCCCCCCTGAGTAGGGGTGGTGGTAGTGGTAGGCATCCAGCCCCCCTGAGTAGGGCTGGTGGTAGTGGTGGGCATCCAGGCCCCCCAGAGTAGGGGTGGTGGTAGTGGTAGGCATCCAGCCCCCTATGAGTGGGGATGGTAGTAGTGACAGGCATCTGGCACCCCCTGAGTAGGGGTGGTGGTAGTGGTAGGCATCCATCCCCCTATTAGTGGGGATGGTAGTAGTGACAGGCATCCAGCCCCCCCTGAGTAGGGGTGGTGGTAGTGGTAGGCATCCAGGCCCCCTGAGTAGGGGTGGTGGTAGTGGTAGGCATCCAGCCCCCCTGAGTAGGGCTGGTGGTAGTGGTGGGCATCCAGGCCCCCCTGAGTAGGGGTGGTGGTAGTGGTAGGCATCCAGCCCCCTATGAGTGGGGATGGTAGTAGTGACAGGCATCTGGCACCCCCTGAGTAGGGGTGGTGGTAGTGGTAGGCATCCAGGCCCCCCTGAGTAGGGGTGGTGGTAGTGGTAGGCATCCATCCCCCTATGAGTGGGGATGGTAGTCGTGACAGCCATCCAGCCCACCCTGAGTAGGGGTGGTGGTAGTGGTAGGCATCCAGGCCCCCCTGAGTAGGGGTGGTGGTAGTGGTAGGCATCCAGGCCCTCCTGAGTAGGGGTGGTGGTAGTGGTAGGCATCCAGCCCCCTATGAGTGGGGATGGTAGTAGTGACAGGCATCTGGCACCCCCTGAGTAGGGGTGGTGGTAGTGGTAGGCATCCATCCCCCTATTAGTGGGGATGGTAGTAGTGACTGGCATCCAGCCCCCCCTGAGTAGGGGTGGTGGTAGTGGTAGGCATCCAGGCCCCCCTGAGTAGGGGTGGTGGTAGTGGTAGGCATCCAGGCCCTCCTGAGTAGGGGTGGTGGTAGTGGTAGGCATCCAGCCCCCTATGAGTGGGGATGGTAGTAGTGACAGGCATCTGGCTCCCCCTGAGTAGGGGTGGTGGTAGTGGTAGGCATCCATCCCCCTATTAGTGGGGATGGTAGTAGTGACAGGCATCCAGCCCCCCCTGAGTAGGGGTGGTGGTAGTGGTAGGCATCCAGGCCCCCCTGAGTAGAGGTGGTGGTAGTGGTAGGCATCCAGCCCCCTATGAGTGGGGATGGTAGTAGTGACAGGCATCTGGCACCCCTGAGTAGGGGTGGTGGTAGTGGTAGGCATCCAGGCCCCCCTGAGTAGGGGTGGTGGTAGTGGTAGGCATCCATCCCCCTATGGGTGTGTATGGCATTGGTGGTAGCCATCCTGCCCCTATGGTGCTGCTGTTGCTGGTGTACGTCATTTCTGCATCCCTATGTGTGTGTGACATATGTTGGGTACGTGTGGTTTGTTTGTGTAGTGGGTGTTTGACTTACCGTCTTCGCCGTACGCGTCCGTAGAGGTCCCGGTAATAGATGTAGAGTATTGGTAGGACCTGCGCGATGGGATTCATGGTTTGTTCGTCTCGTTCGTGTTTCTCGTGGCTTCGACTCGTACTCGTCGCTGGCTTGTTCGTCTCGTAGCCATGGATTGTCTTGTGGCGCGAATCGGAGCTTATGTGCAGCTCTCCCGGATGCTCTGACGTGCCGGACGTAGCGACGGGTTCGGCGCGTACGGAATGCGCATCGTACTAGTCCGGCCGGAAGGTGCTGTGTATTTGGTTCCGTGCGACTCCATTGGACGTTTGCGGATCCGGCTCGGGCGGGGAACAGGAGCAGTAATGGGTTAGTACGGCTCGTTCGGAATCTGGGCTGTTATGCGCATCGTACTTGTTCGTTCGGACGACTGTTCAAATCGGTCGGGAAACACGCGTTCGGCTTGTTTTTTTTCCAGCCGAATACTATTGGGTGCCCTACCGGCCGGGATCGGAATCGGCCCCTATATGTTTTAAAATGATTTTATTGTTTTTTTCAGTTTAGAAATGCTTTATTTAAAAATAATAAAGAACAAAAGGCATTTACATCAAGTGAATAGGTACATCTTAAAGTCAATTCAAGTAACTATGTAATAAAAAAAAATATATATATATATAATAATGTAGGTTAATACAAGAGTCAATAAATAGGAGGAGGAAAATGAACGTAGAAAAACCATGTAAAGTAAACATATAGTGTAATACTAAACTATGAACTTAATAAACTTGAATTGAAATATATAACTGCAATGCTGAAACGAATGCATTTTAATTATTTTATAAAGGTGAAAGAAAAAGTAAGCAAAGAAAGAAAGGAGAAGGAAAAAAGGAAAGGCAGAGAAAAAGGGAGAAAGAAGAGAAGGAGAAAATAAGATATAATACAATATTGAATTTATCGAGCGACTAGTTCATAACTATGCGGTACTAAAAATCGATATGAAATAGACATTCTAATCTTTAAGGGGGTTCATAGTTAATGACCTTAGATATGGGTCGAGCTGCATGCCTGGATAGGAATGAGGTAAGAGGTGACCATAATAAATCTTTTTTAACCTTTGAAGGAAGAGTAGTAGCATGAGCTCGATCCAGTCTATGGCGATGACATAATAGATTCCACCATGCGATATAGGAGATTTTAGTATTATCCTTCCAGTTAGGTGTGATTATTTGTAAAGCTAGAGCAATCATTAAGTCAATAAATTTCCCGACCATACACTAGGAAATCCAAAGGGGGGATGTGCCCCCCAGAAAAATGTGTAGGAAATCAAAAGGAAAGCTTGTAGACAAAATTTCATTACGTTTATCCCATATTTGTAGCCAAAGCTCTTTGACTAGAGGGCATTCAAAAAACATGTGTAGGAGATCACTATTGTCATGAGCACAAGACCAACATTTAGTAGTAGTGGAAAGTTTAAATTTATATAAACTCATGGGGGTAATATATAATCTGTTATAAAAATAATGTAATGTTTGTGTTGTGCCTGCTGAACGAGACTAGGTATAAATCTCAGCCCATATTGATTTCCAAGTATGAGCTGAAAATTCATGATGGAGATCAGATTCCCACATGAGATCTGTTTTAGATTTTGTGTCCAACTTAGAGGAACCGGTCAATAATTTACATAAAGATTTTATTGTTGTATGCGAACAACAGGTTACATATCATGATAGTAGCCAGGTATGTAGCAATAGATTCCATCGTACAATTACAGAAGACCAGTGCTGGGCTATTTATGAAGAGTTAGCATACAATTGTAATTTTTTTTCTGTGTAACAAAACGGCCCATAAAAAACTGTATTTCCCCACCCCTCCTGTCCAGTTGCCAATGTGTTAACTATCAGTGTAAAGAAGCAGAGCAATGAACCCTGTGGTGCTGTTGCTTCCTCTCCAAGAAAGTTTGGGTAAATCTCGATTGGGGTGATGCCTTTGACACCGTGCTTAAGGGCAATAATTTACAATTGAATAAAGATGTCATGTGCCACCTGAAAGTAGCATGCCTAGAGACAATCGCATTAAGGTCATAGTGAATAAATAGTGCTATGTAGAAATTAGTAAATAAATGCACTGATAGTGTGGTATGGCCTCTCCTTGGATAAGTCCGTAAAATTGACCTTTTGACCTGCGTTTTTGTCCTGAATTTTGCCCCTTTGTCCTGAATTTTTTTCATGAATTTTGACCCTTTGTTCTGAGTTTTTTACACTCTTGTCCAGAATTTACCTCCATGTTAGTTGGTCACCCTACCGCTGAAGGAGCAGCCCGCCAATCTGTGATGGTGAATGGAGCGCTGAAACTTTTCAGACACTCACCCCCAGTGGGAAACAGCCTTTCCAATGAGGTTTTTACCTCGTTGTGCCTTTACCACACATTTTTTAGCACGCATATTTTTACCACGTTTATCCCTTTACAGCGCATACCTTTACCACACATTTAAGGTAAGTTGGGAGTTGTGGGGGGTCTCTCCCCATGAATAGATTGTTTTTATATATAAAAAATACCACGCAGATATATATAAAAACAATGCATGATAATGGCATGCGATGTAAAAGCATATGTGTGGTAAAAACATGCATAGTAAAAAATGCGTGGTAAAGGCATGCAATGTATTTCCCTGTGTTGTACCATCGTACAAACACCCCCAGTCACTGTCTGAAAAGTTTCAGCACTCCGTCCATCATATAATTGTGTTTGCATTGTTTGCCCTTAGTTGGCAGGTTATGTCCAGACATGCGTCCCTTGCTCACTTTGCCATTGGATTCAAGCTAGCCTGGCTGATGAGGGGTGTTACCCCAAAACCTGTCCCAGGATGCTTGGCAGTTTGGGCTGGACTGTTCCCATGAGGAGCAGGGTCAAGAATGATTTGCATATGGCTGTGTCTGAACTGGGGTGGCGAAGTGAGCTAAATAACTATGATGGATTTAACCCAGATCTAATAGTGACTGGGGGTGAGTGTCTGAAAAGTTTCAGCTCTCCGTCCATTATCTTCTTGTGTTTGCATTCTGAGCCCCAGTTGCCAGGATTCTGCTTCACAAAGTAATGGTGCCACTACGGCTTTAGGAGCCTGTGATGTTCATAACAGAGTTTAGGCTATAATTTCTCTAGGCACTACTTTTGTCAGGGAAAAAGTGTTAAAGAAAAGAAAATATTTTCGTTCCTTGCCCTGATGTCCTATGAAATGCCCAGCATACTCGTTGCACATTCAGCATTTGATCCATATACAGTTTAGCAGTGCTTCATTTGAGCTGGTGGTTTCCAGTGCTCAACACCAGCACTTAAGAAAGTCTGCCATCTGGTGGCGATGTCTGTATAAATTTGAGATGAACACAACAACAGTTGTTTATTAATTCAATATACATTAAAAACAACTAATACCTGCCGCCCAAGCCTTTCTTATAGCTGTGGGGGCATGGAATAGCCTGAATTGATACACTTGTGTGGTGCGATGGTCAGTAATTGTGTTGGTTCTGTCACTGGTGGCGCTGGCAGGGGCAATGTATGGTGCAGGCTGCAGTGGCCTGTTGACAAGGGCCCTGGCACTTATTTTTTCACAAAATAAGCACTGCAGTTAAGCACATCACTATAACCTTTCACAACCAGGTGCCAGTTTGTGACCATATACCTGTGTGAGTTACTGGACTTTTAAGACTACTTGTTTTCTTGTATGGCCTTTAACTTTCACAAGAGAACAATCACTTTCTTGGCAATATGAAGCAAAGTTGCAACATGTTTATCCTCTTTGAAGTACCTTATGATTTCACCTTGTTGCATGTCGACAGAGACACTACGGTTTCCGTGTTGAACTTTTGCTTGACATCTTAATGCTTTCTGGGAACTGTAGTCTTCGTGTGCTTTAATTAAGCTGCTTGTTTTCAAAGCGAGAAGGATACGAAAAGGAGTCTGCAGTCCCGGAAGAAGGTTGAATAGCTTGTAGTTTGTGTGAAAAAGACGAAAGCTATGCTATACAAAAGACCACGGAGCATATTATCAAGGGCCATTTCGCCGCTTTTTTGGCTTTAAAAGCCAAAAAGCGGCGAAAATGACTATCGCCCTATCTACAAGGGGATGCTAACATGCATTAGCGCATGTTAGCACCCGTTTCCCGACGCCTCGCTTTGCATCTCTAATGAGATGCAAAGTGGGCGTCACTGGGCAGTACTCCTTGTAAATTATCGCTGATGTGCACATCGCGATATTTACAAGGAGGCCCATTTTTGCAGACGTTAGTTTTGGCGAAAACCACGGTTTTCGCCAAAACTAACGTCTGCAAAATGCTGACTTAGGTATACTTACCATTGGGGGTGGATTATGCTGATACGACCACAGGGTCGTATCAGCAAGGTTATCGCCGTTTTCCATGGAACATCGCTGAAAAACCAGCGATGTTCCATGGCAAACTACCGCTATCGTTGGAAAATTATCGCCATTGCGCTATGCGTTGTTGATACAGCGATAGCATGGCGATAATTGCCAGCGATAGCCGGCGATAAATAATTTCTCGCTAAGAGCGGCCAGCGATAATTATCGCTGCCGCTTTTAATATGCCCCAACATTAGCATAACTGTTAGGGGCCCTATCGCTGCTAAGACTGGCATATGTTTGTTTTGTTGGCACATAAACATTGTAAGAATTGCCCTAAATCACCGGCTGTAAAGCATTCCACGGTACTGAAACTTGGTTCTCACGATGCACCCTTCTTTCGTTTGAGTTATTAGTTATTAACAAAATTAATATACTTTTTTGTTAATTTGCTTTTGTTTTAACAATTATATGTATGTTATTTTGTCATAAGTACTGCGTGTGAAGGCAGCATGGTCTCTGTAACTTTAAGGGAGGGAGCAGGCAGATGTTCCCAAATCAGGGTGGAGCCTGGCATCTTTTTGGGGTGCACTCTGGATGGCTGCAGAGCCTCTCCCGGACTGTCTAGTCCACACACTGGGTCATCCTCTGATCCCTTCCAGGTACGCATTAAGCAGCCAAATGCGTGAGCAGCAATAGCCAGCGTTTTGGGAACACCCAAAAGAAAAAAATCACCGTTACCACCACGTAAAAAAATAAATACGTATTTATAAGCAACCCTAATGTGGACGCTTGATCAGCAGATTACAGGTTACTCTTCTGTTTAACTTATTCAATCAATGTTAGTACATTTCCAGTGGTAGTTTAGATTGTTAGTCTTCCAGTTTAAGAAAGTTCTAAAACTTTTTCTGTTTTGAAATGTAATTATGCTGCTGTTGTTTGTCTATAGGGCTTGGTTACCTCTGATTATTTAGCTCTATTGAAGTGATCGTAATATATTTTCTGATGCCAAGGTTAGTCTAGGCAGTGGCGTTTTAAAAAATAAATTGGGAAACTGGGGGGGGACACAGATCAAACTTGTGTGGTCACTTCCAAATAGCAACTATTCAGTGTGTATTCGTGTACATGCACGTACTCACACACACACACACCGTAAACATTTTTTATGTCTGACTGTTTGTGTGTGTGTAGATATATCGAGAAATATATATATTTTAACACACATATATAGAAATCCAGGTTAACATATTTGAAGCAAATATGTAGACTACTTTATTGCCTTCTAAAAATTAAGCCTGGGCAGAGTTGGCGGAGTGCCACTAAGCGGAGTTCAACGGAGTTGGAAAAAAACTCAGTGGCACTCCGCTCCCCTCCACCCTCCCTAATTTAATTATTAAAAAAAGGCACTTACCTGCTGTGGCGTCTTGGGGCTGTCGTTTCAACAAAGAGGGATCCCCTACTCAAAAACACGTATATAAGATCTAATCAACACCATTAATCAACTGATATACCCACTCATTTACTCACTTATTATAACACACTGAACTCGTATATATGTAAAAATAGTCAAAAATGTATTATATTGATTCCCGATACATGTACAAAAAAATATTTAAAAACAATTAAAAAAAACTGTTAAAACAACAGCATCACTGTACCTTCAATGCAGGTATTCTCAAGTTGTCACTCACTTATACATTTAAATGATGAATCGATATACCCTGAGAGACATAAGCTGTTGCGTTATACCCAAAAGTATTAGTTTCCACAGAGTGCAGGTGCACATGAGAAAAAGAACACAGTTACATCCAATTTGTTGCAGATACTAACACAATTCACATAAAAACATTTCTGTGTAGGATGATTGTATATAAAAAACGTTGTCGCGCGGCGTTTCGGTGGACGAAAATCAATGCACCACCTTCTTCAGGACTGATACTTATAGACAACAATTATCGTTTTTCGTATAATTGTTCAGGCTCAGCATATTTTACTTTACATGCTCCTCGGCGATAGATGAGTCCTCTAGTTGGTTCTATTGATTTGAACCACAGTTATGTATATATAAAGAGGGTCAAGTTCCTCCAAAATCAAAACCTCAATTATGAAGTATCACTCCCAGTCATTTCATTTGGGTGTATTCATTAAAAATGTAAGCATGAGGGGCACATATGTGGTATAATCGCCTGGTTTTTCAATTGTCTAGGTCAGTTGGTATCCTTCCGATATCGCAATAATTGCATTTCAAGCATACGCCCGTCTCTGCTTCCGTGTTCGTGTAGAATGAACTGCTGGGCTGCCTCCTCCTCGCCGTGGTCTCTCTCTCCTCCTCGTCCTCGCCGGCCTCGTGCACGCAAAACCCTACGTTGTACGTCTTGAGCGCGTAGGTAAGTGCTTATTTTTTTATTAATTAAATTAGGGAGGGTGGAGGGGCTGGCTAACTCCGCTCCGCCACGGAGTCGGAGTTATGCCAGAACTTCGCGTTCTCAATGGAGCGCGGAGTAGGCAAAACTCTGTAAACTCTACTGGCGGAGCGGAGTTCTCCTCCTGGGGTTACTAACAATGCAGCTTTGCAGTGAATGTAGTTGGGCAAAAGTGTGTGGCAATATGCAGTTCTATGCTTTTTGGTGAAGTTCATCAGTTGCGGTGGTGGTGACCAAGGTGGGGGTAATATTTTTGCCCACTCACCCCACCCCACTCTATTGCCCCTACTGGTGAGGGCCACCCCAGCGTGTGTTTTGTTTTTGGGAACCTTTACACACAAATGTCGACGTGCCAATAAAAATCACATATGCTGGTCACAAGGATGATACAGATCTTTACAGCTAGGCTAATTCTCTCACTTCCCTATCTTTCTCTCAAGCATATGCACTAACTTTGTCGGTCTTTCTCACATGTTTATTTTTTCACCACAACAGACACCCTCTTACCTCAACATTTCATTCGCTATCTCTGACCTCAATGCTTCTATATATATTATATTTTACTAATTTCAGACTCTATCGACACAATTACTAATGTGTCCCATTAACATAACGGCAGTCTGCCCTTGGAATCTGGTGTCTGTTAACGTACACACACAACTTCTTAATCTTTCTCTCTCTCTTTTTCTCTTTGTTTATCAGCCTTTATTCTTCCTTTACTTAATATTTTTTCTATCCTATGCTCGCCTCTCATACTAACTCACTCTATCTTTCTCACATATTTATTTTTTTACCCTACACACACCCTCTTACCTCAGTGTTTCATTCTCAATCTCTTGCATTAATACTTCTATATATTATACTAATTTCAGACTCTATCAACACAGTTTCCAGTATACCCCATTGCTATAACTGCAGTCTACCCTCGGAATCTGGCATCTGTTAATACTCCCCTACTATTCGTCCGCTACTCGTATTACAATTCACATACTATTTCGCAACCTCCACCCTCCTGTTATTTATATTCCCCCCACAAAAAAAACCATAAGACTATAAAAAACAACCATTAGAACAGGTAGGAAAAAGCTGCCAACATTCCAAAGGCAAAAGAACAGTTTTTATATTAATACTTTTTTTTTAATAGGGTCGTTCAGTTATTCATAATATTTTCTTAATTATATACAAGGTAACAAAATTGCTTATAAAACTTTTTTATCACAACTTTGTAACATGCTGCACAGCAGCCACACTACTCTACAACTTAGCTGTTAGAGGCTTTGGATACATAATGGTGCATTTTGAAATTTCTTTTTGTAAGACTGTGCTGCAAAGTAGTTGCTAACTTTAATTAGTATTTGTGGGCCTCGCATTCACACGTGAATGCTGAGTCAGGGCTGATGTCCCAGTGCAGCAAGTAATTCGCCACAGTTGGAATGTGCGACAGTGTAGATGACGCTAGCTCCTGGGTGGTGATAATGGCCACACAATCCTGAGAGCTAATGCACCCCTAATGCCCACTCTCATCCCTGCCTCACACTGCCCATCTCCTCTCTGTACTGCCTTCCACTACCTCCTCGCGCTGTGCACTCATACACCTCTCACCCCCCTCACTGGGTGCCCCTCCCACTCGTCTCAGTGCTGCTCTCACTTATACTTGAAACTGGAAGATGTGCACAGCCCGTCTCTTTCCTTGCTCTCTCTGTTGGCTCACACACCTCTCTCGGTCCAGTGCCCATCCTTGGTGCCCTGCCATCAGCTGGTAGGTGGTCATTGCCACTCTGAACACCTGCCTTACTTTAAGGTTAATACTGTTTTTTTGGGAAGAGCAGCCAGTCCCCTCTCTCTCTCGTACTCTCTCTCACCCCTCTCTCTTGCTCTCTCTCACACACTCTTCCCGCCTCTCTCATGTAGTTAATTTCAGGTCTTCAAGCACAGTTCCTTTCCCATGCCGTTTCAAAGTTTCCATCCCTCAATCTCCACTCTCCTCCTCTTCTTGGGGTGTCTTCTGCGTACACAGGCGCTCCCTCTTTATGCATCTGTCACCTGTTCTCCCCTTCTTTCTCTCTTTCTCACATACTCTTTCAACTCCTCTGTCTGAAGTTCATTCAGCACTTTGTGCACAAACTACCTATCCCTCTCTGTCTTCCTGTCTATCATGTGCAGCTCTCAACCCTATCTACATTCCATGCCACATAATTCCACTACACAAATCAACTCCACACCACACAATTCCACCACACACATTTCCACAACTAAAAATTCCAATCCAACCCACATAATTCCATTCCACACAACATACATCCCCTCCACTCCAAACCAAAACACATGGGTAAAAGACATCGTCATTTACAGCGCCAATAGCTCTAACTCTCTCACATGCGAGAACTATTGGCATTGCCAGTGCTTGTTACTGTCTGCTATCTGTTTGATATTTGTTCTCCTATCTGTCTTTATATCTGCCGAGCTGTCTGCATGTCTGCTTTTCTGTCTGGCCGTCTGCATGTCAGTCTTGAGGCCTGATTTAGATTTCGGCAGACGGGTTACTCCATCATAACGGTGACAGATATCCCATCCACCTAAATATAAATCTCATTATAACCTATGGGATTTTTATTTCGGCGGACAGGATATCCGTCCCCATTGTGAGGGAGTAACCCATCCGCCGAAATCTAAATCAGGCCCCTAGTTTCGATCTATCTAGCTGACAACTTGCCTGCCCTTTTATCTGTCTAGCTGTAGGCTAGTATTTCTGCCATCTAGCTGTATATATGTTTGCCTGCCTTTTATCTTTCTATCAGAAAATATGTTTTTTGCTATCTTTTTTATCTAACTGCATGTCTTTACTTATATTTGCCTGTCTCAACTTAGCAATCTTTCTATCTGTCACCCTGTCTGTCTTCTTAGGAATCTAAAACACTGCCTGTCTCTTTTCTATGTCTACCTACATGTATTTTTTTTAACTTTTTGTCTATCAATGTTTGTTCGTATTATGTTCAGTCTGCCCAGCTCTATGTATGACTTTCATTTGTCCACATGTACATTTGTCTGTATAATAGTTTTGCTGTTGTTTTATTCTGTTTTCGTAATTACAGTAGATAGCACAACTTAGTACAAAGTTGACTGCAGTTAAGATCAGTGCATCATGTAATTCTCCACATTCCCCCACTGTAATATATGCAGCGCCACTGGAATTATAAGACATGGAAGAGCCAAATTATGCGGCAGGGTTGAGCAAATTATGTGTCAAGAAAAGGCAAATTATGCTCCATAATGTGGGACATTTTATGATAGTATTACTTCACTTATTTTGTCATTTTTACACTTGTTAGCACTTCCTGGGCATTGGTTGAACCTCATTAGTACCAGTTCAATACAAAACTCTAGCAATAAGCAACAGAAAGGTGGCCAGTCATGCTTTGCAAAGGGCCTTCTACTGTGCTGCAATATGTGTTGCTACATTTTTAGTAACTTTTGAACTGTTTGAGCTAGATTTGTACAAAAAGAGAGAGAGGGACCCAACTACCAAAGGGGAGGGGTACCAAATACGACCAAAGTCACAAAGAATCCCCCTTTGGGTAAAAACACATATATAAAACCACATTCACACGAGAAACATTATATCACCAACATGTTAACAATAAACACAGGATCCAAGAAATAAACAAATTAAATGGGTTCTCAATGAATAGTACAAATTTATTAAATTCAATATACAGCAATTAATAAGACACATTAATCTTAAAACTTCACAATGTTTTTCTAAAATTCATCATAAAATAATATTCAAAAAAGATTTGTCAAGTTAAAAAGTACCATCCATTAGATTAGACATACATTTCTCAAAGGCAAATCAGTACATACAATTTAAAAAAACGAAAAACCATATGGGAGAACAAGCCGGAAACATTTTTCCAAGTCGCAGGGATAGCCACTTAATCATACACAGATCAATTGTCGACTCATGAGAGGAATCTCTCCTTTGTTCTCAGTGACAGTTGTCCACATCGATTTAAAATGGGCTTCCCTTATCTGTGCATCGACGCGTTTCGGTGGGCACTCTACTTAGGCCAACACCTTCTTCAGGAAAAAATATAACTCCCAATATACCAAACAATTTCTGTAATAATAATAACAACAAAAATCAGAAACATATAAATTAGTAAACATAATCATTGATTCTTCATTTCCTAGTCCAAATATATCATCAACATGCAGATGGCAAACCAAGGTTTCCTCATTCTCACAAATCCACCATCCAAATCCACATTCATTCATCAACAAAGCCACAATAGGCCTTATAAGTCAAATAAGAGCGATTGTAATAGTAACATCCTTAACATTGACTAGATCCTCTTAAGTTGAAAACAAGGGAGGATATTTCTTATTCCTCCCTAAAATGTCTATAATACTATGATCGTAAATGTATGAAGTAAATATTTTCCCGGCTATAATAAAATTTACACATATTTATAGCCAAAATAACATCTTGGGCAAATTTACCTCAAGTCTCTTAGTACTCACACCTCCTTATGTACTTTTTATATCTATGGGTGTCACGATAAAATCAGGTAAGATCTACCTTCACACTCCTCCAGTGTTTTTATGATATCTGTTATAGAAAAGAGGAATAGCAGTCCTTACTATACATATTCTCACCAATAACAAACTTGGATTATATTCTCATAGTGGTATAAGTTTTTAATTACCTCCAGATTCACAGGTACCTTTCTTGATATTCTTTTATCTTTAGGATCAAACCAGTACCAAAGACCTATAATAGGGAAAGCATAGTACTTAGTGCTCAACCCCCCTACAAATGTTCTGCTATTTAAATACAGCTCACAATGCGTAATTACCTTATAATTTTAGAGAGAATAGAAAAACGGTCTATGGATCATATCCTTCCCTCTGAAACATCTGCTTCTGATTTGTTTCTGATTTATTTCGTCTTAAAGAGCAGTTCAATACTGATATCTATGGACAGAAGATAAATAATATAAAGTATATACTAATACAGAATAATGTACCGGACAAAAGCCCTATTAGTTTCATAAAGGAGACTCAGGCGGTCTTCTATATTTGATCACGGCTTAATCCGGTACCCCATTTAATTGATCGATGCGTTGCATGACACACTGTCGTGGTACTAACTTCTCGTGACCCCAACCCAAATATCTGTATAAATTTAAAATGAACAAAAGTTCATATGAAAAAAGGAAAACAAGGGTCCTACACTTTAAGTTAGAAATAGGACAGAACATAAAAAAACTTCTACAGTAAAACAACGGACCAAAGTAACATCAAAGGCCATTAGGTTAAGTTTAGTATACCAAAAGTCCTAATCTCCTCCCATCTAACTTCCTAATCCATACGTTCCAGTTCACACCTCTTCACAGCTCTTACCTCAGTCCTGCTAGGAACACGGGGTATATGCCTCCGTCAAAGGGTTAGATCCAACTAATCTAACTTGCCGTATTTGAGCTAGAAACAAATGTTTTTAAATCTTCAGATTATTCAATCAACCAGTATTTGTAAAGTGCACTAATCACCCCGGGGGGTATCCATGCACTGCTTGGGGAGGGGCATTCGAACATCCAGGTCTTGAGGCTGCTCCTGAATTTGGCGAGGGAGGAAGAGGTTCACAGGTGGATGGGGAGATCATTCCAGGCCGTAGTAACGATGTGGGAGAAGGTGCGTCCTTTAGCTCGAGTACGATGGATGCTGGGGACAGTGGCAAGGTCAAGGGAGGTAGACCGCAGGTGTCTGGTGGAAGGTCAGGTGGTTCTTCAGGTATTCTAGCCCTGCGTTGTGGAGGGCTTTGTAGGGGTGCATGAGCAGTTTGAAGTGGCATCTCTTCTTGATGGGGAGTCAGTGTAGGTTACGGAGGTGGGGGGTGATGTGGGATCAACTGGGCAGGTCCAGGATGATTCTTGCTGCTTTGTTCTGGATAGTTTGGAGGCGCTTGAGGTGGAGGGTGGTGGTTCCGGCGTAGAGGATGTTCCCATAGTCAAGTCGACTAATGATCAAGGCTTGTGTGATGGTTCTTTTGGTGTCTGTTGGGATCCATCTGAAGATCTTATGGAGCATTCTGAGGGTATTGAAGCAGGTGGAGGTAACCAAGTTGACCTATTGTCTCATGGAGAGCTCACTGTCAAGGATGATACGGCTGCGGGCTTGGGTGTTGGAGGTGGGTGCTAGTCCGAGGGTAGAGGGCCACCAGGAGTCGCCCACAGCGAGGAGGGTCTCCCAAAGAGGAGAACTTTGGTTTTGTCGGTGTTGAATTTAAGGCAGTTGTCTCTCATCCAGTTGGCGACATCAGTCATGGCGTTCTGGAAGTTCACTCTAGTGGTGTTTGTGTCTTTGGTGAGTGAGAGTATGAGTTGGGTGTCGCCAGCATAGGAGGTGATGTTGAGACCGTGGCTGCGAACGATGGGTGCTAGCGGCATCATGTAGACATTGAACAGTGTGGGGCGAAGTGAGGAGCCCTGGGTTATACCGCAGATGATGCTTTTGGGGTCGGAGCTGTATGGCGGAAGGTGGACTCTCTGGGTGCAACTGGTGAGAAAAGATTATAGTAGCTGAGGGCGTTGCCGTAGATACTGATGTGGTGGAGTCTTTGGATGAGGAGGTGGTAGGAGACTCTGTTGGAGGCCCCTGACAGGTCGAGGAGGATCATGGCTGCTGACTCGCTGTGGTCAAGGATGGCTCTGATGTCGTCTGTTGCAGCTTTCAGGGCGGTTTCTGTGCTGTGGTTCAAGCGGAAGTCTGATTGGGAGGGGTACAGCAGGTGGTGGATTCCAGGTAGTCTGTGAGTTGGAGGTTGACGGCTTTTTCCAGAACCTTTGCCGGTAAGGGGAGTAGCGAGATGGGGCGGCAGTTCTTGAGGTCGGATGGGTCTGCTGTGGGTTTCTTCAGAAGTGGTTTACTTTGGCGTGCTTCCAGGATTCCAGGAAGGTGGCGAATCTGAAGGCTGAGTTGATGATGCTGGTGAGCGGGGGTCCGATTTCTTTTTGTCCGAGGTTGAAGGCATAGTGTGGGCAGTGGTCAGTTGTGGCTCCAGAATGGATGGAGGTTGTGGATTCGGTGCAGAGAGGTGTCCAGTCGGTCAGGAGGTAGGGCGGGAGGATGGTGGGAAGAGTGGGGAGGTCAGGCTGTGGCGGTTGTGGTTCCAAGTTCTTGTAGATGTTGGCAATCTTGAAATGGAAGAACTCAGCGAGTGAGTTGTAGAGGGACTGGAAGGGCTGGATGGTGTTTTCGATGGCATCTGGGGAGGAAAATTCCCTGACAATGTAGAATAGTTCTTTTGTGTGGTTTGTGGACTGGAGGCGGGTGGTGAGTGTGGCTTTCTTTGCTTCTCTAATGGCATGGTGGTAGAATTTGAGGGCCGTCTTGAATGCTGTGCGGTTGCCTAGGTCCTTGCCTGTTCGCCAGCATCTCTCCAGGGGTTTGCACTTGCGTTTTTCTGCATTGAGGTCAGGGATGCACCAGTTGGTGTGCTGGTTGGTTCTGTTGTTTCTGAGGGTTTTGATGGGAGCGATGGAGTCGGCGTTGGTGGTGATCCATTCCGATAGGTGGGCGGCAGCTTGGAAGATATCATCGGATGAGTGCACTGTAGTGGTGTTGAGGGTGGTCATCCATTGGGATTCAGTAATGGTGTTCCAGCTGTGGCGGGCAGGGTGATAGTGGCCTGTCTGTTGACTGCGATGGTGAAATGGATGATGTTGTGGTCCGTCCAGGTGAGCTCGGTTGTGTGGCTGAAACAGATTTTGTTGCTGGACGTGAAGAGGGGGTCAAGGGTGTGGCCGGCGGTGTGCATGTGGTTTGTGGTTAGTGACAATCTGTTTGAGGCTAAGGTTGTACATGGAGTCTAGCAGTGTGGCTGAGATGGTGTCTGAGTGGTCCTCGAGGTGGAAGCTGAGGCCACCGAGGAAGAGGTACTGTCTGGATTCCAAGGCAAGGGGGCGATGATTTCTGTGATGGCATTACAGAAGGAGGGTCAGGGTCCTGGTGGTCTGTAGGCCAGGGTACCTCTGACAGTTGAGTGGGTGTTGGCTTGGAGGTGGAAGTAGAAGTCTTCCATGTCGGGAGAGGAGGGGTCGTCAGAGTTGGTAAGCTTAACGGTGTCCTTGTGGATGATGGCAATTCCTCTTCCGGGTCTGACTGGCCTGTCCCTGTGGGTCTGTTTGTAGCTGGTTGGAGTGGCGGTGGCTATGTCTGGGGCTGAGTACTTCTTGAGCCAGGTCTCTGTGAGAAACACTACATTGGGCTTGTGGTGGTGATGGTGTCCCAGAGTTCAATGGCGAGTTTGGACAGGGAGCAGATGTTTAGTAGCATGCATCATAGTTTGGGCTGGTCGTTGGTGAACTTTGGGGGGCCCTTGGTTCAGTGGAGTCGCAGTTGAAATGACAGTGGCAGCAGTTGAAAGCTCCTTCGGTGTCCATGGGTAAGCATGTGCAGCAGAGGGTGCTGCACCGTCCTGGGTCCAATCTGGAGCTGGTGCTGGAGTAGCGGTGAATGGTCAGTGGGCCAGGGGTTCGGGGTGCGGGCGGGGCATGGACGGGCACAGACAAGGCTTGCCTTTGGAACGCTGCTGGGGCATTAAGTAGCTTGGGGGGGGCAGGGCGTATCATGCAGTAGATGATTGATTATGTGGCAAATGCAGCAAATCTATACTTATGCAAAAAACACCGCTGCTGCACAGTCACATAATTCCAGTGGCCCTGAATATATATCTCTACAGATATAAAGTGCAACAATGACATATATTTACTCATAATTCTGTAGTATGTTTAAAGTTTTGTGCCGTTGAACTTTATATGTCAGTCTTTTCCATTATTCCAATACTTTATAGCTTTCCCAATTGATTAACTGCTGTAACACATATTTATTAACTAACTTGTGCAGGTGTGTTAGTCTTAATGTGGGTTTCATTGATGTTTTCTAGTTGGCTGTCATATGGGATTCAGCCTATAATATTTGGAGAACCACAAGTATTGCTAATACAATAATGCCTGTCCATCAATTTACAGTTTTGTCCGTCTTACTATCTGCCTGCATGTACATTTTGTCTGTCTTTTTATATCTCTATCTTTTGATCTGCCTACCTATCAATCTGACTGCCTAAACCCCCACAGCTCTTTATCTCTAGAAGTAATTGCTATATAACAATGATCTGTGTATGTCACTGTGTGCAGCTGTCTCTCTTGGTATATTTCTGTTTGCATTACAATAGCTGCACACAAGCGCAGATGGAAAAGCCTTGCTTTTTAGGTTTCAGCTGCACGGCGATTGTGCCGTGCTTCCAATATCACATGTAACGAAAAACAAATATCTCAAAAGGGGCGTGGAGCCCACCCATTACTTTCCATTAGTTGGCTCCATGCCACTCTCGCTTCCTTTATTCCTGTTGGTCAGTACCTCTTCCTGCCTCCAGCTTCCTGCTCGGCTTCATGTCTTCACGCTGTGGAGCTTGGATCAAGTACTGCTTCCGGCAGCCAGTGTCCTTCCTCTGGCCGTGCACTTGTTACGTACTTTTTTACTATCCAGCATCCGTATTCTGTTCATTGCTTGCCCATCCCTAGCACCACCTCACTTCCATCATTGCATGCCCCTTCCCCGATCGTTGCTGGCCTGTGCCTCCCAACACCTTGTTCATGTCAACTGCATGCCCCTTCCCCACCCTGCCGCTAGTCATAGCTTGTTTTATAAAGCACAAATTTGACTTGGAGCACTTTACATGAGTGCTAGTTACATTACACATTAATTTTTATAATCATGGGGAGATTAAGCGATTTGCCCATAATCACAGGATGTGGAGTTGGTGCCGAGACTTGAACCTCATTCCCCATCTCCAAAGTCAGCAGCTCTGGCCGTAACACCAGAGTCTCTCCATGCTAAGTGTTCTAGCTAGCTACACTTTGACACTCTCGTAACTGCAATGGGCACTTGTTCAAGAATATAAACTGCATATTAAGTATAGGGAAAATAACACTTTTAACTTGTTCGTACGTGCATAGTTTAAAGTCTGGCCACGTCATATCACTTTTTTTTTTTACTTTAAGCTATGTACCACAGCAGCTCTCACTGCTGTTCAACATAAAAAAAAATGACAAAACCAGTAGATCTTGCATAGGTGAAACCTATTGGCTTTGCCAATGCTTGTTATAACCAGTTGTTACTTGCGCTGCATTGTTGTAATGCCGCTCTGTACCTTTCACATTTTTGCCTGCATTGCATGTGTGTTTCTAACGCCTTTGCTCGTTTCCCTTTTATAACCTCCATAAGCTGCATATTCAATGCTTTATATTTGATAATGTCTCATGGAAGGCAGATGAAGTGACACCCAGCACATCTACTGATAATGCTTCAGCAATGTATCCATCATGCACTAAAGCACAGAGAGCAATAGAGAGACAAACACATGGAAAAAAGAGAGCGAGGAAGAGAATGAGCGAACGAGAGAAAGAGAGACACAGAAGCAGAAAGAGTGAACGAAAGAGCCACAGAGCAGACAGAGAGAGGTAGAGGGAGAGAATAAGTGAGAGAGAAGGAGAGAAGGAGGATGAAAGGGGCAGAGAGAGGCAAGGAAACAGAGAGAGTGATGTGGAGAGAGGGAAACAGACAGACACAAGGAGAAATGGAAACAAATAGAGGATGAGAGAGACTCTGGATATGTGGAGATGAAAAGGGAGAGGGAAAAATGGGAAGATAAAAGGGGAAGACGGAGGAGAAGAGAGAGACAGGAGAACGTGTGAAAGAAATAGAGAGAGAGAGAGAGAGAGAGAGAGAAAGAGACATAGAAGAAGAGGGGGAGATGTAGAAAGCCACAGGGGGAAAACAAAGAAGGGGGAGAGATAAAGAGACTGATCGGGGTAGATAGAGGGACAGAGACCAAGACTAAGGGCAACAGAATATGGGAGAGGAGGAAGGAAAAGAGAGGCATTCAGGAAATAAGCGAGATAGAGAGAAAGGAGGAGACAGATATTGTGAGATAAAGAAAGAGGAACCAAAAGAGGGGCCAGAGATTCACTGAGAAATGCATATAACAGGCGAGGGATTTATACAGGCAGTGAAAGAAAGAGAGGGAGGGATAGTGCGAGTCACTGAGAAAGAGAGAAGACGAGAGAGACTGCTATCGATACACAGTGAGTGTGAGACAGAAAGAGTTAGGAGACAGAGAGAGAGAGCAGAGAAAGAGAGAGAGTTCTTCTTGGACAGCAGCATGTTAAGTTCTGTGATAACCAGTATGCAAACATATATTGTCAAGGCTTTTACAATAAGCCCTGGAACCCCCTTTTCTGATCAATCTGCAGGAGGTGAGAGCTGCTGTTTTCCTCCTGTCACAGTCACTCCTATAGCAGTGACGTAGACAGTACGTCATGGGCACCAGTGCAAGGAAGGAAAGGGCCCCCCTGGCTACAATCTGAACTGTGAAAAACAGTAACAGTGATGGCTCAGTAGGCTCTGCAAGCCTCTGGGCCCCGGTGCCACTGCACCTACTGCATCAATGGAAGCTACGGCCCTGATCTTCGGTTTCCCATGGCATATAACCATGCAGCAGATAAGTGGTTAGCTTCCTGGTGAAGGCCTCAAGTATGGGTGCCCCCATGGCACGTTTTCAGAAAATCCCCAGCACTGAAGTGGTTAACTAAGGACCATAGATCCATACTTGTTGTGAAGAAGGCCCTCCGTTCGGACAGTCTACCCAACAGGCTCTCGAGGTCAGATAAACCACCCCTTATTTGCTACCATAATATTAGCTCATCGCCAGGCATTGGGCCATATTTCATGAAGGTCATTGCTTAGAGGCGCCATTTTTCTTAGCAGAGCAAGATTTAACATGCTTCCTATCGGTGAAACGTGTGCAAAATGGCTAGGAGAGGGAGATGAAAGACAATGTGATGGCATAAGTATTGGATCACTCAAGCACATTTTCTACTCTATCATTCATATAACACTTATTCGGGGAAACCAGATTGCATCCGCTAAAGCAGAAATGTATAGCAGGCACGAGGAAGGGCCTTCATGAGGCTGAGAGATGGATAAACACTGTGCTGCTAGGCTGCCTGTATGTACTCAGTATTGTAGCAAACAATCAGATTATTGGTTGCGTTTTGTGCGTCAGGACCAGTGATGCTAGATTAAATGAATCACGGAAGCTAGCGTGGAACGTGTATTCACTGTGAACAAAGATGTGCAGTGCATTTTTATAGAAAACTGCAATGGTGTTTGTATGAGATTCACACGTAATCCTCTTATTGGGTGTATGCTTTAATATGACGCCTTTTAAAATGATGCAGTCTTTATTCTGTTTTTGTTTTGATTGTAGCATACATTAAGAAGCACAAGTACTATAGAACATGCGATGAAAAGAGAACAGTCACAGTAAACAGACCAGACTCATAAATCAGTTTCAGAAGATGGGGCAAACGTACACTGTAGATAATACATTCAGCCTGTCCTTCATTTGGGAGCTACAGCCCCTTTTTAGGACTGTCGAACAAAAGACAGACAGTGCAATGCAGCCTCCCAATGGAAGACAACCGGAGGACTCCCAATGTACTCATCAGATCCTGCATTCTCTACGCCACTCACCACTCACACAGGAGGGTTAAGGTGCAAGACCAAACCTCTTCAAACTGAACAGGTAATGCAAAGGTGGAGGACGAGAATCTAAAGTCTGCTAGTCTTACGGGCGCAAATGTGAGTGTTGATCCACTTCAATACTATCCTCTCCAGAACGATGGTGGCCTTAGATGTTCCAGTTAGGTCCTAAACTGAACTCTGAACTTTAAAAAAACGTTGTCCTCCTGACACTGGTTTCCTGACTTGGTACCCTTCGGTTGTGCACATAAAGTTGGCATCCTGAATCCACCATTCTTCTTCAGCTGTGTTCAACCCTTAATTTGGTGATGGGATTGTTGAAGCAAGGGTTTTGTCTAGAAGACAACCGGTTGCAGCTTTGACCAACTTCGCTGTCTAATTGGTACTCACAGCCAGAGCCACTGAGCAAGAGGGGAAGACGTATCACACTGACAGACCATGGCCTTGAAAAACATCACCTAACAATAACAGTAACGGCAGCATTCTATCTCTAATCTTAATTGTCCCTGACCTGTCTCAGATTTCCTGGAGATGAGGGCTCAAGATTCCAGATCTGGGGTTGTGTTAATGGATGTGCCTCTGGGGTGCAACATGCTTGTGCTCCATTTGTTTGTGCCTCTGTGGCACTTGGATATTACAGAGGGGGGCCACAGACACGTGTGCAGCCTCTTCTGAATACAGATCACACTGCCGTGAAGTTTGCACCTGCCTTATCATAGGAGAGCATTTCCTCACCATACAATTACGTGAACCCTTACCATTGCATCCGTGCCGTATTACAGATGCTGTAGCAATGGCAAATAAGCCATCAAGAGGCGTACTGATTGTGCACTGCATAGAGATGGCGGTGGCTCAGAGTTAGTGCACCCCACAAAGATGTCCTATAGAAGAGGTTTGCAGGGTCTCAGGGACCACCAGAGACCCCCCCAGCAGACAGGTGCAGTATGACACAGCATCTGCCTGTGAGGGATCCCTGCTACCCCTCAAATGTAAAGAAGCATGGTTTGCCTCCATTGAAAGATGGTGCTGCAGTATCAAACCTCAGCCCTGTCTCTCACTAATATGCCCTCCTAGGTACAAATGTAAACTGTCAGAGTTTGCTCCTGAGGACAGGGCATTTTTGGTGTAATCAGGCACACCAAGTTAAGTGGTACACAAATTTGGTCACAGTGGTGCACAATTTACACAATAGTATCAACTGTAGCAGATTTAAGCAGAAGAGTTTGAATAAAGTAAACATCACCATGTAGGATCAAAATGATTGTGATTTTATTTCATCACATAATTAATAGCACAAGAATAAATCCAGTTAGTAAGACAACACATGTCCAAACTTAACATAAAATTGGTGCAAGAGAAAAGGGGTGACAAGTGTATAGGAAGGAATTGTGATGGTGATGAGGGAAGGGAAGGTAGTGTACATTACATACATCAAAAGTAACTATGTTTAACCTATCCGGCCAAAAAACTGGGCTTGGCCCATATGGCAAATCATAACATATTAATACAGGTACAGATGAGCATTCTCTGTCGCCTATGCTTGACACAAAGGCACAACTGTCGACGTTTCGACCCCAGTGAGCATAGAGGTGATTTGCGCCTTATTGGGGGGTCTTCATCAGGACCGAGGGGGACTTGTGAGGGGGAGGCACCAATGTGGAACAGCAAGAAGGATCAGGCTGTTAATTGATAGGTGGCCCAAGAGCTCTATGAAACACTTGAAGTGAATTCCGTGATTGGAAAAATCGTTGGAATGGCGGTTGATTAGTAACCTAAAGGCGGCTCCGTATTGAATCGGACAGCTTAAATCTGCTACAGTTGATACTTTTGTGTAAATTGTGCACCACTGTGACAAAATTTGTGTACCACATTGTACCCGGGTCCAGTGGTCTTACGGGTTACCCCATTGTTATATAACTCACCAAGTTAAGTATGCACCACAGTACAAACTCGGACACTGCACCCGAATTGTAATTGGGGCACAGGGCAGAAATACTTCAAGTCTGATCAGTGACTTGCACCACCCATTAAACAGTTGTAAACTGACTTCCTTGTTTCTGCTGAATGACTTCTCTTCATGTGTTAAGAAGCAAATGCATTATGTGCATGCTGTGCTTGATAAAGATCTATATTTTTAAAGATTTGTTGATGCAAATTTATGTCATTGCTTACCAGTGGTGACCAGCATGGTTTGCGGATGGCAGGGTGGGTGCAGGTGTGCGGGGGGCACGAGCGGGGGTGGAGGGAAGGTGGAAACGGTGTGCAATTAAAAAAAGTATGTATATAATTTAAAAAAAACACTTACCTTCCCGCACCGGGTCCCGCGTCTCTGCTCTCCTCGTCAGACAGGCACATGAAGAACAGCCAGGCTCCCCTGACTAATCACGATTGGTAAGCACCTTGACTCCACTGACCAATCACAACGCTGCAATCCAGCGTTGTGATTGGTTTTGAGCGTCCTGTTTCGACGCTCAACCAGGGCCGACCGAACAATCATCGCGCACTTAGGAGTGGGCAAACCACTCCTCCCCTGCCCTGCTCTGAGAGCTGAGCAGCCCCATCCACCCACCCACCCGCAAAAGAGGCAGGAGACATAAAATGATAATAACTCTAA
Source organism: Calotriton arnoldi (assembly GCA_963921515.1). Classification (NCBI taxonomy): domain Eukaryota; kingdom Metazoa; phylum Chordata; class Amphibia; order Caudata; family Salamandridae; genus Calotriton; species Calotriton arnoldi. The sequence continues at coordinate 82,033 of CAWUFW010003204.1, read as the reverse complement.
GTTATTATCATTTTATGTTTCTTCTTCCTCACACTGCTTAAAAGCGGTGGGATGACACTCCTCCGCCATACCAGAGGAGCTGCCCCTCTTGTTTACAATGTTTGCACTTTGATTTTGCCAAACATCACGTTTGCCATGTACCATTAAATGAGGTATCACTCATGCCCTCTATATAGTCCTATGTCCTTTTGATTCTCTTATGCGCTCTTGATAATATCATGCCTTTGTGAAAGTCTTATGCCGTCTATATTCTAATATGTAGCCTTTAAACTCTTGTACCCTCGATACTATCATGCCCTTTTGATTCTCTTATGCCCCACTTGATGCTATCATGCCTGCTTGATACTCAATGCCCTCTTGCTAGTAACATGCCCTCATGATACTCCTATACCCCCACATGCTCATATGCCCTTTGGATACTATCACACCCTTTTGATAGTCTTATGCCCTCTTGACACTGTCGTGCCCTGTTGGTACTCTTTTGCGCTCTTGATTTTATCATGCCCTTTTTTATACTCTTATATCCTTTTGACACTGTCATGCTTACTTGATTTTCCTATGTGCTCTTGATATTGTCTAGCCCTCTTGATACTCCCATGCCCTTTTGATACTCCCATGCCCTTTTGATGTTCCTATGCCCTCTTGATGCTAGCATGCCCTCTTGATACTCCCATGCCCTCTTGATACTCCCATGCCCTTTTGATGTTCCTATGCCCTCTTGATGCTAGCATGCCCTCTTGATACTCCCATGCCCTCTTGATACTCCCATGCCTTTTTGAAACTCCTATGCCCTCTTGATGCTAGCACGCCTCTTTATGCTCTTATACCCTCCAGATTATTTGTTTTTGTTCCCTAATCTGTCCTGATTATACACAAGGACTCTCACTCTGACAATGAACAAACCCTTCCCTTTGCCGACTCTCATTGCCAGACAATCCTAAATATCCATGATTGTGAAAAAGTGGAGCTTTTTATCAGTTTGAACTAGAACCATTTTTGTTGAAATCTGCAAATTATACCGCAGATGGTGGATTGTCTGGACTATGTGGTAACTCCATAATTAAGCAGAAGGCCCTGTTGTTGCAGAATGGCATACTTCCAGTGGCATAAACTGATTCATATACAGATTGGAACACTGTATTTACATGCTGCCTAGACTTTTATCTCATGTATGTATGTATGTAGGGCATTTATAAAGAGCAGGAATCACCCCCAAAGGGGTATCTCCGCGCTGGCATAGAAGAAACAGGTCCAGCTAGCAGAAACTTCCAGAGCTCAGTGCATGAATAATTCCGTCTTCAATAGTTTTCTAAATCGACCAAGACTAGCACATTTGCGTAGCTTTTCTGGCCCCTAAATTCCAGTATTTAGGGGCCAGATAGGCAACCGTGTTACCTCCCGAACGAATTTTCTTAAAACGAGGGACCACCATCAGCCCTTTGCCTTCCGATCTAAGACAGCGGTTCGGACAATATAATTTAATCTTATCCGCCATATAGCTTGGGCTTGTACCAAAAACAGCTCTATGTGCAAAGCAACAAAGTTTGAACTTTATTCGCTGGCGGATAGGCAGCCAATGAAGAGATTTTAATAAAGGACCGGGGGAGGTGCGGGCGGTTTATTTAAGACTAAGCGTGCGGCCACGTTCTGAACGATCTGCAGTCTGCTAAGAGAGGCATCGTTCACAGAGATTAGTAAAGCATTACAATAATCAAGGCAACCTATAATCAGAGCCTGAACTAGGGTTCGACGTACTGAAAGGGGCAACCAAATGAACACTCTTCGCAAAAGGCTCAGGGTATGATAACAGGTCCCGGCAGTGGTCATTATTTGATCTTTCATCGATAGCCGAGTATCCAGCCGGACCCCTAGATTTTTAGCCACCAAGGTAGGTGAGGGTACGGGGCCCAACACTGTCGGCCACCACACTGGGGACCATGAAGTAAGTGCCGAACCAAACAGCAAAATCTCTGTTTTAGCCGCATTTAGCTGCAAACAGTGTTTGGTCATCCAATCAGCTATGGCAGACATGCCTTTTGCAAAACGCTGATCGAACGCCTCTATATCCTTATCAAAGGATAGGAGTAACTGAGTGTCGTCTGCGTAAGAGAAAGGTGTGAAGCCGTACTCACGGATGACTTTAGCAAGGGGGGCCACATAGATATTAAATAAAGTCGGGCTCAAACAAGAGCCCTGGGGCACCCCCTTATTAAGCGTCATAGTTCAAGATCGAAAAGGGCCTAAATTTACAGTTTGCGTGCGTTGGTCTAAAAAGCTAACAAGCCAATTGAGCGCCATCCCCTGCAGACCGGCCTCTCTCAGTCGACATATCAGTGTCTGATGAGAGACCGTATCAAAGGCTGCTGTTAGATCTAACAAGACCAACAGCACTCCTTTGTTATCATCCAAGGCCAATTTAATATAGTCCATTACTCCAATGAGAGTTGTCTCATTGGAGTAGTTGGATCTAAACCCGGATTGTGAGGGATCAAGGATGCCGTTTGTCTCCAAATAGTCCGTTAACTGCGTGTTAACATGGCTCTCCACCAGTTTAGCCATTAGAGGGAGAAGCGAGATGGGACGGTAGTTGGAGAGCACTTCGGCAGGCACCTGGTCTTTCTTCTTAATAGGAAGAACTTGGGCAGCCTTCCAATCTAAAGGCACACTGCCTTCAGTTAATGACGAATTTAAGATCTCAGCAATAGGAGCAGCCAAATAAGGAGCAAGAAGGGCAAACTTATGAGCAGGCATAATATCCGAAGGAGATCCAGATTTTGCCTTTTTTAGCATGGCTTCTACTTGTAGCACCTCAATATACTTAAACTGTTTCAGACCTTCTCCTGAGCCTGATAACGGTACCACTTCAGATTTGGCAGTATGCACCGAGGCCATAATTTGAGGAAATTGTTTGTAAATCAAATTAATTTTGTCATCAAAATATACGGCTAGATCATCACACAAATCCTGAGAGTGGGAGACTGGCTGTGCACATGCTGTAGGATGGGCAAGTGCATTAAGAATTTTAAAAAGATCTTTTGAAGAATTACCTGCCTGGTTGAGTTTAGTAATATAATGCACTTTACGTGCCCTTTTTAACAGTAAAGTAAAGTCAAGTATACATCTGCTACTGACCATGCGGCCTAAGTGATGTCCAAATATTGTCCCATGTAAATCGCTTTTTGAACATGCTAAGGGATAATGTCTGCACGATACAAAAATTAAGTAAGTAAATACTGTGAAGCTCAGAGATAACTCAATGAGCAAAGACACTCTATATTAAGACAGACACTAAGCCACCTGTGAAACACTGATTAGGACTGTGCTTGTGTGGGGCAGACACCTTTTGTCTTTTGTAATAAAGCATTTCAAGCATCAATCACGCACAGAAAACCCAAGGAAGTAGCAATTCCTCTTGTCCTGTCTCTGTGTGTGTTAAACCTCTTGTATGTACCTGTCCTGACTTGTGTTTCTGACTTTATTGAAGAGGTATCAGGATTTCACAGATATTTACATTTCATTAAGGTTATACAATAATTCTCATTTTTATTTTATGATTATTACAAATTAAAACATATCATCATATTTTGATTTTGGTATAAACCAAGGTAGGTTCTGTCACTCAGGTTCTAGCATAAAAACACACGTTACAAATTTTGAACTCGAAGTCACATAAACCTTTACTGGTGGAAGGAGCACTTTAAAAAGGAGGGGTCGATTCACAAGTTAAATTTACATAAATAAATACCAGCATTTGTAAAGCGCACAGCTACCTCCGGAGAGGTGTGCCGGCGCTGGGAAGATTAAGCAAGTTATTGCCCAGAGTGACATGGTGCTGGGATAACCTGCTGCCGGCACCGGGGATTGAACCGTGAACCCTGTGGTCCGGAGTCAGGCACCCTGGCTGCTGCGCCACACCTCTTCCACCTGATACATCCACCAAATACATCTGTATTTGAACTCAATGTAGATCTACTCCTTTACCTAGGATTAATTGTATTATTACCATTCGCTGAGTCCAACACAACTTTTAAAGTGCGACTTTACTGTTTTACATTTATTTTTTCCTTAGGGCACTAAATGTGGTGAAGGTTGCATTTATCCTGGGTCAGGGTGTATTTTCATATACTAAAGAATGTAAACACATCTGCAACTTGTGTTTTTAATGTTTTGGGCTATGTCAGTAGCAGGCATGTCTATTATACAATATAAATAATATGGATTCATTAATTAACAAATACCCACTGAATGCCAGTCTGGATGCCAATGTTATTCAAAATTAAGTTATGAGTCGTGATTGATTGGGCCATCTTTGAATAGGTTATGCTGCCATTGCTGAAGCTGGAAGGGCGAGCAGTGTAGGTGTCTTCCCAGGCAGTGTGTGTAATGCCACCTTTAAATAGTCCAAGCTCTCTGGTCCCTAGAGAGCAGTAAACCTGCCACTGCCCTTAGGGCCTCCTCAGCAAGTCTTAGGATGACCACTTCCTTCCAGGTCATTAATGACACTCTTTACAGATCTGTACTTTTGTTCAATAGCCTAGTGCTTTTTGGGTTGGATCAGCCAAACCCCAACCATCAGGATTGGGGAGGCTCAGTGTAAGTCCATAAGAAATTGCATTTGAGGTATCATAGTAGAATGAGAAGAAGCATACAGAAGGCTCTGACCTCACCTTGGGCAAAGATATTTGTTGCCTGGGAAGATGAACCTGTTCTCCCACTAAAGAATGGCACAAGCTGGGGAATCAAAGTGTTCTTAATAGACCTACAACACAGATGAAAATTATTTTTCATAAATAATCCATCATGTTTGCTACAGAGTAGCCCATTTGCCAAACTCTATATCAGGCCCTAAGTACACCCTCCTGCTCTTCATACAACCTAATCTCAACTCTCTGTTGTTTCCATAATCTCATTTCTACTATAGCTTAAAAAGAGCTGCTAGCATGTTTAGCATTGAACTGCACTGCAGCCAGATAATTTAATCTCCTTATTAGCACACAAGTTCTATAATATAGACTTATAGACCGCCGTAGCGGGCTATACCGGCTATTAAAGGCCCGCTCCAGCGTTAAAGGCCCGAGCTGAAGGCGAGGGCCTTTAACAAGGGAGCGGAACTTTAATAGCCGGTATAGCCCAGCTACGAAGGGCTATAAGGCTATTAGAACATTCTGCCACTAGAGGGCAGAATGTTCTAACAAATAAAACAAAGGCCTCTCGGAGCCCGAGGGTGTTTAAATCCCCTCGAGCTCCGAGAGGCCTTTGTTCACAGCAATAGCTGTGAACAAAAGCAACATTGGAATGTTGCTCTGCGGGCCTTTACCGGCCCGTAGAAGCTCGGAGCACTCCATTGTATTCAATGGAGTGCTCCACATTCCAATGTTCTAATAAACTTTCAGAAACAGGGGTCCATAATAACAGCTGAAAGCTTATGCTGCACAGCATGTGTCAGACAAACCATACCAAAAGCAAGCTTGAACAGGCATTTCTCATGACCAGGTGAAAATATATTTACCCTTGAAGAAGTCACTGCATGATGAAATATGTGTCGGCTGTTTTCCCTTGATCTTAATACACGCTACGATCTACAACCATCGAATTCTATCGTCTATTTTTTTTGTGTGAAGAATCATATGAAAATCTAGCTTTGAAACTACTGTTTAGAGCTTTGTTCGAGAGTGCTTTGGTATTGTGATCACAAAAGTATTCTCTAGCTGTAGATTAATGGTCCACTGGACAAAACTCCTGAACCAAAGAAGTCAGGAAGTCCAACTCAAAACCCTGAATGAAAAAGAGAGTTGATGGATCTCCTGGAATTAACCCCCAGTTGTGAAGGCCAAAATGCTTGTGTCTCACTATCAGCAAGTGTGATGGGAGGAGGGCGGTTGGAAAGTTCTGCCAATCATTGGGAAGAATGAAAAACCTCTGACCTACCTGAAATGGTATGTCAGTAGCAGCCGTGCAAGGGATTATTTGGTCTGATCACTGGCGCAAGGCTGGATCTCCTGTTCACCGCTCTTGTGCTGTGTCTGAACCTGAAAAAGTCACTCTGCTGCTGTAATCGTCTAGGTTCAAGGCCTCCCTGGTAGAACCTGTGTGTTACTGAGACTTACTGGTGAAGCAATTGCCTGACTAGGACCACGACCTCAATCCATGATGAAACCCAACTTGCTAAATGTACAAACTATCTGGTGAAGTTCTTTCCGAGGCAGAGCACTAAAGAACTAAAGAGTTTGTCTTTCACATGCAAACCTTACTTCTTGGTTGCCAACTCTGCTGCCTTTGGGTGGATACAATACAATACTGATCATTGTCTTTTAGCCCAGAGGGCTGAATTTGTGCTGCCCAAGAAACATAAGGCTTGCTAAACAATTGAGAGAATGTGACACAAAGCCAACAATCAGTCAGTTCAAAAATCTATGGAAGGAAGCAAACAAGCCTATCAGTTTAGACTCTGGCAATGTTTGGAAGCCCTTTTTCTGATACTTGCCTAATTTTGTCAAATAGGCAGTCCAATCAGACAGGCTATTCCACCTTTGATGGTTGGTCTGGCATGGACCACATTGCCTTCATAAATCAATGAGGTCAGGACTCCTGAAAGCATCAGAAAGCCCTATATTTCGATGGTCTAATGGTGTGGGAGCGGTTCTCTATACACCGAGTATGTATGCAGTGTGCACACTCCATTCATAAAATTCCAATTTCCCAGATGAACGGTTACGTCCCTTGAGACTCATCTTTCAATTTAGAGTTTTTATGCAACCTTTCATGAGTCTAATGTCTCATGAGGCTTTCATCTTAGCAGACAGATGAGGTCACAGTGAAATAAGTCAAGGAATCATTCCACAACAGGTCCATCATTATTGGATGAATATTGTGTGGAATGAAAGCGGGCAGTGACCTACACTGGTCCCCCTAGGCCTGAAGTGGAAGGAACAGGGTCAGCCTCCCCTGGAGGTCTGGCAAGTAGGGCCGGCTCGGGGAGTGCCCTGGAAGAAAAAGGTGGTACTTGAACTGCAGAAAGTTACAGGAAACATAGTGCTAGAGAGAGGAGACTGGGTGAGCTGGAGCAGCATGAACCATACCCATAGATGAGAGAGCTAACCCCAGTGGCTTGGCAGTCCTGGTGGGTTAGTTTGGGGCTTGGGCAGGCATGGGCGAATAGTCATCGGCTGAATCTGGGCTTGCCCTGCGAAATTCAGTGAGGCCTAACAAGAGGGGATGAAGACATGGGAGAATGTTGGATCGGGAAGAGGCAGCCCCATTGTTCTGGAATGCGTAATTGTACCTAGGAACAATAGCATCCCCTCTTCCACAGTGGAAATGGGATCAAGGAGAGAACGAGGAGGCCTAGAGAGGAGCTGACTTTCCACAGATGATTCCTCCTACAAAGAAAGATGAAAGTTTCCACAAAAGCGACTTTCCTATGCCTCTCTCGCAAAAGTGCAGTTACCTCCCACCATTGCCTGCATGGAAGATGTGCTTATAATTCCTGCTAGAAGTAGCTTTGTTTCTCAACAAACACATGGCACACTTTACACTGTTACCGCTCTAGGCCCACACACTTTCTACGACTTGTACTTTAATGACATCATCACTTTTGTCTCCTGAACCACACACCACTTAAGTATGTGACTCTATCACAACAGCATCTGCAGTAAAAAGAGGACATTTCATAAAATGGCTGCCATTTGTGAGGTAGAGGCCAGTAGTTCATAGTCAGACTTTATGGCACTCGTTGTAGCTCTTTTAAAAGGTTTATTATCCTTCTGCTGCATTATTTATTTAATTTTCCCTCGGGATCGTCCCTCGAAATCCTCCCTTACATGGCCCCACCACCCCATCGTTGTTACCTGCAAGGACCGCGGCTGGTCCCAAAACAGCCAAAATAGGAATATTCAGGGACTGGTTATATGCTATTTGTACAAATAGAAAGGACTGTGGAGTTGGGAAGTTGGGGCTCAGTCCCAAAGCCATGTAAGAGTATGTAAAAGAGTACTCCTGTAGTACTACTTCCAATACTTGCAAATGCTTTTGTGAATCATCCTTGTTTTCTGCATCATAACTATATATCTGGGCATGCCTCTTAAAGACACAAAACTTCACCTGGCCCATAGGCTGCATCTGCGGATGGAACTTTTCCATGTCCTTAAATTGGCAACTAATTGTAATAAAATCAATAATGAAAAGATGTGTTGGGGGTTGTACTTCAGTGTGTCTGACCCCTCCATCTGCAGGTCTGCCCCCTGTATCTAGCTGGTGATAAGTTTTCAGTGAGTGTTGTTGATTTGCTTGGGCTGCCTCAGCCAGACACTCCTAAAATATTACGTTTCAGCTCGATATTAAAAAGCCTGCAGCTTCTAGCAGATTCCAGAGATTCATTTCAGAAACTGCTAGCTACAAATTCCCATGTATCATTCCATCCAAAATATGAGGGAAAGACAGCCCAGGGCGCAGGAGCAGAATTTCACTTTTTTTTAATATTGCCACTTTGAGGTTTAAGGCTGCCAGTTCATGACATTCAGATTCAACCTTAGCAGCTAGCTTCACTGGCCAAAGTTCCAGAATGGCTTGGCAGTGGCTTAACTTGCAATGTTTTCACCTTGCAAAATTCTCATAACTCTGCCAAATACTACGATTAATATCTGAAGTTTACCAAGTTTTCTGCACATGTTTTTCTCTAAAATGGAGACTATAAGACACATTTTAAATGCATGATTAAGAGTCAGGCAGAGCGGTATCCCCAGCTGAGATACCGCTTCACTTGATGACATGAGGTCCATTACTTGTGCACCTGGAATTACCAGGGGTGGGATACCTGGACTTGACTTTACTGGCTGGAATATCCATCTGGTAAAATCGGCTGCAAATTGGGAAAACTCTGAAGGCATAAGTGCAGCCCAACTACACGGATTCCCTCCTATGGTACTGTGAAGGAGCATGAAAGGCTGTCCCCTGGCTGGCAACACCATCCCCTGCTTAGACGCCTTCCCCAACCTGCAGTGAACTCCATCGCTGTATTTGCCACTTGCTCAAAGTAGATGGCAAATGGAGGCAGAAAAGTGGCCATTATTCCACACAGAAAATTTACTTGGTAAAATCAGGTCAGCATGGTATTCCCCATTCCCAACAGAATAACTCAAAATCTAATTTTCAATTTTACATTTTGCTTCTTTATTTATATAAACATTATCAAACTGTAAATATTATTTAATTTTCCAAGCAGTCGCTGACCCCCTTAGCAGGATTTGCAGGCGCCCAGGGGTCCAGGGACCCCAGGTTAAGAACCACTGTTTCAGAGAGAGAAAAAAGACCACCAACATTCTTCCAGTCTCAAAGTCATGAGAAAAATAGTGGTGGGAAAAGTTCACGGAATTGAATTCCACGTAAATCCACGAAATTTGCATAACAACTCCATGAAATTCCACAGCGTTCCACTGCCCACCCCCTACGCACCCTTGGTATATTTGGCAACTCCAACCTTTGATATGGTTGGCTTCCAAACAAAACTTTGCCCCCGGCACTTATTCTTTTACAAATTACGCGCTGCCTACGGGTGGCAGGCGGTGGCAGGCACTATGCCAGTTATTGAGAGAGGCACCAATCCCCATTCCATTCTCTTGAAGGCTTTGGTGAATAGCTTTGCTGGAATTCAGAATCACGTTCCTGAGCTGGAAATAAAAGAGGCCTCTTGCCCTGCCTTGTCCCTCTGCGAGAGCTCAGCTCAGCTCCCGGAGGAGCCTTGGTTCTGTTGCCGCTGCAATATCCCGCAGCTGAAATGATGAAAACTGCCAGGCGACCCACCAGTAAGCTCACAGCCTCCTTGGACGAACAACAGGGAGCAATGAACTAAGATGGGATAAAGCAATTAAAGCGGTTGCTAGTCAACAAATATCGACCCAGAGTGGACATTTGCAAAAAAACTGCCTCTACCGAAGGTTTTATCTTTGCTTGTTAATTAACTCTGGAGTACCGAGGGAAAGCGCTGACTTTTACAACATAGTTTGCATTTAAGTTTCATGGTGACATCCTATTCAGGTCAGGCTACGACCAGTAGTGCCACGTCTAAGGCTCAAGCGACACTAGGCCCAGCCCTTCAGCTACTCCTACTTCTGCAACCTTACTCTGAAAAGAAGTTCTAGTGCTCTGACACTTTTCACAAACTTTTTAATGTTCCACTCCTCCTCGCAGGGATCGGAGATATGCCCACTGTGCCTTGTGGCCGCTAGGAAAGCAGGACTCGCATTTACCATCCCTCTGGGGTGCACTGTTACAATTACCCAGTTTTACTTGTACTCGAGTTCCCTGACCTCGGAGCGATGGAAGTTCGAGTCGGCGCTCGCACCGGCATTACACGGTTCACTTTACTCCATTCTGCATTGGCTTGCTGTGTCTATGGCAACAAATATGCCCCCACCCAGAGCGCCTTTTTTAACCACATACAATAGCCTTAGATAACAGACATCGGTTCACACCTGACTCACCTTAGTGCAGTGATTGAAAACATTTTTGACGTCAGCCTGCAGAATGTTCCCGAAGAAGGGAAGCGATGTGGGTCTGGGTGGGTAACAGCTCCAACTCCTCCAATGCTTAAAGAATGTCTGCGTCACCAGGAAGGTGCCCCAGGGCAGGAGAGACCAGGATCCTAACAGCAGCTCCATGCTTGCAGTTTTCCTCTATCTATCCTTCCTTTGCTGGCTCCAGGCGGACCCAACAGTATGGCTCTAAAGCTTTTCCACACAGAATCCTGAGGCCGCTCACTTACCAAAATGTCCAAAGAGACATACAGCATGTACATGGCATGTGAGGGGAAAAGCCTATGTCACAGGGGTCTAGCTAATGAAGAGCTAGAATGCTAGCCTAGCATTCAGAATGCATCAGCGATGGGCGCTATCATGACTATGGAGGTATACTTTGTACAGCATGTGTAGACTGGGTTGCTGCAGCTAAACTCCGCCAAACTGTGGATGGCAGATTTTTTGCCAAACTCCACGTTCCAAGCGGAGCGCGGAGTAGAAAACTCTGCAAACTCCGTCGGTGGAGCAGGGTTTACCGCACACCCCTAGAGAATAACAGCTTTATAGTGAACTTGTGAGAAGATAACAGTCATTGAGGAAATACTGGCACTCTTGGGAAAAGATTGCCAAATGTGTGGGGGGAGCTTGTGAGTGGGTAAGCATAGGAAAATTTAGATTTTTCACAGCCTGCTGGGCAGAAAATCTGGATTTTATTAAAGACACGGAGGCTAATATTATGCAAATCTCCTTTATTGCCACAGCTCAGCAGTAACAATGAAGAGAATATAGAACTTCGAAACATTCTAGATATAGTATATAGTCCATGAGTACACAGCCATCTTCCTTCTTTGTTCAATGCTGCGAACCAAAAGAATAAACTCAAAACTTGAATCATGACGTTGAACGAGTCATTTCCATTAACCAAATGTAGATATTCTATTCTGAAAAGAAAGAGATACAAAAAGTCAAAAGATAAAACCTTTAGGGAGGGTCAATTAGTGGAGGGATAATATTAGCCTCCGTGTCTTTAATAAAATCCAGATTTTCTGCCCAGCAGGCTGTGAAAAATCTAAATTTTATGGCATGACACGGAGGCCAACATTATGCAAGTTTAAAGTGAATTAAGAACATTGTCAATCACATTATTGATTGGTCTAAAGTAACACTTTTTAAACATATTCTCATTTGACCAGTCAGCGGCTCTTAGAATATCTTGGAGCCCTCCACCAAGCATTAAAGCTTTAGAAGCTGATGCACCCCTAAGAGAGTGTGCACCGAAAATTGAAACATCGACACCACTTTCACTCATCACTTATTTCACCCATCTCGCAAGTGTGGGAGATGAAACTGGTTTATGAGGAGATCTATGGGAGATCAATAGTTGTGTTTCAGTTCCTCTCAGACTTACAGTTCTGTTTTCATATTCTTTAAGACATTTGACAACACACAAACTTTCATTCTGAGGAAAGAAAGGATAGAAGATAGAGGACAACATAGTCTTGGTCCTTTTCTTAAGGTAAAAACAAACTCCCTCAGGCTGATAAGCCCTGCTAGTAACATCTAAAGCCTTAACATCTGATGTTTGTCTGAAGGATACCAAGCAAAGTAACACAGTAAGCTTATAAGAAATACGTTTGAGAGAGAGGTTAGCGTTATCTCCCCAGGAGGAGATAAGTCGTAATATGTTTCTTACGTCCCATAAGGCTGCATATTTGGGAGTTGGAGGATTGAGAACCCGCATGCTTCTCATGATCTTTTTTGTTAAAAGGCTTTGTCCCACTGACACACCATCGATTAAGGAATGGCCTGCAGCTATTGCTGACCTATAGACATTAACGGTTCTGTAGCTAAGGCCAGAAGCAAAGAGCTCCGATAGGAAATTGACTACATGAACTAAATCAGTTGAAACGGGATCGTAATGTCGTTGAATACACCAGCGAACCCATTTGTTCCATGCCAATCGATATGCCTTCCTTGTTCTAGATGCCCATGATTCAGATATGAGTTGGAAAGCATCGTGCGAAAGGCCATGGATTTGCCACTGTCGCCTGAAATCTTCCAGGCCGTCAGGATTAATAGACCTTGGTCTAAGAGAAGATGTGTTTCGCCCTGAGGACCCAGGAGTAGTCGACTGAAAGGTGGTATTAGAATTGGGAAGTCCATGGTCATCTCCAAGATGACCGGAAACCATGCTTGAGACCTCCAGAGGGGGGTTATCACCACCATACTCTGAGGGTACCGGCGAGCGTGTAAGAGAAGTCGCGGGAGCATGACAAACGGCAGGAAGGCATATGGCCTTAACCCTTGCCAGTCCTGGAGGAAGGCATCCACCCCTGATGCCTGTGGGTCCGGCCTCCAACTGAAAAAGTTCATCATTTGAGCGTTCAATCTGTCCGCGAAGAGATCCGTCCCGAAGATTATCAAGAATATTTCCCTGTTTAATTTCCAATTGCTGGAGTCCCTGAAATTCCTGGAGAACCAGTCCGCTACACCATTGTTCAAACCAGGGATGTGTTCCGCCGTGACTGACAGTCCCTTGATCAAGCAATAGTCCCAAAAACCTTCGCTATTTCAGTCAGACCCTTCGAACGTGGTCCCCCCATCTTGTTGACGTATTTCACCGACATTGTCCATGCGCAGCATTATACAGCATTTCAATGAATTCTGGGTGAAGCTTCGAACCGCAAAGGAACCTGCTAGAAGTTCCAGGCAGTTGATATGTAGTTTCTTCTCCTCGTGTGTCCACCGCCCTCCTGTGGAAGAGTCGCCACATGTGGCACCCCAACCCTCTCGACTCGCATCTGATTCTATTATCAAATCTGGGGTTTCCCCAAAGATGGCTTTGCCATTCCAGGCTTCTGCATTGTTCAGCCACCAAGATAGTTCTTTCCTCGAGTCTTCGTCTAAGGAAGTCATCTGAGTATAAGACAGAGTCGACTTCAGAGCTTTCGCTTTGAGTCTCTGGAGGGCCCTGTAGTGTAAAGGGCCCGGAAAGATCGCCTGAATGGTGGAGGAGAGGAGACCCAGGATCCTGGCTAAAAGTCTCAAGGGGAAGACTTCCAGAGAAAGTATCTTTTTGAGTTCCTTTCTGAGTTTCCTTATTTTTTCCCATGGTAATTTCAATTCTGCCGATACCGTGTTCACCATGAAGCCCACGAATTGAGTTTCTTGGGTTGGGGTAGTGCAAGATTTCTTTGTATTTATGATAAAGCCTAGATGTTCCAGAAGGCGGATAGTAAGGTCCGTGTGTTGACAAACTGTTGTTTTGGACTGACCCATGATAAGGATATCGTCCAGATAAATTATCAGTCTTACACCCCTTTCTCTTAGCCACGCTACTACCGGACGTAAGACCTTGGTGAAGCACCAAGGGGCTGAGGATAGTCCGAATGGAAGACTGCAAAATTCCCAAAGTTTTCCCTCCCAGGTGAATTGGAGGAACTTCCTGTGTGGGGGCCAAATTGGGATGGTCAAATATGCGTCCTTTAAGTCCAGGCGTGTTAGCCAGTCGCCTTTTCTCAAGACATCTCTCAGGAGGTGTATTCCCTCCATCTTGAAGTGGTGGTAGCATACCCACCCATTTAGACTTTTTAAGTTTATGACAGGTCTCTGTGTCTTGTCCTTCTTTTATACCAAGAAGATATTGCTGATGAAACCTGTTTGTGAACTCTCTATTATAGCCCCTTTGGCGAGTAGATCCTTTACTTCCTGAGATACTAGTTTTTTCTGTTCTTGGGAAAAGATTATCTCGTGGGGTGTTTTGATTGGAAGGGAATGTCTATAAATTCTATTTTGTAACCCTTGACGGTTTGCAAGACCCACGGGTCTTGAGTTACCAATGCCCAGTTCCCAGAGGAAAGGGCTAGTCTCCCTCCTACCTTTATAGGGGTATCTGAATGGTCTTTCAATACACCTACCTGTGGAGAATCCTCTGCTTCTTCTCTCGCCTCGAAATGGCCTTCCCCTGTTGCGTTGCCTCTGTGGGTAGAAGGTTTGGTTCCCGTAGAAAGACGTCTGTTGGAACCTAGATCCTCGTCCAAAAAGGGTCTTGAGGTAGATTGGCCACGGCCGGGGAACCGACCCCGCATTCTCCCGGCCCTTCCCAAAATGTTGTCTTGGAAGACTTTTTTTAATTTTGCGCTGGGATTTTTGGATCGAGCTGAACGCCCCTACATATTTGGCCATATCACGGATAAAATCTTCTCCAAATAGGAGTCCTTGTGAGGTGGGTCCTGCCTCCTTGTTGGCTAATTCTATTAGCTTAGGATCTATTTTAAGGAGTATCCCCTTCCTGCGCTCATTTGATATGGCAGAGTTTGCATTGCCGAGGAGGCAGATGGATCTTTGGACCCACTCATGTAACTCCTTGGGATCAATAGGAGTACCATCAACATAGGCGTTTTCAGGCAGGTCAAAAATTTTGGTTAGGGGACCAATTATATCGAGCAGACGGTCTTGGCATGACCTTAGACCTTTGTCTATGCCTTTTCTTGGGTCCTTTGCACCCTTGGCTATAAAAGCGACGACCTTAGGGTCGAGTTCAGGCGTGTAAGTAATTTTGTCTGGAAGGGATGGGCGAGGGCATTCCGATCTCAATCTGGATCTTACTTCTTTCGAAATCTCCCTTCTTAGCCAGAAGCTAATATAATCTGCTACATGTTGGGACGGTAGCCATTCGGGAGATAGGGGATGAGTGATTAACAGAGGCTCGAACATATCGTCCCCGAAAGGGTCAGTGATACCCATTTTTGATCCTGAGGCCTTGCTTGCCTCTTCAGAATTTCCCAAAGATTTGTCTGCTTGGACCTCAATGTCCGAAGTCAAAGGGTGATGAACAGGAGCGATCTAGCTCTGGTTCATCCTGTTCGTCACTATCAATGTGTATAGGGGGTTGTGGGCCTGTCTCTTGCCCTTCTGTGATGCCCGAGGCATCGTTCTGGTCTCCGCCTGGAAAGCGAGATCGAGCCGTTTTTGTTGATTTCTTTGTCTTTTTGACAGTTAGGGTAGGGTGTTCTGTTGCGGCTCTTTTCTTTGGGGCCTTAACTGCCCCTTCTTTTGCGCCAAAGGTATGCGCACTGCTAGTAGAGGGCCATGCCCTTGAAAGCATTTCAAATTTTTTATTAATGGTTTCGTTAAAAGAGTCCATAGCTCTATCCATGGCCTTAGAAACCATTGATTCTAATTTCCCTTCTAGGTTGGTATCAGGATAAGAGGACATCATGGAGAAGGGATGTATAATCGTATCAAAGTATTAATTGTATCAATAAGATTATATCCAATCTCCTACCTTTGCCTCTTTTTTTTTTTTTTTTGTGGTTAAATAAACGGGATAATATGCACCTCGAGGGTTAGAGAGGTGAAAGGGGTTAATTTACTTGAATAAAGCAGGAAGGGCCTTTAAGTTTGAAGGAGGGGCGTATTGACGATAAATCTAGTCCTCGGAGTGTCAGACGCGTTAAAACACAGTAACTGCCAAATGTTGACTGTAACCGAGGCAACCACGCACGTCTCTTGCGTGCGTGGTCGTCCCTAAGGGCTTTTCCTTAAATGCTTGTCCCCTCCGCGGTACACGATTGAAGGCGCACCACGGAGGGGAAAGAAGAGTTTAGGGCGTCTCCGGGTCTCGTGGAGGGAGGCAGGAGCTGAGGTCCTTCATCAGAGCCGAAAAAGGTATTGCGCTTTGGGCAGCAAGCCCGTATGCCCTGCAGTGCTTAGAGCGCTTGTGGGGAACGCGAGTGCGGCTGCATTTGGACTCGTGTGTCTGTTGCGCTCTGGGCGTTGCCAGGCAACGAGAATGCGGTCGCGTCGTTTGAAGGACGCGAGTAAGGGGGAAATCAAGTTATTTCATGCTAGGGCAATGTCGGGGGCAGAGCGAAGCCGGGAAGGGAGGGGCAGAAGCGTTAAGGGGTTAGTAAAACCCAAGAGAAAGTGTTAGGCGAGCTAAAGTTGAAAGGAATTACATTTTAGTAATAGAGAGAAAAAGGCATTTTGAACCAATAAAGATAGAAACAATCGCATGATAGGGTCAATTGGACCCAGCTATGCGATAAGCAGTCAAAATCAAGCAAACACACGCACTGAATAAGCACGATTGAAAGAGGGTACTTATCTGTGTGAGCAGCAGCAACAAAGAAGGAAGATGGCTGTGTACTCATGGACTATATACTATATCTAGAATGTTTCGAAGTTCTATATTCTCTTCATTGTTACTGCTGAGCTGTGGCAATAAAGGAGATTTGCATAATGTTGGCCTCCGTGTCATGCCATAAAATCAGGAAATTTCACAAAATATTCCAATAGTCGGTATCTCTGCAAGACCATGCTTGCATGATAAAAATTTGTAAAACCCTAATGTCCATGAACTGTGATTCTGGAGCCAAAGGACTGATATAATATTGCTCCATAGTAGATGTTAGAATGAGGTACAACTCACAACATTCAAGTATTATGTATGGTTAATATACATGCAGGGCCAACAGAATTATGCGGGTCAGCATCCTAAAAGTTTTCCACAAAATTATGTGTTTACCGCACTAGTCACATAATTCACCTTGTGGTATAATCTGCATATTTCAACCCAAAAAATGTTTCATGCCAAAACAGATCAAAAGTTACTTACAAAATCACCACACATTGTGCCACAAAGGGTTGACTCCTTGAGAAGGCTAACTGGTTACCTTTCAGTTGCTAATTATTGTACTCAGGTGTTAAGGCGTCAAGAAGGGAATAGTTTGTTAAGCGCATAGCGAGTGCAGAGAACTCTGGAAAGGAAATCTTCAGGATTGTCAGATCCTTTACCAATCCATCAGCGATGGAGGGAAATATACAGCCTTCCCCCTCCCTGTGCACAAACTTATCTGACTTCTTTGAGGGAAAAATTCAGAAAGTACATGCCTCATTTACAGCTGGGGCTGTGACGGTGGAGCCACATCCATCTGGAATCATAAATTCCAATGGCACCTTCTCGGTATTTCTCCCGATAACTTTGCTGGAATCACTGGCCGAAATCCTGAGATGCAAGTCTGGCTCCCCCGATGATCCCTGCCCCCCTAAGCTTTTTAGGTCCTTGGCACACATGATTAACCAGGTATTAAATCACATTTGGAAGACCTCGCTATCCACTGGCATTTTCCCTGATCTTTGGAAACATGCTTTTCTACTAGCCCTATTAAAAAAAACTAACGCTGACCCAACGGAGCTTAGCAATTACCGCCTGATCTCACTACTGCCAGCACCTGCAAAAATGCTTGAAAAACTGGTGCAATTCCAACTTGCAAATTTCATAGAGGCAAATGACATCTTGCATGACACTCAGTCCGGTTTCCGGTCAGGATATAGCACTGAGACCGCACTGGTGGAGGTGGCGGAATCTGTGAGAATGACTGTGGACGTACGGGATTCAGCAATGCTGTTCCTTCTAGATCTGTCTGCTGCGTTCAACACGGTTGCGCACCCAATCCTACTGGACAGACTCAAACAGCTGGGATTGCGGGGGTAGTAGTCTCCTGGTTCCAGTCCTATCTTAAAGACCGCTCTCAAAGGGTCTTTCTCCAACCCCATCAATCTGAACCTAAACCACTATGGTGCGGAGTGCCTCAGGGCTCTACCTTGAGTCCACTGCTCTTCAACACCTATCTGGTGCCACTTTACACTCTCATTGCACCTTGGAATGTGAAGTCAGTTTCCAATGCAGATGACACCCAGTTGGTGTTTTCGTTCAAGGATCACTCTGCTGATTCGTTTGCCAGATTTAAAGGGTGTCTGAAGGTCATCTCAAGCTGGATGAATAATAGCAGCTTAAAACTAAATGCGGGCAAGACGGAGGTCTTGTTCTTCGGGCAGACGTCCCCTTCCTCCGCAGGTCTATGGTGGCCAGCAGAAATGGGATCACCACCATTACCGGCAAACTCAGCCAGGAACCTGGGCATCAAATGGGAAACAAATCTATCTTTTGCGTCCCAAGTCCATCATATATCTTCCTCATGTTTTGGGAAGCTGCGAAGCTTAAGGAAATTCCTGCACCTATTGCCGGAGGAAAGCTGCAGGGTCATAGTCCACGCTATGGTGACATCTCAGCTGGACTACGCTAACAGTTTGTACTTGGGGCTGCCTTCTTACCTGATCAATAGACTACAAATGGTACAGAATACGGCAGCAAGATTAATACAACAGGTCCCATTCTGACATCATATCTCCCCCTACATCAGACAACTTCACTGGCTCCCTGTAGCAAAAAGGATAGAGTTCAAGTCCCTGTCCCTGTCCCTGGCCTTCTGTGCCTTACACGACAGTGGCCCTGGGTATCTCAGGTGCAGGCTTTGCCCATATCAACAAAAACGCACACTGAGATCCAACTCCCAGCACCTGCTTTGAGTACCTCGCTATGCTAAGTCCCGAATGGGAGTTAGGTCCTTCACAGTTAGGACTGCCAGGTTGTGGAACTCTCTGCCCTCCCATATGCGCTTGATTGAGTCAGAACGTGAGTTCAGGAAAACCTTGAAGACTTGGCTCTTTAGTCAAGGTTATCTCCACTGCGGGGCTGATCCTCACCTGCATTTACCGCTAAGTGCCGGGACACCACTGTATGAGGTAGCTGTTGCACTCTACAAATGCTACTATTATTACAATTATTATTAAACTAGTACTACTTAGGTGAACATTTTTCCATACTGCATTATTTTGTGTTACACTGACAGAATTTTGAAAAAATACCCTCACACTAAGGGGTCAATTCCGATGTCGTTCGAAAGGGCTCCAAATCGGATTCGGGTTTGCCGAATCCGATCCGGAACCCTTGTTTCCGACCGAATCGTACACCCTTCCCAACGACCACTTACGATGCCTGGAAACCTTTAGGGCTGTCCGAATCGGTTCCAAAAGGCATTCGGACAGGTCGCGTCTTTCTGAGCCGAATCGTACAGCTCTATGGACTCGGTTTCTGAGCGAGCGAGTACGATGACCGATTTGGACAGCCGTTCCGAATTGGTTTCTCTGGAACGAATTGGCTGCCGGAATTTGTCTTTTGGGGGCCCATAGCAGGCCCCCCCTTCACCCTGGGTCTTCCGAATCAGGCCCGTGGGGGTACCCAAGGGACCCCCCTTTCCAACCTTACACAGTGTGGCAGGTACCTTGGGGTGCCTGTCACAGGGTACAAGGTTTTCCCTAGCCACTCCTTTTTTCAATGAGAGCCTGTGTTCTCGTTCGTAACACAGGCTCCCATTGAAGTCAATGGGAGTCCGTTTGATTCATATCCGGAAGCATCCGGATACGTCCAAATCTCTCGGTCGGACTCCCTCAATCCAAATCGTCCGGAAAGCATTCCGGACCCGATTCGATAGGAATGCTTTCCGAACGACATCTGAATCGACCCCTAAGTGCCATATTATGCAGCATTATTTGTATTTTCCTACCTCATAATTTAATTATCACTGCGACATAATATCCATTGTTGCATGATTTCTCATGTTCTATGTTTATGTCACAAAATACAGTGAAAAACACACAACCCCTGCTTAACATCTAGGACTCAAGCAAAGTACCTATTATGTCAGGACGGAGGTACTGTAATGACCTCTTGGTAATCTCAAGTCCTCTTCATACTATCATGACCTCTTCATACTATTATGTTCTCTAATACTCTTAAGACCTCTTGAGAATATAATGCCTTTATGACTGATAGGCTTCTAAGCTCTATATACTATGATGTAATATTGATATTCTTATGTCCTCAATACTATCATGTCCTATTGATACACTTATGTCATCTTGCTGGTAACATGCCTTCATGATACTCTTATACTCCCTTGATACTCTCATGCCCTTTTGATACTGTCATGCCCTCTTGATGGTCTTATGCCCTCCTGATACTTTCATGCACCGGTGGTGTTCTTTTCCCTTCTTGAAATGGTCCTGCCCTTTTTATACTTTTATGCCCTCTTGATACAGCCCTCATGGTACCCCATGCCCTCTTCACTTTATCATTCCTTCTTGGTTGTCTTGAAACTATTTAGCCCTCTTCATACCACTATTCCCTCCTGATACTCTCATGCACTCCTAATACTTTCATGCCTTCTTGATACTCTGCTGTCCTCTTGATACTATCATGCCCTTTGGATACTCCTATACACTCGATATCATTATGACTTCTTGATACTCCTATACCCTCAGGGTTATTCGTTTTTGTCACCTAATCTGGCCTGATTGTACACGAGGTCTCTCACTTTGACTGACAATGAACAAACCCTTGCCTCTGCCGACTTTCATTGCCAACACTCCTAAATACCATGTTTGTGATAATGTGGCGCTTTTTAACTACTTTTGATCAGTTTGAGCAAGAAACATTTTTGTTGAAATCTGCAAATTATGCAGCAGATGGTGTATTGTGTGGACAATGTGGTAACTCAATAATTAAGCAGAAGCCTCTGTGCTGGCAGAATGGCATGCTTCCAATGTCACAAATTGATGCTTATGCCCTGTGGACCACCATCATCATATGTTGTCTACAGTTATTTTCTCTTGTAAAGTTAAGTGTACATGCAACACTTCACATGTAACTTTAAGGATGTCCAAATGTTTTTCTATGTAAATCACTTTTCTAACATGATGCGGGATAATGTCTGCACGATACAAAAAACTAAATAAGTAAATACTGTGAAGGACAGAGATAACTCAATGAGCAAAGACACTCATATCAGGAAAGGCACTAAGCCACCTGTGAAACATTGATTAGGACTGTGCTTGTGTGGGGGTAGATGTCTTTTGTCTTTTTGAATAAAGCTTTTTCAAGCATCAATTACACACACAGAAAACACAAGCAAGTAGCTATTCCTCTTGTCCTGTCTCTGTGTATGTTAGACCTCTTGTATGTACCTATATTTGAAGAGTAGTTCTGACTTTATTAAAGAGGTATCAGGATTTCACAGATATTTACATTTCATTAAGGTTATATGATAATTCCCATAGTTTTGTTTAATTTATGCAAATTAAGACATACCATCATATTTTAATCTTGGTATAAAACAAGGTAATTTCCGTCACTTTGAGTATAGGATAAAAGCACACATGTTTACATTTTTTAACATCAAAGTCACATAAACTTTTCAAGGTAGCAGAAACATTTAATCAGGAAGAGCGTGATTTACAAAGGTAAATTTACATGTGTAGTTGAACTCATGTGTAGATCTACTCCTACACTTAAGATTAATAGTTTTATTACTATGTGTTGAATCCAATAAAACTTTACTGTTTTAAGTTTTTTTTTTTTCATTAGGGCTCTAAATGAAGTGACAGTTGTGTTTACCTGGGGTCAATGTGTATGTCCATGTTTTCAACATTGTAAAAACATCTGCCATTTGAGTTTTTAATATTTTTGGGTTATATCATTATTTGGAATGTGTGTTATACTGTATAAATAATGTGAATTAATTGGTTACTAAATACCATATGAAGTCATAAAAAAGCCTGGACGCCAATATTAATCAAAGTTAAGGACCCGATTTAGAGTTTGGTGGACAGGTTACTCCATCACAAACGTGACGGATATCCCGTCCTTTGTATTACAAGTGAATCATATACAATGGCACTTGTAATATGGAAGGCAGGATATCTGTCACATTTGTGGCAGAGTATCCCATCCGCAAACCTCTAAATCAGGCCTTAAGCTAGAAGTCATGCTTCATTAGGACATCTTTGAATAGGTTATGCTGCTACGGATGAAGCAGAAAGGGTATGCACCATGGGCTGGGTTGTCAGGGGGCATGTGCACAATCATCTTTAAACAGTCCAAGCTCTCTCATCTCTAGAGACCTGTAAACCTGACACTCCCTTTAGGGGCACCTTAAGGGGGGGCCTCCAAGTCATTACGGACACTGTTAGCAGTTCTGTCTTTTTGTGTCATAGCAAATGTATTCTGGGTTGGTTCAGTCAAAATCCAGTCACCAAGATTGGGGAGGGCCAGTGTAAGCCCATAAGAGATTGTGTTTGAGGTATCATAGTGGATTGAGAAGAAGTATAGAGGAGAGTCTGAGTTCATCCTGGAGAAAGATGTCTGTTGCCTAGGCAGATAAATCTGCTCTTCATCTAAAGAATGGTACTTGCATTCATTTTGGGCAGACACCCACAGATGAAGGTGTTAGTTGTTGGAATTATGGAGATTCTCGAAATATGAACCTTCCATCAGATTAGAGACACAAGTGATACGGCTTTCTTGAACTGGTATCCTGTGGGCTAGAAGCAAACATCAGAATTCACAAGCAAGATCTGGCAACATGAAAGAATTTGCCACTCCTCTTTTGTGTAGTTGCTATTACTGCACAGAGACATTTTAGGCATGGACAAAGCGGACAATCGCCAAGGGCGTCCATTTTCCATGGGGACCCCGATGAAGTCCAAGTCACACCACTATTAAAAAAACCGGGCTCTGACACAAACGATCTTAACAACTTCAGACCCGTCTCCAATCTCCCTCTCCTAGCTAAAATCTTGGAAAGATGTGTTCTCCTCCAACTCACCCAACACATGGACTCCAACAACCTTCTAGACCCTCACCATTCTGGCTTCAGAAAAGGTTGCAGCACAGAGACAGTGATCCTGCATTTCATAGACGACATCCACAAGTCACTAGACGATGACCAATGCTGTCTGCTCAATCTCTTAGACCTATCGGCAGCCTTCGACACGGTTGACCACAAATTACTCATTAAGGTACTACAAGAAAGGGTAGGAGCGGATGAGGTGGTCCTACAGTGGTTCACCTCCTTTTTACAGAACCGCACACAAAGAATAAAAATCAATAACTTCTTGTCGGACCTACACCCCGTCAGCAGGGGGGTACCCCAAGGATCAGTTCTCTCTCCGCAACTTTTCAACATCTACATGGAACCCCTCACCTCCATTCTCAAAAAAAACAACATCCCCTTCCACCTTTATGCGGACGACACCCAGATCTATCTCGAAACCTCCTCCATTGACGACATTCACAGACTAAATGACACTCTAAGTGAAGTCCAACACTGGCTAACACTCAACCACCTGAAACTCAACCAAGACAAGACGGAAATCCTGCTCATCTCCAACAAGGAGCAGAACCCCCAAGTCACAGATTGGCTAAAAGCCAATGATGCGCTCAACTGCAATCTCACACTGACCGACTCCGTAAAATCACTCTGGATCACTCTTGACCCAAAATTAGACATGGCCAAACACATCAAGAACTCCGCTAAGAGCGCCTTCCTCAACCTTAAACTGCTCAACATAATAAAACCCTTCATCCCTCCCAGCGATCTCAAACAAGCCACTCAATCCCTGGTGTTGTCCAGACTGGACTATGGGAATGCAACCCTCACAGGAACAGCAAAATCTCGCTTAGCTCCCCTTAGATCAACTCTCAATGCAGCAGCCAGAATGGTCACCGGAGTGAAGAAATTTGAGCACATTTCGCCGGCACTCAGGGAGCTAAAATGGCTCCCAATCAAAATGCGTGCCAATTTCAGAACTGCTTGTCTCACGCACAAAGCTCTGCGCACCGGAAACCCACCTACCTAGCCGCCAAACTCAAGAAAGCCGGCCAAACAAGGAGCCTCAGGAGCACCAACACTCTACTCCTCATCCCCCGAAAACCCGCAAACAAAAAAACTCATCTCGATCCTTCTCTGGAAGTGCGCCGAAATTCTGGAACTCCATCCCAGTCCATATCAGGACTAACCCATCCTTTGTACAATTCAAAAGGCAGCTCAAAGACCTCTTCCTCAACCGTTCCCTTCCAAATGGATAGAATGCAGACTCTTGTCCATTAAAGCACCCAGCCACCTTAATATTAAGACTTCTACCTCACCCACCTTCTGACTCGTCCCTTTGCCCCCCTCCCTGAAACGGTCTCCCCTCAAGTCTATGTATATATCACCCCTAGACTCTGTGATCTCCTGCTATTCAATGTATATCTGATCCGAGTTGTTTGACTCGCCACAATTCAACATGCATACTACTGTTTTTTTTTGTTTTGTTTTTGTTTGTGATGATCTCCTGCTATGCAATGTGTGTTCTGAACCGAGACTTTCGACTCGCCACGAGTCAATATGTATACTACTGTTATTTCTTTTGCTATTTCCCCACCACCTATGTTGTAAAGCGCTCCAATACCTTCGGGTCTGGCTAGCGCTATATAAAACTCCTAAATAAATAAATAAGTGATAAAAACTGTAAGAATTTTGGGGCACATGCATCAAGATAAGGAATTGCGATTCCTTAATATCGATTTTTAAGGAATCGCTATTTAGGAGTCGCATTTCCTTATGCATGTCGGAATCTCAAAATAAATAGTGATCCCTACACATTCCCTAATAGCGAATCGCAAATTGCGGTTTGCTATTAGGGAATGCATTCCCATTCATTCCTATGGGCCATAGGAATGAATGGGAAAGCAGTCGCAATTTGCGATTACCAAATAGGTAATCGCAAGTTGCAAATGCAATTGCAAGGGTGCTAGGGGGCCTAAGGGCCCCCTGATGCACCCCCAAAAAAGTTAAGTGTGCACATGTGGCGCACACACATGCCCTAAGGGCATGTGTATGCACCACATGGCACTTTGTAAAATGCAATTTTGTGCATTTTTCTAAGGATTTGCAAATTACCATCAACTTGAAGTTGATGGTAATTTGCGAATCCTTAATGCAAAGTTGCATTTTTAAAATGCTTCATGCATTGCATTTAGGGAATCGCAAATTGCAATTCCCTAAATGCATTCGCAAAGTAGGTAATCGCAAAAATTGCGATTACCTATTTTGCAAATGCATTTAGGTTTGATGCATCGGAAATGGCTTTTTACCAGTCGCAAATGGGCTGATTCGCAGAATCGGCCAGTTTTCGGCCCGTTTGCGACTGGTAAAAAGCTTGATGTATGTGCCCCTTTCTTCTTTCTCTTACTCCATCTATATGACAACCTCTATCCCTCTCTCTGACTACCTCTACCTCCGACTATGTCTCTCTCTCTCTACCTATTCCCACCTCACCACTATTTACTTTTTAATCTCCTTCTCATTCTCTACACCAACTATCTCTGTCTCTGTCATCTCTCTCTCCCCACCTTGCATACACCTCTTTTGAAAGCTCTTTACTCCTGCATACTACCCTCTAACTTACTCTTAACTCCCTCTTTCAACCTTTTCTCTCTCTTCACCTCTTCCCTCTCTACTATGTCTACAATTCAAGACTGAAAATCATTATCCTCCAAACCAAAACCATCAACCCTTGGTATACACAAGAAATCTCACAGAACAGTGCCCATATGCAGACAGTAAGAGAAATGGAGAAGAGCCATGTCCTCAGCGACATTACCTAATTCAAAGCACACAAATTTCCTATCAACACAACCAAAGCCAATTTCTACAAGACAACGTACAGAACAAAAGCTCACATGTAAGCCATTAGGTAAGGTAATACTTTATTGTACAGTTAATTAAAACCATTACAAACCATCATCAATTAAAACAGTTTCATGTTTCGAAACAGCCATAACAAATTACGATAATACTATGATAAACTATGAGTAAAAACTGCTATTAAAATGTACTAAAGCTAAAACTATTAAAATGTAGGTAGAGTATAAGATTGGGCTAAGAACTGACTCGATTCTGTTCTGCCAATAAAAACTTTGCGGGGGTGGCCCTCTACATAGTTTGGGCTAACTTGCATTCCCATTCAAATCCAGTTAATTATTGAAGCCCTTAATGTGCCTGGGCCACAAGAGATGATCCACCGCGTAAACTTATGCTTGCTTAATCCAGCCCAAGAGAGAATTACCACATGTACTACAAAGAGAGCGAGCAGTAGAGTAGGAAGAAAAGAAAAAAAGAAATCCCAATAATGCCCTTGAACCAACACAGACAATTGATTGCTTGAAGAACAAAAAGTTTCAGAAAGGCATCTAAGTCGTAATTATTTGGTTCTTGAACTCTGACCATTAACTGTTCAAAGTTTTAAAGTTTATAGCAGTAAAGCTCAATGAACACCAAGATAGCGACTAGTCCCTTGTTGCCATCCGGTTACTTTGGCTCTTAGGGTACAAAGATTGCGAAGGGTTCCGTCACTATCCTTCCTGCTTTTCCGCTAATGCGAGGCGGAGCCTTCTTCATGATGATTTTAGCGCTAGATTCTGCTCTACAACGAGACCAATTTGACTTTTTCTGTTTATTCTTTCACTTTATTAAGGTGAGCTTCTACAGCTTCAAGATATTTTACCAACCTGCAGCTCAGTTGAACTTCATCGCCGGAGAAGCATGCCAGAACTGCTTGCCTGCATGACCTTATCCGGTTTTTATTGAATAATGGTCTCAAAATGGTCTCAAAATGGTCTCAAAATGGTCTGGCGTTCTTGTAGTAGATCCTTGCAGATGGTGATAAGGTGTACAATGTTTTCTTCGCCGTTACCACAGAGGTGGCAATTTGCTGGTGTTGAGGGGCGCAGCCAAGGGGCCAAATGATTTGCGGAGGGCAACAGTCCTAGGCGAAATTTCAAAAACTTCTCTTTTGTCTTTTTAGTGAAGCTGGTCTGAAGATATGTTTGGGGCCTGAGTTTGGTGTAAGATTGTATAGTAAACCAGCCGTGTGCACGCTCCGCCAGAGAGGCTTTGTCCTGCAAGAGAGATTCTTTTCTGACGATGTTATTTACTGCTTTTTTGAAGCCCGCCAAAGCCCCTGGGAGATCCCATAATTGACGCAGCCCCAACCGTTTGATTGCGTCCTCCAGGTAAAGCCTTGCACAGCAGTTTTCTTTAGCTTGCAGTTCCTTCCACAGGAGAGTGTTGAGTGTTTTTGCTTCTCCCCTGCTTATTTTGTGCCAGCTTTTTAAATATACTCCTTTGCGTGCCAGCTCTTCCTTTGCGAGCCCAAATTCAAGCCTCATATGCGCAGGTGATGTGTACCCCGGCAAGCCAAAGATCATGCGCAGTGCTCTTGCTACCGTACCATCTACCGATTCAGCGTCCCTTCCTCTCATCGCTTCACTGCCGTAAGTGATAGATGGAATCAGTTTTGCCTGAATCACCTTTATTAGGGGGAGGAGGCTTGAGCCAGTGATCTTGTTTTTTAGGTTTCTTAGAGATACCGTGGTCATTAATCCTCTCTTTTTTATGGCCTTGCATTGTGGCTTGAAGCTGCCCTTGGAATCTAAAATGACCCCTAAGTATCTATATTCGCTTACAACATCCAGCTTCCTTGAGTCCAAGAACCAATTGTTCGTTATTCTCATTTTGCAAGTGCTGATACACATGACTTTAGATTTTTTTTGGTTGATTCTGAGCTTGTTTGTTATAGAGTAACGTGATGTGATGTCCAACAGCCGCTGCAGGCCTATCGGGGTCCGGCTGATGAGCACCAAATCGTCCGCATAGAATAAATTGGACAGCTGGGTGCCCCCTAACTTGTAAGCCATTAGGCACTGCATCAAGCTGTTGCTCAACTAGTCAATCCCTCAATCAGTCAACAAGATGCAATGTCACCAACCCCTCCTTCCCTGAGAAGAATGACAATACTAAATTGCAAATTGACAACAGCAAACAGACATTCACACTACTTCATATCCCCCTTGCTGCACGTCCAAGTGGACGACATTCATCTTGCACTCTGAATTTATTACCAGTTTGAACTCACTCAAGGAAACCCGATATTAAAAAGAGATCCTCTGTTCATCCTTTGTTCAGTCCGTTCGAGGAGATACTCTCACATCCATCTTCAACATCATCATTTCTTAACTCAGGCAAGGAACCTTCCCAGATGCCCTCAAAACAGGAAAGATCATCTTGATTCTGAAGCAGATGAACATGAACCAACCCTGAACACATACGGTCTTGTCTTGCATAGTTGTCCTTTTCTTACTTCACTCCCCCCTCTCTCTCTCTCTCTGCCTCTCTCTCTCGCGCACACACACACTCGCACACACACACATACACACACTCTCTCTCTCACACTCTCTATACCTGTCTATGGTAATATATTTCACTCCTCTCTACCTTCTCAATTACTACATCTGTACCCTTCTCTCCACCTCACTTTTGTATTTGCCCTTCTCTCTTACTACAGTAGTGTCCCCTCTCTCAATTACCATCTACCTCTCTGTCTCACACATCTTTCTGCCTCATGTCACTCCTTATGTCACCTAATATGTTCTACCTCACCCAGCTTTCTTTATCTTCCTCTACCTATCTGTAAATTTCTGTGTAACTAACTCCTTTCTCTCTATCTCATCTCTCTTTATCTCATCTGTCTCTACTTTATCTCTCTTTCAATACACCTCTATGCCAAACCTCACATACTCACCCCTCTCTTTAGTACTGTCTATCTAATTTTTCTCTACGTCACCCCTCTCCCTGCCCCCTGATCAGTTTTGATTTTACCACCCTGTTCCTCTCCTCCATCTACCTCACATCTTTCTCATCCTTGTCACTCTTTACCTCATTTAATTTTTTCTCCACCTCTCTAGCTCTCACCTCTATTTCCACCCTCCCTCTATCTGGCCCCTCCCATTTCTCTTGTGGAGAGCAAGAAGTCACTGTCTAGGCAGAGAAGTGTACACATAGAAAGAGGAGTAGAGGGAGAAGTCAGGGGAAGAGAATTAAGGGGGAAGTTATCAGATTTCACTCGACAAAAAATCCAGGGATCTTTGATTTTCCCGGTTACTGTGAGAGTGTCATTTAGGAAGGGAGATTTATTTGTGATTACGAATATCTGACAATTAAAGCGATTATTTCAAGTGCTATGTTCATATGTCTTATTATAATATTCTTCTTCTATTTCAGTAAACAACCACCAAGTCACTATTATTAAGTATTCCCTACAATGAGAGGAGCAGGCTAGCTAGACATTGAGTTCCACCTAAAATATTGTTGTTGCAAGCAGTGGCGGCTCCTCCACTATGGCGAAGGAGCATCGCCCCACTGCTTTTAATCTGTGTAAATAAAGGAAACATAAAATGATAATAACTTTGAGTTGTTATCATTTTATGTTTCTGTGCTGCTTTGCGGGCGGGGTTGCTCTGCTCTCAGAGCAGGGCAGGGGAAGAGTGGTTTGGCCACTCCTAAGTGCACATGACTGTTTCACTGGCCCTCTGATACCGGCCAAACGGTCATGCGCACTTTCCCTGTTCTCCGCGCGGGCTGCATTACAGCCTGTGTGGAGAACTAGCACAGACCCCCATTCCCTGACTGAGCGAGCATTGTTCAAGCTTGTTTTTGGTATTGTTTAGCTGACACATGCTGCTTTCAGCTGTTATTATGGGACGCCATTTCTGAAAGTTGAATATATTACTTGTATGCTAATAGAACATTAAATTAGCTGATTGCACTGCACTTTGAGAACAAAAATGCTAGAAGCTCATCTTCCCTTCTAGTAGTATGCATATAAAAGGAAAGGAAATGGGATTGTGGAATCAACAGACAACTGAGATTATGCTGCATGATGAGTAGGAGTATTCTGAAGGACATTGTAGCATGTTGATGTTGTGTACTCTAGGGCCCTCAAGGTTCTGGGCGGACTCTGAACAGGAAATTCATAATATGTGAGGAGGTGTTAGGGTGCGTTTAATGGGAAGTATTATGCAATGTACAGAGTGTATGCTGAAGAATAATGTTATTCTTGACCACAGCTCCCGTGTGGTGTAATTCATCTGCATGCTCCTGGGCTGGGGAAGATGCTACAACTGGCAAAGAGTAGGGGATACGCACCCGAGAAGACAAGACTTCTCTACCTGAGAGTTTGCAACGATAAGGCAAACTGCTTGTGCATGCCACGTGTGCCCAGAATCGATGCAGAGCTGTCTGCGACCAGCAGACGTGGAGTCAAAGTCCTGCTCCAGCCCATACATGACTGCAGAAGAAATCGAAAGCCCTGCAGAGGATCATATTCAAAACGCACGCCAAAACCACTGACAATGTGGTCAACAGAGATGCTGCGCCATGCTCCAAATACAGAACAATTAATCAGGCAAAGCAAAAAAGATAATGACAGCAACAACAAGGTACAAGA
Source organism: Calotriton arnoldi (assembly GCA_963921515.1). NCBI lineage: Eukaryota > Metazoa > Chordata > Amphibia > Caudata > Salamandridae > Calotriton > Calotriton arnoldi. The sequence goes on along the minus strand of CAWUFW010003204.1, from coordinate 51,509 downwards.
ATTTACTCACAGTAATGGGCGATTGAAGATTCTGCAACCCAGGTTCAAGCATAAGGCTAGTGCTTGCAGAAGGTGTCGGTGCCACCCTGCACGGTGAAAGCAGTCTGAGCAGAAGAGAGGGCGAAATACACTGTAGCTGTGTTCCTGAAGCCACCACCACCTTTCAACACTTCTCAGAAACAGAACATTGGTGCCAGCTGGGCTGCATGGATCAAAACATTTGATGACTTCATAGATTCGTTAGAGGAAAAAGTTGACAAGAAGATCATCAAATATTTGAAAAACCTTGCAGGTGATGAAGTGAAAGAAGTGCTAAAGAAAATCTCACAAACTGATGCAAACTTGTACCAAAAGTTAAAGGAAGCGTTGGAGGCTAAGTTCAATCAAACGCTGAATGTCGACTATGAAAGTTATATCTTCAACCAAGCATGATAACAGGTTGGTGAAACAATGGCTGAGTTTGTTGAAAGACTTGATGTACTCATTAAACATAACAAGTTCTATGACTTCACTGATTGTCAGAAATGGGATTTTTGGTAGGCTAGGGCATGGGCCAAAGCCAGGCAAAAACCACCACTCTAGTCAGGATAAGGGAGTTACACTTCTAAAATAACCCCTGCTCACCCCCTTGGTAGCTTCGCACGAGCAGCCAGGCTTATCTTAGAGGCAGTGTGTAAAGCATTTGCACATAACCCACAGTAATACAGTGTACGCACTACAAAAGGACACCACACCAGTTTAGAAAAATATCCAATATTTTTATATAATTAAAACAAGACCAAAAACGATAAGAATCCACAATACTATACTTAAAAGTTCACAGTTCCAAAAATACGCTGATTAAAAAGAGTTCCTTGTGTGGATAGATCCGTCCGGGCTACCACGGCGTCGTGAACAACAAATCCAACAGTTCTGGCTGGTCGCGGGGTCGCGGGCCAGCTACGGTGTCGGGAAGACCCGCAAACAGTACCTGTGAGAGATGCAGGGCGTTGAGGCCCTTGAAGTCACTCGCGTTGCAGGTCGAGCTCCTCTCTGATGGAATCAGGAGCGCTTGCGCCGGCAGACGTCGGGTGCTGCGGTGCGAAGCGCAGCGGTGCAGCGTGCGGTGCTCCCAGGTCGCGGTGCGAGCAGCGGCTCGGTGACGGCGTCAGATGGCGTCGTCGGTGAGACCAGGGTCGCGGTGCGAGATGAAGGCGGTGCTCGCCACGGTGCTAGCAGGTCACGGTGCAAGCAGCGGCGGCGTCGTTGCTGAAGCGCTGTCGTCGGCTGACGAACTGGAGTCGATGGCGCCGGCGTCGGTAGGCCAAGGTTGCGGTACAGGATGAGGGCGGTGCGTCGTGTGACTTACGAACGGTGCCCTCGAACCACGGTGCAAGCAGCTGCGTCGATTTTGGCGGGAAGTGGCGGCGTCAGGAAGGCCAAGGCGTCCTCGTGAAGCAAGGCGGTGCAGAGTGCGGTGCCCACAGGTCGCGGTGCGAGCAGTGGCTCGGTGGCAGCGTCAACAGGCGTCGTCGGTGAGACCAGGGTCGCGGTGCGGCGGTGCTCTCTGCGGTGCCAAAGCTTCGGCGTGAAGCAAGGCGGTATGGAGTGCGGTGCCCACAGGTCGCGGTGCAAGCAGCGGCTTGGTGGCGGCATCAACAGGCGTCGTCGGTGAGACCAGGGTTGCGGTGCGGTGTTGCCCTCTGCGGCGCCAAAGCTTCGGCATGAAGCGAGGTGGTGCGGAGTGCGGTGCCCACAGGTCGCGGTGCAAGCAGCGGCTCGGTGGCGGCATCAACAGGCGTCGTCGGTGAGACCAGGGTTGCGGTGCGGCGTTGCGGCGGTGCTCTATGCGGTGACAAAGCTTCGGCGTGAAGCAAGGCGGTGCGGAGTGCGGTGCCCACAGGTCACGGTGCAAGCAGCGGCTCGGTGTCGGCGTCAACAGGCATCGTCGGTGAGACCAAGGTTGCGTTGCGGCGGTGCCCTCTGCGGTGCCTTCAGGACACGGAGTCGGCAGCGGCATCGTAGACGTCGTTGAGTTGGCGTTCTTCTTGCTGCAGCACAAAACACACAGTCCCCAGTGCTGCGGGTCAAAGAACTTGAAGTCTTTGCTGTTCCTGAGACTTCGTGAACAGGGGGCAAGCTCTACCTCAAGCCCTTGGAGAGACTCACAAATTAGGTTGCAGAATGTCCAGTCCAGGCCTTTCACTGACCAAGACAGAAGCAGCCACTGCAGGTCAGCCCAGCAAACACCCAGCAAAGCAGTCATTCCTTTTCGCAGCTTCTCCGGCTCTTCTTCTTGGCAGTCTTCTTATCCAGATGAGTTCTAAAGTTCAGGGGTCTGGGACCCAGCATTTATGTCCAAAAATCCTTTGATCTCTTAGGCAGAGAGGGCCTGTGCCCGTCAGGACCAGTTCTGCCTTCTCTGTGTGAATTCCTGGCAGGAGGTGGAGACGGCATTTGTCAGAGGCAGAGCAGGCCCTTTGAGGTGCAAGGAAATCTCCTCCCCCTTCCCCCATCGTAACCCAGGTTTCTTCAGCCGTTTCCTGACCTACCTAGACCATCTGGCGCCCCTCCTGCTCCCCCAGCCTTCTGTCATCCAAAACCCAGACAGGCAATCCACATTCCAATAGGCACACAGGATGACTGAGCAAGAAAATACCCACTTTCTAAAAGTGGTATTTTCAAACACAGAATGTAAAAATCACCTTCACTAAAAGATGCATCTTTAGATTCTGATTTCAGGCATACTAAATTCTATTTTCTTACCGAATTCCCTGGGCCAGTTATGTTTATAAGATGTTATAAACAAACCTCCCATTCTATCCTATGGGGAACGGGTAGCCTTGCAATAGTGAAAAACGAAATTGGCTGTAATTCACTATCAGGACATGCCACACACACCAGGGCATGTCCCACCTTTCACATACACTGCACCCTGCCCACAGGGGTACCTTGGGCCTACCTGAGGGGTATCTGACATGTAAGAAAAGGGAAGGTTAGGGACCGGCCAGTGTGTGCCCTGGCCAAGTCAACATGGCAGTTACAAACTGCGCGCAGACTTCTGCAATGGCAGGTCTGAGTTACCGTCTTCAGGGCTACTCACGGGGGTGGCACAACCAGTGCTGCAGGCCCCCGAGTAGCATTTGAGTCACCAGCCCTGGCACACGCAGTGCACTTTACTAGGGGCTAACAGGTAAATCAAATATCCAATCATGGAAACACCCATCCATAACACAATTTACACAGAGAGCATATGCACTTTAGCACTGATTAGCAGTGGTAAAATGCCCAGAGTCCTAAAACCAACACAAACAGGTCAGGGAAAAATAGGAGGAAAAAGCAAAAAGTTTGGGGATAACCCTGCAAAAAGGGCCATTTCCAACACTGATGAAGAAGGCATGCGCCTCAGAGTCATTGATGGCTGCCATTCAGATTTGTTTAGAAGACGCATGCTGACATAAACACTCAGGGGCCGATTCCGATTTGGGCCGGAAATCTCTCCGACCGATTCGGACCCGGAGAGATTTCCGACCGATTCGGACCCGTGCAGCCCGACCGAACGAGTACGATGCGCACGTATGCCATCGGACTCGAGTCGGTCGGACTCCCATTGAAGTCAATGGGAGCCTGTCGTACAACGCGTACGTGGGCTCCCATTGACTCAATGGGTGCGAGGTGGACAAGGGCGCCCCCTACAGCGTGTACACGGCGAAGCGACTCGCGCCGTACACGCACAGGTAGGAGGGACCCATGGGTCCCCCTGTGTGCGAATCCGATTTGGAGCCCTACCGGCCGAGATCGGAATCGGCCCCTCAGTCTAGAGAAAATGCTGATGGCTGCGAGTGCAGAAGAATGAGCAGACTGACAAGCTGCTGACATGGAAGCAGGAACAGCACACAATGAATCAACATTGACTGTGAAAAGCAAGCACAAACATAAACAAGATACATGTAAGTCAACGTCGTCAAATAAAATAAAGCTATGCTTCCGATGTGAATTTTTATTTCACCATGAAGACAAATGTCCAGCCATAGTACAGGTCTGCAAAGGGTGTGGGAAAGAGAACCACTTCATGACTGTGTGCCAAGCCAAAGAAAAATCAAGTGCGAAACAACGGCAAGAAAAGATGGACGTGAGAATGTTCCAGAAGTATTCTCTCCACACCCCTAAAACTGAAAAGCAACATCAACTATGACAAGTAGAAACCAGGCAAAATCAATTGTCATCAAGCTCATCGTACAAAGGTTCTTTGACCTCACTATCAAGTACCAGCAAAGAAGATGGGTGTGCGCTGATGATATCTACTAAATGACGGCGCACACACGTGGGGTTAGCTGCCTGTAAAGAAGATCACAGTCCATAGAAGGCTCACCAAACAAAGCGACAAACTTCATTTGGACGCTGTCCCAAATTCACATTGAAAGTGAACGATCGACCAATAACTTTAATCATAGACAGTGGTGTATGAATTAATATTGTTAGAAATGGGGTCTCTAGTTCACAGTGGTTTGCACATTGTCGGGACTCTCACGCTAGTCAGGGTAAGTAAGTTACACACCCAAGATAACCCCTGCTCACCCCCTTGGTCGCTTGGCACAGAGCAGTCAGGCTTATCCCAGAGGCAATCTGTAAAGTATTTGTATACACACACACACGCACAAACTCGAAGGCTAAGATGCCCCCTTGCAGGGAGAGGTAGGGATTAAGACTGCAAGAGTATGATTATGAGATTTCTGCACAAACCGGGGAAGGATCAAAACCCTGCAGATTACTTTTCATGAGTGCTGCTACCGTGTCACAGTTCGACCTCAAGTACAGCTGAAGCATATCTCAATTTTATTGTGAGATCCAGCACACCAGTTCCAAAAGTAAAAATATTTATAGGATCAACTAGAAGTCACCTAAGACGGCGTAATACTGCAAGGCTTGAGAATCCTCATACCTGGAAGTGGGTCATCGAGTTGGCCCATGAAGGACTCCGTGGTATCGTTTCCACTAAAAGAGACCTAATAGATGGAGTGTGGTTCCCTCAGCAAGATGAGCAAGTCTAGAAGGAGCTGAAGGCGTGCCACATTTGCAGTTGTTCGTTCCCCAAGGTGACGCAGCACCCAGGGACAATGTGTGACCTTCCTGCCCATGCCTGGGAGAGGGTTGCAGTTGACTTTTAGGGGCCTTTAGGAAATGGACACCATCTCATGGTAGTCATAGATGAATGTTTGCATTTTCCTTTGGTAGAAGACCTATCTTCAACAACCCATGACAAAGTCATAGAACGGCTTGATGACATCTTTGCAATGTGGGGTATCCCCGAAATCCTCAAATCTGATAATGGCCTGCCCTTTAACAGCAAAGAGTTCAAATAATTTCTTGTCCGACTCAACGTCAAACACCAAAAGAGTACACCGCTCTGGCCCCAAGCCAATGGTGTAGTTGAACAATTCATGGGTACCCTCAAGAGGGCCATTCAACGAGTGTCTACGAAGGTAATTGATCTGAACCAAGCCATGTGCCAGTCACTCCAGGCCTATCAATCAGCTCCTCACTCCACAACTGGTGAGAGTCCAGCCACCTTGCTAATTGGGAGAGTCATCAGAACAAAACTACCTCAATGGACCCCAGATTGAACAGTGAATCCTGACAAGGTTCGGGAGACCGAAGCAACAAGGAAAAGGAAAATGAAAACATATGCAGATCAACGTCGCCATCCCCAGGAGACAGTCTTTGACAAAGGAGACTGATTACTGGTTAAGCAGAGACTAAGGGGCCGATTCCGATCTGGGCCGGAAAACTCTCCGACCGAGCCGGATCCGGTGAGTTTTCCGACCGAGCCGGACTCCAGCAGTCCGACCGAGCGAGTACGATGCGGCCGCATGCTGCCGGACTCGACTCGGTCGGGCTCCCATTGAAGTCAATGGGAGCCGGTCGTACAACGCGTACACGGGCTCCCATTGACTGAATGGGCACCTCGCGAACAGGGGGGCCCCCTACAGTGGGTACGCATTGGTGTGACTCGCACCACACATGCATGTGTAGGGGGGACCCTTGGGTCCCCCCTGTGTGCGACTCGCGTGGCTACGCGTGCAGGGGGGTCAGACACAGACCCCCCAAGTCCGGCTCCGACAGCTCTTCTGAGCCGGAAGCTACGAGTCGGTCAGGCTGTTCGAGGCGCGCATCGTACTGGCTCGGTCGGGTAACGTCTCCATTGCGTAGTGCAAGCCGTGTCCGTACGTGTCGGTCGGAGCGGTTCGGACCCGGGAACGAGTCGGTCGGCGATTTCGCGTGCGCTCGCATCGTACTTGCTCGCGCGGACGCCCGTACGAATCGGTCGGGAACTAGGTCTCCGAATCGGATCCGGTAAAGCCGAATCCGATTCGGTGCCCTACCGGCTGAGATCGGAATCGGCCCCTAAGATGGAAAATGAACACTGCTTTTGTCACTGATCCTTTACAGGTCATGGCATGCAGGGGACATATGGTGGCAGTGCATCGTCCTGGACAATCCACCACTCGGGACACATCACATTTTAAACACCTACAGCAACACTTGTCAAGTCCTGACACCATGCGGACAACCCCGCCAGCAGGTCCGGCTGAAGCACCTGAGCTCATGTCACCCTTGCCTTATCAGGGTGGACCTTGATCACCTCGGATCACCCAAGCCAGCTTACAAAGGCGAGCGCCTCAACTACTAATCGAGGAAATGTGATTTTAGTGATGTGTGCTACTTTTATTTAACAAAGGGGGAGATGTAGGCTCCTGTGTGGTGTAATTCATCTGCATACTCCTGGGCTGCGGAAGATGCTATAGACATCACACTGGCCTCATTAAAAGTGCATTATATCCAATGGCACTTGTAATCAGGTGGACTATATATCAGTCATGTTTGTGACAGAGTACCCATCCACCAAACTCTAAATCGTACCCTAATGTTCAAGGAGGTTTTAATACAAAAGAGGGATTATCTGTAGTTTTGTAAATATCAATGTGGTATCTAGTGAGGCTTATACAATTTGTGTTTGTTTTTCCTAATGGTTTTTTCCTTGCTTTGATAAGATGTAATTGGGCCATTATTACTATATAAGTCTATTGAGACTATGAGGTAAATTTGTGCAAACATCTATCAAGTGGTAGCAGTGGTACAAAAGGGATCATTGATTCCTTGCTAGGTTTTATGATAGCCATCATGTTGCATTATGTGGCTTCATTAGAATTATCTACTGTATACTTGAAATACTAGATAATATGGTTACAGAATAGTGTAGAGTGTGCTTACTGTGAATGTTGAGTAAAAATATCACTGTGTATGCATTCCAAATTGCCATGCACCTGTGACTTTAAGAAATGGTCTCCGAATGAGTATGGCATTATTTAAACCTCTTACTGAAATTGAGTGATTGTACCCATGTGTTTTTTGTTTTCTACTGAAATTTGCTGATTCGTTAATTCAATATTGTTTGTCCTAAGCAGGGATTGAATTAGTTGAAAATAGGGAATACATCCCAAAATGTTCTGAACAGGGTCCCCTAAACTTGTGTTGACAGGGGTCACAAAAATCCTTAAGGTGGGCCTAGCACCCCACCAAAAAAAACATTATCTGGCCGTAACAGTACAGAGAAAACCGATCTGTTTTCGGATCACTGACATAACATCGACACCCATAATATCGACCTACAAAATTATCGACACACAAATATCGATAACATAAATATCGATATTCTATACTTATTTAAAAAAATACACAAATATCGACACAAAAATATCGTCAAACAACATCGATATCACTAATATCGAAAAAAATATATCGTTATAACTACTATTGTAAACATTAAATAAACATACAAAATAACATAAATATCGAAAACAAAAATATTGACCACACAATTTTCATCAAAAACAAAATATCAACACCTTAAAAATATTTCAAATAACACAATACACAACAAATAAAATATAAACAATATCACAAACACACACAACATATCAAATAAATAGAATAAAAATTTAATAAATTATAAATAAAAAAATAACTTTAACATAAGTAAATCCACCAAAATAATTACTCTTTACAAACAGAATATAAAATATAAATAAATATTTATTATTATACCTTCAATACAATATAAATTACAAATTATATACTATTATACTTTCAAATAAATAAAGAATAAAAAAAAGGTTAACTAAACATTAAGTAGCGTTTCCCAAAGAAGGAAACAACTGCCAAAACAATTGAAAACATTAGTAACCGCCAATGAAAAACACCTACAACTTAAATAACCCAATAAGATTTAAAGAACAATTAAACAAACACTATATAAACTAAAGAAAATTTAACATTATTTTATTCTACAACGACAAAAACAAGAATAAATCAAGGGCATTTATACAGCGCACACATCACCCGAAAGTCTCATGGCGCTCGCAAACAGGGGAATAAGGGGAATCTCTGCCAGATTGCTTCTACAACATTGGACTTCCTTATTGAAAACACTGATTTCAACTTCACAAAGTAAGTAAAATATCAATTTAATGTTTCAACTGTATAAAATATTAGTAAAGCACTTTTTACAATAATTAAATAATTAATGTAATATTTATTTTAATTATATCTCCTCTACAGAAACTCTGAAAGACACTCAACTAACTACAAACATCATCAAAAAACCACCTTGCAAAAAAAGTAAGTATAAATTACAATTATACTAATGTAAGAATTAAAAATCCCAACCCAAAGCGCCCACTAACCACACAAACCCCAAAATACAGAAAATGCTGTTAAACAAATTTATTAAAATTAATATTTTTTTTTCTGCAATAAATAAAAAGAAACATTAAAGCCAAGCACCAACAGAAACATCTCATCGTCAAAAAAAGTTCAACATATTAAATCATGTAAGTATAATTTTGAATATGAAAATCTGTATTACAATAAAAACAATTACGATACATTTAATATTTTTTTTTATACATTTCTCATAGCATTTGAAACATCAGAATGACTGAAGGTGCAAAATTCATTACTTCCCAGAAAGGAAAACTTGTATTATGCTATATGGGATATGTCTACACCCAAGAAAAACAGACAGGCAACAACATTAATTGGAAATGCAGCAAACATTATGCAAATGCATGTTATGGGAGGGCTACAACAAAAGAAACTACTGTATTAAATGTTAAGGAACATAACCACCCCTTAATATAGCTGAAATAGAAGTGAGAGACGCTTTGGAGACTCTGAAAAAAGCTAGCACTAGCTCTCAAAAACCTACTACTGAAATACTAAAAGACATACTCCCCCGAGTTCCAGAACATGTAACTGGCCAATGTCTCAACGTTAAAAAGGCTAATAGCTAGAACAAAAAAATCAACTATTACCACCCCACCTGCCCCCAAAACTTTCAGTGAACTTCAAATACCACCTGAACTCACTGTAACTCATAATGAAGAGAAATTTCGTCTTTATGACAATAAATCTGACGAACAAAGGATTATAATATTTGCAACTCCCACAAACTTACTTAAACTACAGAATTGAGAGACATGGATGATGGATGGAACATTTAAAATATGTCCCAAACCATTTTACTAATTATACACAATCCATGGACAGTATCACAATACCAACATCCCCTTTATATATGCCCTGTTACCAAACAAACAAACAAACCACTACCTATGTAGAACTCCTAACGAAAGTAAAGCAAGAAACAAATAATTACTATCCTCAAAATATTATCATAGACTTTGAACAGTCAATGATACAAGCCATCCTGAAAAACTACCCTCACACAGCAATACAAGGTTACTATTACCACTTTAATCAATGCATATGGAGACACCTTCAAAAATCTACGCTTAGGGGCCGATTACGATGGCGGACGGACTGGAGTCCGTCCGCAATCGTGGTGGAGAGTGGGACCATCTGCAATACATGCGGCGATCCCGCACACCAAATCAGGATGTGACCGCCACCATGGCATCTTGCATGTTAACATTGCGGCGGGTGCTGCTGACAGCAGCACCCGCCGCGAAGTTAAAATGGCATGTTGCGCATTTCACTGCACTATGTGGCAGGCACTCCACTGTGCCTGCCACTTGGTGCAGTAACCCCCCCCAGTGCACCCACACCTCCCCCAACACAAGGGGGGCCCGCAACGGGCCCCCAAAACCAATCTCCACAAGCCTTTCAATGGCGGTTTACCTGCCATGGAAAGGCTGGCTGGAGACAGCATTGTGATCTGGCGGACGGTGCCTGCTAGGCACCGCCACCATTTCATTGATGCAGACCACTCCGCCAGGCAATCGCAACGATTGCCTGTGGCGGTTTCGGGGCGGACGGTCTTTGCGTCTGCCGCAGTCCGAACGCGATTCCCTCCGCCATCGTAATGTGGCGGAGGGAAAATCGCGGTCCGATTGCGGAAGGACCGCCACCGCATGGCTGGCGGTGATGGGCCTTCCGCAATCGTAATTGGTCCCTTAGTGTAGAATATGCAACTAATAGCAATTTTGCATACTAAATTAAAAAGCTAATTGCACTAGCATACGTCCCAATAACTGATGTAGCAGAACACTACAATTTATTAATAGAAAGCCTCTACTACAAAACAAATGAACATAAACTAAGTCCCCTACTTGACTATTTCGAGGATACCTGGGTGGGAAGGCTACACAGATCTGGACACAGAAGACAGCCCAAATTCCACATTCCATGGTGGAATGTATATAACAGTACCCCAAACAAAGAAGCAAAAACTAATAACGCTGTGGAAGGATGGCATAATGCTTTCCAAGCCACAACAGGCAGAACCCAACCAACCCTACATAAATTATTAGAATCAATACAAAAAGAACAAAGCTACCAACAACTATGACTTGAACAGTCTGTAACACAGCTAGGTCCAAAACTAACTAAACAAACTAAAACAATGTTCGAGCAATTACAATACAAAGTAAGACTCTACCCAAACACTAAAGGGCTAGAATATTTAGAAACAGTAGCAAAATTCCCTACTTTAAAACAGTAATACATTAACATATAAAAATCGTAATTGTAAACTGAGTTCTTAACTAAACATTTCTTTTCAAACATTTAAAATATAAATATTATGTCAATTAATGTAAACTTTAAAAAAAAAATATTTGACATAATAAATATATTTTATATATTAAAAAATATCAAAAGAAATTACATTTCCCTCCCATTGTAAATAATTTAAAATAACTTAAATTTTTTTAGCCGAAGAATGTAATCCAAACAGCCAAAAAGAAATCTAAATGTAGAAATATTCCAATACTTAGTTAAAAGTCCCAAAACAAAATGGAAAAATACAACTGTATAAAATAAAATCCGCCGGCAATATATCCATAGTGCTGAATCCATAAAAAACCCGAAAAATGTAGTTAAAAAAAGAAACACTTGAGGAATACCTGAAAAATAAAGGAAATGTAAGATAATGATTAGTTTACTAGAAACTAACACACAGGGGTCGATTCCGATCTCGGCCGGAAGCGCACCTAACAGTATTCGTCCGGAAAAAATACAAGCCGAATGCGTGTTTCCCGACCGATTCGTACACCCGTCCGGAAGAACAAGTACGATGCGTATAACAACCCAGTTTCCGAGCGAGCCGTACTCACCCAATGCAGCTCCTGTTCCCCGCCCGAGCCGGATCCGTAAACGCCGATTCGAGCCGCACGGAACCAAATACACAGCACCTTCCGGCCGGACTAGTACGATGCGCATTCCGTACGCGCCGAACCCGTCGCTACATCCGGCACGTTTGAGCATCCGGGCGAGCCGTACATAAGCTCCGTTTTGCGCCACAAGACGATCCACGGCTACGAGATGAACAAGCCAGCGACGAGTACGAGTCGAAGACACGAGAAACCCAAACGAGACGATCCAAGCATGAATCCCATTGCGGAGGTCCTACCTATACTCTACATCTATTACCGGGACCGGCACGGACGCGTACGGCGCAGACGGTAAGTCAAACACCAACAATACAAACAAACTACACGTACCCGAAATATGTCACACACACACATAGGGATGCACAAATGACGTACTCAAGCAACTGCAGAACCATAGGGGTGGGATGGCCAACACCAATGCCATACACACCCATAGGGGGATGGATGCCTACCACTAACACCACCCTACCACCACCCCTACTCATGGGGGGCTAGATGCCTGCCACCACCACCACCCCTACTCAGGGGGGGCTGGATGCCTACCACTACCACCACCCCTACTCAGGGGGGCCTGGATGCCTGTCACTACTACCATACCCACCCTTAGGGGGCTGGATGCCTGCCACTACTACCACCCCTACTCCGAGGGGCCTGGATGCCTGTCACTACCACCACCCCTACTCAGGGGGGCATGGATGCCTGTCACTACTACCATCCCCCCTTAGGGGGATGGATGCCTGCCACTACCACCACCCCTATCCAGGGGGCTGGATGCCTGTCACTACTACCATCCCCATCCTTAGGGGGATGGATGCCTGCCACTACCACCACCCCTACTCAGGGGGCCTGGATGCCTGTCACTACTACCATACCCACCCTTAGGGGGCTGGATGCCTGTCACTACTACCATCCCCACTCATGGGGGGATGGATGCCTACCACTACCACCACCCCTAATCATGGGTGCCTGGATGCCTGTCACTACTACCATCCCCACCCTTAGGGGTATGGATGCCTGTCACTACTACCATCCCCACTCATGGGGGCCTGGATGCCTGTCACTACCACCACCCCTACTCAGGGGGGCATGGATGCCTGTCACTACTACCATCCCCACCCTTAGGGGGATGGATGCCTGCCACTACCACCACCCCTATCCAGGGGGGGCTGGATGCCTGTCACTACTACCATCCCCATCCTTAGGGGGATGGATGCCTGCCACTACCACCACCCCTACTCAGTGGGGCCTGGATGCCTGTCACTACTACCATACCCACCCTTAGGGGCTGGATGCCTGTCACTACTACCATCCCCACTCATGGGGGATGGATGCCTACCACTACCACCACCCCTAATCATGGGTGCCTGGATGCCTGTCACTACTACCATCCCCACCCTTAGGGGTATGGATGCCTACCACTACCACCCCCCACTCAGGGGGCTGGATGCCTGTCACTACTACCATCCCCATTCATGGGGGATGGATGCCTACCACTACCACCACCCCTAATCATGGGTGCCTGGATGCCTGTCACTACTACCATCCCCACCCTTAGGGGTATGGATGCCTACCACTACCACCCCCCACTCAGGGGGGGCTGGATGCCTGTCACTACTACCATCCCCATTCATGGGGGGATGGATGCCTACCACTACCACCACCCCTAATCATGGGTGCCTGGATGCCTGTCACTACTACCATCCCCACCCTTAGGGGTATGGATGCCTACCACTACCACCACCCCTAATCATGGGTGCCTGGATGCCTGTCACTACTGCCATCCCCACCCTTAGGGGGATGGATGCCTGCCACTACCACCACCCCTATCCAGGGGGGGCTGGTTGCCTGTCACTACTACCATCCCCATCCTTAGGGGGATGGATGCCTGCCACTACCACCACCCCTACTCAGGGGGGCCTGGATGCCTGTCACTACTACCATACCCACCCTTAGGGGGCTGGATGCCTGTCACTACTACCATCCCCATCCTTACGGGGATGGATGCCTGCCACTACCACCACCCCTACTCAGGGGGGCCTGGATGCCTGTCACTACTACCATACCCACCCTTAGGGGGCTGGATGCCTGTCACTACTACCATCCCCACTCATAGGGGGATGGATGCCTACCACTACCACCACCTCTACTCAGGGGGGGCTGGATGCCTGCCACTACTACCAACCCCACTCATAGGGGGATGGATGCCTACCACTACCACCACCCCTACTCAGGGGGGGCTGGATGCCTGCCACTACTACCAACCCCACTCATAGGGGGATGGATGCCTACCACTACCACCACCCCTACTCAGGGGGGGCTGGATGCCTGTCACTACTACCAACCCCACTCATAGGGGCCTGGATGCCTACCACTAACACCACCCCTACTCAGGGGGGCCTGGATGCCTACCACTACCACCACCCCTAAACATAGGACGGGAAATGCATGACACAACCAGCATACTCCAACATAAGGAATGACTGGAAATACATCCCACCAACACCATGACAAGCATGTGTAGTCTGTGACAAATGCCCACAACACTGAACAGGTCATTGAGCATACAATGTGACCCCCAATCACATGTGTCACACATAAATTTGTGTGGCCTCCATAATGCAAGCAGAACATGACCACTGTGGCAATGGGGTATAACACCCCATCACCACAGTGACCAAAAGGTAAGTCTGGGGTCCATAACTGAAGCCCAATTGAACAGTGTGGCAATGTGGTCTAAACACCCATCACCACAGTGACCAAATGGGAAGTCTGGGGTCCATAGCTGAAGCACATTCTGAACATTGTGGCAATGGGGTCTAAACACCCATCACCACAGTGACCAAAAGGTAAGTCTGGGGTCCATAGCTGAAGCCCAATTGAACAGTGTGGCAATGGGGTCTAAACACCCATCACCACAGTGACCAAATGGGAAGTCTGGGGTCCATAGCTGAAGCACATTCTGAACATTGTGGCAATGGGGTCTAAACACCCATCACCACAGTGACCAAAAGGTAAGTGTAGTAATGGTAAAAGCTGCAAATGCCAAACTGCATGGAAGATTCCTGGTCACAGAACAACAAACACATCTGTGGCATAGTAGTGCTTGTGTCCCATAGCAACACACATTGGGTGAGGCAAACAGTGCAGTGCAAATAAGATATACCTTTGGCCATGTGCAGACAAACATCTCCCATGGGGGCTGACATTGTCAACATCCCTCAATAACACAATGACAGAAGTGACCATCATAATGCAGCCCCACATATCTGCACCAATGGACACACAAAGGTAGATATCCTTTGTAGACTGTAGATGTCAGGTGAACAAATACCATACCATGGCAGCAATGGGACATACAAACCATGATCATTGTGCTGACTGATGACCTAGGAGTCCCAGGGACAGCAGGGGAAAGCCAACAAACAACATACAGCCAATGGCACACTAAAGACATGCCAATGCAGTGGTGCAGATGCACAAACACAAACAGGCAGCCTCACACTGCAGATCAAACACAACAGGTGATGGGGGTGTGCCAGTGTCCCCAGGCAACCACACAACACATGAGGAGGCCTGAATCACAATGACACAGATGTGTATACAGTGCCACACAAAAGTCACTCATGGATCGGATCCCCCTATGTGGGCAAACAGGCATTGTTAGATGAGAGGGAGCTCAAATTACACATGTCACACAAGCTTGTAGGAACAGCAAATAACACAGCAAGAGACAGACCCACCACAGCACTACCCCCAGGTACCCCACATCGTGGTGACTGTGGCCTGCATGATGATCCCACTGTGATGACAAAGCTAGATGTCGTTCACACTGTGAACCACAGTCATGTGTCCTGAGTAACAAACTACAATCACACCTACACAAGCACAAATCAATCAGCACGGCCTGTCAGCCAAGGCCAACATGGAGGCAGGGGTCTGGCCGTGTAACAACTCTCATTTGCACACACTCAACACCACACACCTTGATCTCCAACAATGTGCAGCAGTGAAGCTCACATGGACTGGTGACATTGCACATGCACCCATGACAATCCCAGTGGTGGTGTTGGGAACTAAGGTGCAGAAACCCATCACACATGGCCAGTCTACAAGACTCGTGAATGTCTGACACACTGCACAGTACGCTGTACATGGGCATGATGTGAAATCCACCACAATCAATGTGATCCCGGACACAGTCACACACCAATGAAGAAGTCAAGGTCACCCACAAAGAACACACATAGACAACTTCCAACATTGCAGCTCTGACCCAGAGGAGTGGCAGCAGTCACACACACAACGTGTCACAATCACTGAAAGCTAACACAAACTGGAAATTACATGACTTGTGTAACCAACAAGTGCCAAGGAGAATCCTGACTGTGTCTCATCTGCGTTTGCCCACAAACTCAGCCCTGACAGCAAACACACCTATGGATGACACCCTGATGACCAGTAATGTGCCATGCACCCACATCCCAGAGAACCCAGGGCGAAGATTATGGTGGAACATAGGTCAACTCAGCAAGCATCACAAACAGGAACATCACTAGGGATCCCAGCCTGTGTTCCAAAACAGAAGTGAACACACACAGACATGCTCACACAACACACACCTTGGGCTCAGGCAATGTCACAGAATTACACACTGCCATGAGGGCACTCCACTCCTGTGTAAGGAAAGCTGTGCCATACGTTGTCTCTGCAGGGCTCTATCATATCAGCAGTACACTTGGTCACTCAGTCATCAATTAGCACAAAATGAAGGCCCTCGTCACATAAGCCTGGTCATGGCAGTGTCACCGACGCCATCTGCACAGATCCAACACACATGTATAGCAAGTTGCACTGATCACACAGATGAGTCCTTCCCCATTGATGCCCAAACTTGCATGTCCAGTGGAGATGGTCACACGGTCAGGGAAATAGACAAATTGAACAATGGCAAGCACAACAGATGTGCAGGGGTGTAAGCCACAGATGTGACATTGCAAATAAATGTAGGAAATACCATTACCAAATATTGAAAACATGACACCCTCTTATTGCTGCAAAGGATGACATGGATACACACCAGGATAGGACACATTCCCCCTGGACCACATGGGGTCCTGCACAGTAACACTTCATTTCCCTGATATCAAAAATCACCATCAGTGCAGCAAGGGCACGGTTAGCATCATCAACATCATGTACATCAGAAGCAAGACCACTAGAGAACAGAAAGTAGCTTTATTCAGCATTCATGTGTATGGAAGTGAAAGTCCAGAAATATAACAAAGGCCAATGGCCAGTCCAAAACAATAGTCCAAACAGGGTGACAGTGCCAGATGTCACCCTTTGCATGCCTGCACTGATATGGACCAGGGACAGTCGCCTCGGAGGGGCATACGCGGGGGCAGGCCAGGCACCGCAGGGACAGGATCAGGGCTCACCAGAAGGAGGCAGGGAAGGGGTGGTGGGTGCTGGAGAGTCACTGACGACTACAGTGGAGGCGTCTGACAACTGGGGGGCATGAGTCAGATGGTGTGGGTGCCGGCACGACTGCAGTGGGCCGTGCAGATGGAGTGGACAGGTTCCCCACTGCAGTGCCCAAGTCAGACAGGGTGGTAGTGGACTCCACTGCAGTGCCTATCCCCAGGGGAGTAGAATGGGGTTCAGGTAAGGTGGGCAGGACAGAGGGGGAGGACACGCTCTCCACACCAGTGGCACAAACAAGCGCAGCGGGGGGTGTGGTGCTGGAAGAGCAAGTGGTAGGGGGAGAAGGCCGGATCTTTCTGGGGATGGTGTATCTGTGGGTGGGGGAACCTGGGGCAGGGTGTGGTGGGGGAACCTGTGGAGTGGGGGCCTGAGGGATGGAGGAAGGAGACTTGGTGGTTGAGCTGCAGGGTGGTGGCGGGGTCTTGCTCTTCCGGGTCCGGGGGGACTTGCAGATGGGGGCCTCAGTCTGTCTGCGCCTGGGGGAGGGTGTCCGGGGGTGAGGGGCACTCCCCTCTGTGTGGGTGGACTTCCTCTTCCCCCTGTATGCTGGATCAGCTGGATTGGAGGGGAAGAGGCCGAGGTCACAGAGGAAGAGCTGCTGTGTAGGTGAGGTTGCAGGTGAGGCAAGGGAAGGGGCCTTGGAGGGAGAGGTATCGGAGGACTGCGGAGTGACTGTGGATGCCTGTGTGTGTGTATGTACCCCTTCCCCTGTGGGTGTGGTATCAATCCCCTGAGGATGCCTGCGTGCACGTCTTGTTTTTGTAGTGGGTGTGTCTGTGCTGCTCGTGTCTGTGTGTTTGGGTGAATGTGCAGGTGTGCATGTGCTTGGGACAGGTAGGGCGCCAGGAAGTATGGATGGGGCAGAGGTAGGAGGGGTGAGGGACTGATGAGGGAGGGACACTGCTGCCGTCAGGGAGGAGTCCATGGACCTATTGCTCCTCTGTAGGGCAGACATGCCCGATGAGATGCCCTCCATGAATGACACCAGCTGAGTCAACCAGAGTGGTGTGGGCATGGAGGACACTCAGCATTGCTGTCTGCCCTACATGGAGCTGGCGAAGTAGGTACACAGACTCCTCACTCAGGGCAGCAGGGGACACAGGGGCAGGGGCTGCGGTGCCTGGCATGAAGGAGACATGCTCCCGAACACGGGAGCCTCCACGGACCTCTAGAATGGGAGCCGATGGGAGGGCGGTGGTGGTGGTGGTGGTGGTGGTGGCGGGGACAGCAATACTAGCTGGGGTGTGGTGGCTGCTGACACCCGCCTCCTCAAGGGAGTCATCCTCCGAGCTGCTGTGGTCCTCAGCTGAGGTGGATGGTGCTGAGGACTCCTCGGTGTGGCTCCCCTCACCCTCCGTGCCACTGGGTCCCTCCGACCACTCCTCGGTTGTTGACCCAGTCTGGCTCTGCGGCTCCTCCTGGTCCGTGGAGCTCTCCCCTCCTGTGGCCGTGGATGTATCTGCAAACAATTAGGGAAACAGACAGACATCAGTCACCTGCACTAACCGCACAAAACCACAGTAAGTACAGCACATTACAGAGCAAGCCCTGGCATCCTTAGTTGAACATTGCCAAAAGTGCCCAAACAGAGTAGGAGAAGCCAATTGTCAGTCTGATGGTCAACCATGGCACTCACATCCCTCCTGGCCTTGCACCCATCGGTCTGGTGTCTGTCGGATGGCAATACCCCAGTGTGGACACATGCACCACCTACACAGTAGTTGGACAGTGCAGAGGACACGGTGAAGTATGTGAACATGCACACATCACAACTCTTGCCACTGAGTCAGTACAGGTGTCCGGATAAAGGGATGGCCAGAGTCTATATTTGAAATGCATGTGATGCATACCAGCACCAGACACCATGATGCACCCATGTCCTGATAGTCAATACCACAATGGGGTGCATGTAGCACATGTCACTCCCCTGCAGGATCACTCTTAGGAAGTTCAATACCATGGCACAGGCATGCCTGCAAAGTCATACATCACTGTCTCCAGTCACATGGGCAGGGCTGCCAGACAACAACAGTCTGCACTGTGTCACAATTCTAGGTCATGGGGAATGCAAGTCCTGTAGCCGACAAGTGCACATGTCCATCCCCCACAAACCACATCATCTGAACTCTCATTTGTCCACGTCATACCAATTGGACATATGGGAGACATGAAACACAACCCTCGGAACCTGAGCACCTCACAATCTGCTGTGAATGGGAAACAGCTGCCTGAACTACACAGTCGCACACTCCAGTATGCACGGTCAAGTGGTCAAACACCTATATGTCACACAAGTATCGTCTCCTATGGTCACATCTCGGGTGGCATGCTGAGCCCTAACCGATAAACACCCCAGTAGTCCAGACAACGAAGCCACAGCACAATGACACAGAGGCAGACACCTGAGGGAACATTTCACTGAGCACAACGTGTCAGCTGATACACAGGAGTGGGAGTACAAAGTGTATTGCATGGCCTGGAGTAGGCATGACTGTCCTGCTCCACGTGAAAGAGGGATGAGCCCAGGACAGTAGGCAGGTGGCTAAGCATGTGTGACACACTTGATATACATACTCCTGAGGCCCAGACATTGTTCCCACCCGCAGCATGGGTGTGTGCCAAATACCCCAGGCACATGTGGTGAATCAGATCAGCAATTGGACCACATATCAAAGTAACACGCAGATTACATGTCAGAACTCAGGCATTGTGTAAGCAATGGACCCACCCATGAAGCCCACCACAGAGTTACGTGAACAAATGCTGTCCCCCACCTTGAGCTAAGCAAAATGCAAGGACACAGTACCCAAGTGACACAATTTCCTGACTGTAAGGGCCACACCTGGGCATCAGATGAGGAGTGGGCAGTGCACAATTGAGGGACATGGGTCCTGGACCACATCACTGATGTACTGTTGGAGTTTAAACAGGCCAGAGGAGGGCACATAGCATGTCAGACAAAGCTCACAGTGCAGTCATGGACTCACCCCTCCTTGCTGCTGTCTGCCCTTCAGCTGCCCATCCAGATCAGGGAAGACCACCGCCAGGATACTGAGCATGTGGGGGGTCAGGGTCCGGTGTCCGCCCCTCCTGCGAGGAGGCGACAGCTTCAGCTGGACCCTTGCGATCCTCCGGGTCCAGCCCCGAAGGTCCTGCCACCTCTTCTGGCAGTTGCGGATCCGGCGCTTGTAGACCCCCACAGACCTTACTGCCCGGGCGATGTCCAGCCATATTTCCTGCTTCTGGTGGGCATCAACCTGTGAGGATGACAAAGTGTAAAGGCCATTACTACACATGCAACAAATCCGTGCATCACACATTTGGATATACATGTCTCAATCACAGGAGCACATGATGTACACGGGCAGTGCAAGGATGGCTATGAGCAGTTTGCCAGCAGTTACTACATGGTATCATTGCCTGGGAAGTCAAACCTTGTTTAAATGCACTGTTACTGCACTATACCTGTTCAGTGCATGTAACTACACACTTTGGGGGGTGACAACTACTCAGTGAGCCTGCTAGCCAGTGGCGTGCAGACTGTAAGTCTGGCTAGTCAGACAACATGCACATTTGTAAGGCAGTGGATAGCACACTCACCTGCTCCCCTGCTTTCCCATACAGCTTGCTGTACTGTGGAAGGATGCTGTCCAGCAGGGCCTGGTTCTCCTCAGTGCTGAAGGCTGGGGCTCTCTCCACATTACGTGCCATTGCAGGTTCCAGAGGGTGCAGAGACAGCAGCAGTGGTGGTGGCAGATGTCGTCCTGGAGCATGTAGTGCAGGCAAGTGAGCTCTCAGGGGAACAGCCAGCATTATATGTGTGCTGCTGAGGCAGATACTGTCCCATGGGTCCAAAGTGATAGGTCCAAGTCGTTTGCATCTTCTGAATCTGGCCAATCCATGGAATTGCACCACTTAGACACGCCCACAGCATCCTTCGAAAGTTCAACTTCATGACACCCATGAATTTGCAACATTGTTGTGGGTGGCCAACTGAATTCACAGCATCAGACTCGTTAAACATTTGAAAACGCGTCCGTTGCCATGCCAGGCCATAGCCAATGCGTGCGCACTGATCGGTCCATTGCTGTACAACGCGTATTCCGGGTACAACGCGTACCCGCACATGTCAGATTCAATGGCCAGTGCGTGCACACCGATCGGTCCATTGATGTACAACGCGTATTCCGGGTACAACGCGTACCCGCACATGTCAGATTCAATGGCCAGTGCGTGCACACCGATCGGTCCATTGTTGTACGACGCTTCCCTGTACAGGTCTCTCGCATATGTCACCATGCTTGTCACTGGTGAACGTATGCCAGTAACATATACTTGCCAGGGACTCAGGGGCACACCTACAACACCACAGCCTGTCCACACTGTATCCTAAGGCATGTAAGGCTGCATTACCTTTTCTGTGTATGGGGGTCAACATGTGGTTTTTGGGGTGGCACTTGGGGGCAGCCACTCCCAGGCTGTGCACGTGTTAATGGGGACAGGTTCCTTTGTGTGTTGTGCACATGACCACTGTGATGTGCAACTGTTCATTTCAGAGCATGTGGCATGGTCACATTTCCAGGTTGTGTATGTGTATGTCATGTCACATACCCCCTGAGTCCCATGTGGGACGGTATGTACATCACAGGGTGACCCATTGCCACAATAGTGATGGCCCTCCACAGTCTGTGTGCATGTTGTGTATACAATGTCTCTGATTCCATGTGCACAATGGGAGACAGTCTCCACATCCACGTTGTTTGTGCATGGCCTTTGATGTTGTGCGTGTGTGTGTCACAGACATCCATGTCTGTCCTGCCGAGGCAACAGGGAGCACTACCTGTGGGGGGTCATGGTTGTTTTGCTGTGGTGTAATCATGATGCACCATGTCATGCCAGTGTCCATGTGGCAATACAGGGTCCCTGGGAATCTACCTGTCAATGAGCTGTGATGCTAGGGGCACATCTGTCCTCACATGTCACTGTGGTGTGTGTTTGGAACGTGACAGCAGTACATGGGTACTGTGACACAGCCTAATGATATCCCATAGCACAACCTGGGACTTTAAAGGACACATGTAGAACTGTGATGTTAGATGTTGTCCATTTCGGTGCCATACATGTCCTTACGGAACGGCACACACATCATGTACTTGTGTCTCGTAATGTTGTATCATGTGATGTTGAGTCTGGTCTATGCCACATATGTGGAGTGACTGACAATCTTTCTTTCCTCACCTATGCACTGCAGGGCACCAGCTGTCCATAGACCATTCCCTGACCTTGCAACGATGGTGGAACGTGACTGCATCCGACGGTACCGCTTCACCAGGCAGCTGATTGAGGATTTGGCAGTGCGCTTGGCACCACATTTGCAACCTGGCCGGCTGTACCCTACAGCACTGACCCCCAAGGTGAAGGTGATGGCAGCCCTACACTTCTTTGCCACCGGTACCTTTCAACACACTGTGGCGACTGCTGGTGGGATGTCACAGACTATGTTCAGCCGTGTGCTACGCGATATTTTGGAGGCAATGTTGAGATGTCTGAACCAGTACATCTATTTCCCTAAACGTCACCAACTCACTGACGTCAAGAGTGACTTCTATGCCCTGGGGAGGATGCCACATGTCATTGGCTCCATTGATGGGACACATGTGGCTTTGGTACCACCACAGGCACATGAGCAGGCATACAGGAACCGTAAACATTATCACTCGATCAATGCTCTGGTGGTATGTCTTGCAGATATGACCATCTCACATGTGTGTGCCCGTTTCCCTGGTTCGGCACACGATGCCTTCGTGATGAGGAGTAGTCGCATCCCGAGGATGATGTCACAGATGCGGAACCAGCGTGCCTGGCTTGTCGGTGTGTACTGACTTTGTACCATTGTGTGTGTTCTGCTATGTTGTGTTCCGCACTCTTTTCCAACTCAGCTAATGTGCAATTGTCTGTCTGTAGGTGACTCCGGATACCCCAACATGCCGTGGTTGCTGAAACCCCTCAGGAACCCTGTGACACCAGCCCAGATGCGCTACAATGAGGCACATGGTCGGACCAGGAGAGTGATCGAGCGGACATTTGGTCTCCTGAAGAGCCGCTTCCGCTGCCTGGACAAGACAGGAGGGCCCTCCCATATGCCCCAGCAAAGGTGTGCAATATTGTCATCGTCTGCTGCATGCTACACAACCTGGCAGTGCGGAAGGAATTGCCTCTCATCCTGGATGACGATGACCAACATCCGCCACCTGTGGAGGATCCTGGCCTGGGCCACGATGCCAGTGATGATGATGATGATGTCCGCACACAGCTCATCACCAGCTTCTTCAGCTGAATGTGAGTATCCAGTGATGTCATGTCAATGATTTGAGTTTGCATTATATGTGTTGGTGGTGCTCTGTTGCTGTTTGAGTGTGGCCATGTGCTACTTGACTGGATGCGTGCAGCGATGTGTCCTTACAGGTAGTCTGTACTCCCCAACTGTGTTGACATGCTAACTTGGTTTTGTGTAGGTATCTTGTGACATGTATTGTGCATGAGTATTGCAGTTTTGTCCTGTTCTTCAGTGCTATTGACTGTGTGTCATGTCTGTCCTTCACAGGGCGCTCTCAGAGTTGTTTGGTCAACTCGGATACCCGACACCATGATTCAACTTCCAGGGTGGAAGCAGTCGTTCCCCTACAGGTGATGTGCCCCACACCCCTGGACTTTCTTTCTTCTACACTTGTTGGCTGTGTGGCCACTGCCACGTGGGATTACCTTGCATCTGTAGTGGAAACAACATGTTGCAAATGTGTAATAAACCTGTGCTTCACTTTGGGATGTGCGTTGTCTGTGGTCACACGTCTGACTGACATTTGCTTACTGCACCTGTGGGCTAGTTAACACAGACTCTGAATAGGTGTGGTGTCTGTGCATTCCACAATATTTCCTGGCAACATCAGTGTAGGCGATGAGTCCGATGGCCCTGGTGTCTTTGTGTTGTGTAGCCCTAGTGGTGTGTCTCCCTCATATGTGTCACGTCACCATGAGTCACATGACGGTGTTGAACTTGCTATGGCAGTTAGCATGCACGGTGTCATTTAGCAGATCATCATCTCCGTGTCGATAACAACGTTGGAATCACAACAGAGGCAAGTATGGTGTATTGGTGAGTTTATTACATACATTTGTGAGGTTAGTGCACAGGATGCTGGGTGCTGTACATTGGGATTGTGATCCAAAGTTCCCAGGTGAGTTGGAAGTCTTGGTAGCAGAAATGTCCAGGGTAAAGTCAACAGTGATCTGATACATTGGTCCAACTTGAACTCCCCATGTCATGTGGGTGAGTTGTCTTGCATTCGACAGGGTAAACAGTTTGCACACAAAGGAGAATTTCCAGAACAGGTGTTGGCTTCCTGGGGGATGTACATGGCCATCGACCTCTCAGTTTTCCTTCCTCGGACGACCCCTCTTCTTTGGTGGGGGACCCTCACGTGCAGGCTGCTGCGGTGCAGGGGACTCTCCGCCAGAGTCCTCCTCCCTCCCTGTGGCAGTTGCAGGTGTTGCAGCACCAGATGTTGTGGGCACACAGGGAGGTGTGGCCATGTTGGTGCTAATCTGGCGGAGGCATGTCAATATGTCCCTATGCACCGCTGTCAGTTCTTGCAATGTGTCCCACTTGGACTCCATGCCAGACATGTGTGTCTCCACACGTGCCATGTGTGTCTCCACACGGGACATGTGTGAGTCCAAGCGGGCATGATGGGCAGCCTGCTGCTGTTGAATGTCCTTGAGGATCCCCACTACCTGGGTGACCTCTCTGGTGCTATTCTGGTATGCATCAGCAATGCGTACCAGTTGTGGGTCATCATGCAGTCCAGACCCCTCTGCAAACAGCGACCTATGTCTACCACCCCACCCACCACCCCTGGCGACACATGCGGGACCTGCGGTGGCACGCACAGG
Source organism: Calotriton arnoldi (assembly GCA_963921515.1). Taxonomy (NCBI): domain Eukaryota; kingdom Metazoa; phylum Chordata; class Amphibia; order Caudata; family Salamandridae; genus Calotriton; species Calotriton arnoldi. Next base: position 26,403 of record CAWUFW010003204.1, on the reverse strand, counting down.
TGTCCCTGGGCCCCCTTGGGGATTGTTACTGGGGTCGTTGTCCGTAGCTCGACGTTGGGCCAGGGTCCCTGTGCTGCTGTCATTGGTGGTCCTTGGTCTGTCCGTGTCGGCGGGGGTGGTCTGTGTGTTGGCAGTTGTTGGAGGAGTGGGTGCAGGGGGTGCAGATGTTGGTCCTGCTGGTGCTGCATGACGACTCACACGGAGGTGCCAGGTAGGTCTTCGCCATCCGAGGAGGGCGGAGGCTGTTCCACACCAGTGAGCTCAGTGTCCCCCGGAGCCTGGGACTGGGACTCCTCATCGTCTGCTGCTGTGTCCCCATCATCACCTGTTTTTGGAAGAGACACACAATGTATGTTATGTTTCTACAGGCATCAATGGTTCACACACCTGACAGTTGTGTCTGTACCTCTGGATGCGGCCCTGTACATTGCATTAACCTAAGTTGTCACAGTAAGAGGTTGATATTGGTGTAGCACATTGTCCTGCAAACCTGAGGCATTTAAATGTGAATGTAGAGGTGTGTGCATGGCCAGCATTGGTTGTATTTGGTGGACATCTGGCCCTCCTTCTCCACCCAGCCAAGTTATCCCACCATGAAGCATGCCACCCTTGCAGTGGGTTCAGGTTGACTCTCAGGATGTCAGTCAGTGGTGTCCTGCTGTTGGTTGGTGCCCAGGTCCCAGCAGGGCCTGGTACTCCCCACAACAGAACACCATTGTCAGCCATCTTGTCAGTTGGTTTCCACTCCCTGTGATGTGAGCATTGTTCAGAGTGGTGTTGATGGGCCAATTGTGAGGGTGAGCAATATCTGTGACTACAACTCCCATCATGCTATTGCCTACACCCCCTTCCCAGCATGCCCATACTTCCTTCCTTTTGACTCTGCTTCCCTGTGGGGTAGTGTGCCTGTACTGCCAGGATGGCTGACGGTGTTGTCCTGGCATTTGTTTGGCTAAAAGTCCCATGTGTGTCCCTGTGCTTCACACAGCATAACCCAGTGTGGTGGTTCTTTGTGGGATATTAAATTGAAGTGTGAGGCATTGCATTCTCCCAGGTGAGTTGTGTGGAGTTTGTGTTAAGGGGGTGCGTGGGAGAAGCTGCTTGTAACTATGGTCAGAGCTGTCAGTCATCCTTCCCACCCAGCCAGATATCCCACCATGGAACGTGCTTCCATTGCAGGGAGTGCAATTTGGCTTTCAGGATGTCAGTCAGTGGTGTCCTGCTGTTGGTTGGTGCACAGTTCCCAGCAGGGCCTTGTGCTCCCCACAGCAGTCCCCAGTGTCCGCCATCTTGTCAGTTGTTTTCCACTGCCTGAGATGTGAGCATGGTTCAGAGTGGTGTTGATGGGCCAATTGTGAGGGTGACCAATGTCTGTGACTACAACTCCCATCATGCTATTGCCTACACCCCCCTTCCCAGCATGCCCATACTTCCTTCCTTTTGAGTGGAGTTCACTGTGTGTGAGTGTGACAGCAATGGCAAGATGGCTGACAGTGTGGTCCTGTTGTTTGTTGGTGCCCAGTTCCCAGCAGGGCCTTGTGCTCCCTACAACAGTACACAGTTTCAGCCATCTTGTCAGTAGTTTTCCACTCCCTGTGATGTGAGCATGGTTCAGAGTGGTGTTGATGGGCCAATTGTGAGGGTGACCAATGTCTGTGACTACAACTCCCATCATACTATTGCCTACACCCCCCTTCCCAGCATGCCCATTCTTCCTTCCTTTTGAGTGGACTTCACTGTGTGTGTGTGACAGCAATGGAAAGATGGCTGACAGTGTGTTCCTGTTGTTTGTTGGTGCACAGTTCCCAGCATGGCCTTGGGCTCCCCACAGCTGAGGCCAGTGTCAGACATCTTTGAAGTGGCTTTTCACTCCCTGTGAAGTGTGCATGCTTCAGTGCTGGCTTGCTGGGCCATGTGGGTGGGGGATGTTGAGCTGTGACTACCACTCCCATCATGCTATTGCCTACACCCCCCTTCCCAGCATGCCCATACTTCCTTCCTTTTGACTCTGCTTCCCTGTGGGGTAGTGTGCCTGTGCTGGCAGGATTGCTGACAGTGTTGTCCTGGCGTTTGTTTGGCTACAAGTCCCAAAAGTGTCCCTGTGCTTCACACAGCATAACCCAGTGTGGTGGTTCTTTGTGGGATGTTAACTTACAGTGTGAGGCATTGCATTGTCCCAGGTGAATTGTGTGGAGTTTGTGTTAAGGGGGTATGTGGGATGAGCTGCTTGTAACTATGGTCAGAGCTGTCAGTCATCCTTCCCACCCAGCCAGATATCCCACCATGGAACGTGCTTCAATTGCAGGGGGTGCAATTTGGCTTTCAGGATGTCAGTCAGTGGTGTCCTGCTGTTGGTTGGTGCACAGTTCCCAGCAGGGCCTTGTGCTCCCCACAGCAGTCCCCAGTGTCCGCCATCTTGTCAGTCCTTTCCCACTCCCTGTGATGTGAGCATGGTTCAGAGTGGTGTTGATGGGCCAATTGTGAGGCTGAGCAATATCTGTGACTACAACTCCCATCATGCTATTGCCTACACCCCCCTTCCCAGCATGCCCATACTTCCTTCCTTTTGAGTGGACTTCACTGTGTGTGAGTGTGACAGCAATGGCAAGATGGCTGACAGTGTGTTCCTGTTGTTTGTTGGTGGCCAGTTCCCAGCAGGGCCTTGTGCTCCCCACAGCAGTATCCAGTGTCAGCCATCTTGTCAGTCCTTTCCCACTCCCTGTGATGTGAGCATGGTTCAGAGTGGTGTTGATGGGCCAATTGTGAGGCTGAGCAATATCTGTGACTACAACTCCCATCATGCTATTGCCTACACTGACTTCACCAGCATACTCAGAATTCCTTCCTTTCAGTGAGCTTCCCTGTGGGGTGGTGTTCTGGTGGTGGCAACATATGTGACTGTTTGTTTGTTATATTTGTGCCACTGGCTTGCTCTATTTATTGTTATGTTTGTACCTGTCATGACACTGTTGCATATCACTATGAGATGGCAGGTATTGTGTTTCTCTGACTAACATAGTCATCTTGGTGTGATTATCTTCTGGTTGCTGTGGATTTGCTAAGGGTGCATGGTTTGACTATCCCCTTGTCAGTGATGTGTGTGTATTGCCACACAATATTGGGTATATTAGTTGTGTACTCACCAGGCTCTGGGATGTTTGTTAGTCCATATACGCTCACTGGTGATAGGATGGCCCGCACCTTCTCCTCCCAGGGCCTGATGTATAGTGGTTTGGCAGGAGGGCCACTGCCGGTGCGCTGGCTCACGATGTAATCCTTCTTTAGTAGGTCCCTGACCCTCCTGCGCACATCATACCACCTGTTCTGGATGTCTTCCTTTGTGCGCAAACATGGTGATTGTGCATTGACCCTGTCGACGATCCTCTCCCACATCTTGGTTTTCTGCGACATGGGGGTCTGTTGGACCAATGTGCCAAACAAGTGTGGCTCTACCCTGAGGATCTCATCTACCAGGACTTCCAATTCACTGTCTAGGAACTTATGATTCTTCTTTGGGGGCATGGTGATGGGTGGTGGTGGTGATTGATGTGTGTGTGTGTGTGTGCAAGTGAGGGTGTGTGTGTGAAGGTTTTGCTGGGTGTATGTGAGGGTGCTATTTGTTGAGGTGCTAATGGTGTGTGGCTTGTGTGATGGGTGAGCTGTGAGTGTGTCTGTGGTTGCTGTGTGATGGTGTTCTGTGCTGGCAGGTCAGTTGAATTTGCAAAGGATCATGGTAGATATTTGTGGCCTTTATATGGGTGGAGTTGGGGGTGTGTCCTTGTTCCCTGTTTTTTACCCCCTGTATTTATTGACTTTGTCATTGCTTGTTTGGCCCTTTTTTTTGTATTTTTCCATTTGTTTTTTTTGTGCATGTAGGAGACGTTCTTCTGACCGAGTAGGACGCTGCAGTTGTCTCGTGCCAGCTTCTCCGAGTCATTCACGCTGTGTTTCTGCTATGTTTATTGTGCGGCGTACGCGTCAGTCGCGGTGTGTTGCGTTGCTTCGGCTGGGTTTTGTATGCGTGCCGGTCGTGCGGCTTGGTCTCCGTGCGACTCGGTCTGGTTTTCCACGCATTGCATCGTACTACGCGGCTCGGAGTTCGCGTGTACGTTTCATTCGGGTTCCTTCCTGGTGCGTGTCGGTCGGTTCGATTCGCGTGGTTTTCCGGCCGGATAGCTTGTTTCCGTCCTGTTCGGTCGTTCGGCTTGTGTTCCGTACGAGTCGGTCGTGTTTCACATGCATTTCATCGTACTACCCAGGTCGGGTAGTGCCGGTACGTGTCGGTCGGACTTTATTCCGGGACCGAGTCGGTCGGGACGTTTTCCGGCCCGAATCGGAATCGGCCCCACAGTTCCTTTAAAAATAAAGAGCATCCTTCTACCAACGGCAATTTCCAAATGTCAAATACCTGTGGAAAAAACAACACAATCCCTCCCGCACAAATATACAGTAAAATCATTAAAAAACACACATAAACATACTGATAAAACCATACTCTAAATATAATTAAACATATATAGCAAACCCTAACACTGACCTATCAACGCACTAACCGCATTTTGCATACGCTAAGCTACAAATTAAGCCTCACAACAAACAGAAAATTCAGACATTACATACACTATAGACTATCTAACTACCTTCGTCCTACTCCTAAATTAAGCCTAAAAGCAATTAAATTAAACTTACCTTAACCGATGCGACGCAGCTTCCAACCGCAAGACAACACTAGAAAATAGAACTTAGGGGCTGATTACGATGGCGGGCGGACTTGGTCCGCCCGGCACTGTAGCGGTGATTGGGACAGCCCACCAGACATGCGGCGGTCCCACCACTGCAATTAGGATGCGACCGCCATACTGGCGGGCGCATCATGGACCTTTAACATTGCGGGCGGTGCTGCTGGCTGCAGCACCGTCCGCAATGTCAAAGGTGCTTGCACCGCATTTCCCGGCACCACGCGGTGCCTGCCACTTGGTGCATGGAAATTCAGGGGGGTACCATGGGTACCCCCCAGTGCAGCGACACCCCCCCACATGGGGGGCCCGCAACGGGCCCCCAAACACAATCCCCGCCAGCCTTTCCATGGCGGCATCGCTGCCATGGAAAGGCCTCCTAAAACTCACATCCTAATATGGTGGACGGTGCCTGCTAGGCACCGCCACCATATTAGTAGCACTGCTCTGCCCGCCAGGCAATCTGTGCGATTGCCACCGGCGGAAAAGCGGCGGACGGACTTTGCGTCCGCCGCGATACCCACCACCATCCTAATATGGCGGTGGGTAATTCTCAATTTGATGGCGGAACGATCGCCACCGCCGGCCCGGCGGTGGCGATCATTCCGCCATCGTAATGAGCCCCTTAGTTTGAAAAATGGCAGCCTAATTGAAATAATAAAAATACTTTTCTACATTAAACTCAATGTACATTAGAAATGTTATACAAAAAAGTTTCAAAAATACTTATTAATATTACTAATGTGAAAAATGTTTTTCTTTGCTGTTTAAAATTGTAAAATTATAGTAGTAAATATTAGAGCACAAATAATTTTTATTATTATACATTAAAAAAAATTATGTGAACTTATCATTGTAATAAAAAGAATTGTACTGCTTGCTAAAAATATGAAAAACTGTATTAATGTTAAAAAATATTTCTCTTTTAAAAAAATGCTTTCTTAGCTTTATAATATTGTTTATAGATACAATTTAAATAATATTATACAAAATATAATATTATTTATTAGGAATTATGCAAATAATATAAAAAACTTATACAATGAAAAAATTGTTACAAAATGTATGTTATGAATAATGTACATTATATGTAGTTATGTACTGCATATTTACAATATAAATAAATATTCTATAACTGTTATCCAAAAAAATATGTATTAAAAAAAATGTATAAAAACCAGTGGATAACTGCATCTTTTATTTGTAAAACATGTACATATTTACCAAATTCTCCATTATATAAAACATAAAAATGTTTCATACTGACTATACTTAAAAATTATATGTTTATGTTTAAATATGTACTAAATATGTAATGTATCAAAAAATAAAAAAATATTATTATTTCTCTTTATAACAATATATATATATATATCAAACAATATAAATAAAATAGAATGCATAATATTTCTTTGCTTGAGTCTTTGAATGAAAATAAAGACATAAATAAAATATAAATATTGTTCTGTATTTAATTCCTATATTATTTTTATTATTCTATATTTACAATAAAATAATTATCTTACATTAACTTGCTGTTATAAATCAATTTTTCTAATACACATATATAACATACTATTACCACTTAAACATACTTTTTTTTCATTAACCTTGCTCCAAAATAAAGAACTAGTTTTTTACTATTCCCACTCCACACTATATTAACTCAGGGAAAGTGCTAGACAATAAACATATAAAATATACTATTCCCACTCCAAACTAGAAAAAGTCAGGGAAGGTGCTGGACACTAAACATCTATAATTTACTATTCCGACTCCAAACTATAGTAACTCAGGGAAGGTGCTGGACACTAAACATATATAATTTACTATTCCCACTCCAAACTTTATTAACTCAGGGAAGGTGCTGGACACTAAACATATATAATTTACTATTTTCACTCCAAACTATATTAACTCAGGGAAGGTGCTGGACACTAAACATATATCATTTACTATTCCCACTCCAAACTATATGAACTCAGGGAGGGTGCTGGACACTAAACATATATAATTTACTAATTCCCACTCCAAACTATATGAACTCAGGGAAGGTGCTGGACACTAAACATATATAATTTACTATTCCCACTCCAAACTATATGAACTCAGGGAAGGTGCTGGACACTAAACATATATAATTTACTATTCCCACTCCAAACAATAGTAACTTAGGGATGGTGCGGGACACTAAACATATATAATTTACTATTCCCACTCCAAACTATATGAACTCAGGGAAGGTGCTGGACACTAAACATATATAATTTACTATTCCCACTCCAAACTATATTAACTCTGGGAAGGTGCTGGACCATAAACATATATAATTTACTATTCCCTCTCCAAACTATATTAACTTAGGGAAAGAGCTGGACACTAAACATATATAATTTACTATTCCCACTCCAAACTATATTAACTCAGGGAAGGTGATGGAGAATAAACATTTAAATTATAGCATTCCAACAACAAACTACAATAACACAGGGAAAGTGCTAACCACTAAGCATATATAATGTTATATTCGAACTCCAAACAACATTAACACATGGAAGGTGCAAAACAATTTACTCATAAAATGTAATATTCCCAATCAAAAGTACATAAACACATATAAAATACAATTTTTTTAAATTACTTTTTTATTTATAAATTATATTATAAGAAATAAATGTATTTTTTTTTTTTTAAATACATTTTAATTATTAGATTTTTATAAAAATAATAAACATAAACAAATGTACTTTTCATTTTTATAACATTAATAATTTCAAACCCAAACATTTAACATCCTCAAAGTTTAGAAATAAAATATTTTTTTATTAAAATTTTCAAATTTTTAAATTATATTACACATTTTAAAAAAAAGCACACTAATCCCATCTCAACACAAAACACCTCTACCTAAAATAAAAATGTTTTCATACATTTTTATTTTTTACTACTATGATCCCATAAAAAACAATAATATTTTTTTTGAAAAAGTTTATTTCAACGTTTTACTTTTTCCAATGTTTTTAAAATTTTAAACATTACTCCACAAAATTATCTGCAATACCCACAAATTCACACTATTAATATAATTTTGTTATTAATATTTGTAATTTTATTAGTATTTTTTTTTACATTTAAATATTTTTTTAAAACACTACCCCCTTATCCCCTATAAACCCAACATCTCACTCCTAAAAAACATTTTTAAAATTGTTTATTCATTATTTTTTTTATAAAAATATAATTTGTTCATAAACACTCCCCACCGTTATCTACTATAAACCCAGCATCCCCCTCCTAAAAAACATTTTTAAATTTCTTTATTACTATTTATTCATTTTTAAATTTTTTATTAAAAACACTCCCCACCCTTATCCCCCATAACCCCAACATCCCGCTCCCAAAAAACAATTTTAAATTTATTTATTATTACTTACATTTTTTTTAATTTAAACATTTTTTTTTAAAACACTCCCCACCCTTATCCCCTATAAACCCAACATGCCGCTCCTAAAAAAATCTTCAATAAAACATATCCAATTTATTAAAAATTATTTTTGCATTTACAAATATATACTATAATACAAAAATACACTACATTTACAAAATCAATATTTTTTAATAACAATATTTTCAAAATCGATATTTTTAACAACAATATTTTGTACAACACACTAAGAGGTCGATTCCGATTCGGGCCGGAAATTTCCCGACCGAGCCGGACCCGGAGAGATTTCCGACCGAATCGGACCCGTGCAGTCCGACCGAACGAGTCCGATGCGTCCGTATGTTATCGGACACGAGTCGGTCGGACTCCCATTGAACTCAATGGGAGCCGGTCGTACAACGCGTACGCGGGCTCCCATTGCCTCAATGGGTGCGAGGCGGACAAGGGCGCCCTCTACAGCGAGTACGCCGCGAGCGCCTCGCGGCGTACACGCACAGGTAGGGGGACCCTTGGGTCCCCCCTGTGTGCGCCTCGCACGGGTACGCGTACAGGGGGTCCGACACGGACCCCCAAAGTACGGCTCCGACAGCGAGTTCGAGTCGGACGGCGCGAGTCGGTCGGAGCGGTCGAGGTGCGCATCGTACTTACCCGGCCGGAAAACGTCTCCATTGCGCGGTGCGACTCGGGTCCGACCGAGTCGGTCGGAGCGGTACGGTCCGGGTACGAGTCGGTCGGAGCGGTCGGGTCGCCCGGACGAGTCGGTCGGCGACTCGCATCGTACTCGCTCGGCCGGACCCGCGTACGGTTCGGTCGGGAAACAGGCTTTCGCATGGCTTTTTTCCCGACCGAATGGTATTGGGTGCGCCTCCGACCGAGATCGGAATCGGCCCCTAAATCGATATTCTTGACATCGATATAATAAACCACGATATTTTTGACGATCGACATTAAAAACTCGATATTATAATACAACAATATTTTAAACTCGATAATATGCCTACTTACCTTGAAGAACACCGTCCTCCTGTGACCTCTCTCTGTAAGAGAAGCCCCAGTTTCAAACTTTCGTCTATGATGTGATGGCAGGATCCATCCAGTACTCGAAGATGGGGTCCATGTGTTAAAGCCATCACAGAAATCTTTCCTGGCGTCTGGGATAAAGACAATCATGTCTTCTTTGAAAAGGCTTCTCTGTAAGTCACTTGATAATACATTTTTCAGGTGAAGGAAGGAGCAGCAGTGGAAAAATCGACTCAGTTCAGTTTGAGATTAGGCCACAGATATGCAATGCACCTTTTGACTTTTCAAATCACTTTTGTAGTTAGTAGTTCACAGTCACATGCTTAAGGAAGTTATTGTTGCTGTTTTAAAAGAACTATTATTCTTCTGCTGTAAAAAGGGCAGTAAATAAAAAGAATTGTGCATGATTCCAGCCTCCTTCAAAGTAGTGTAACATTTGCGGGTTTGATGAAATAACCCTGAGCGCCTGAGCCCAAAATGTCACTAGCCATTCAATGGTGTCTCGCTGGATGTTGGGTCCAAGCTGTTAGTTGAGATGGGCAGAATTTGAATACATTTTCGGTCCTTTGAGCCCAATGTGACATGTCTAGGCCTTACGTTCATTAGAGAATATGCGGTTTCATGCCTTTTTGGTGCTTTTTACAAACTTCTCAGTTAGAGAAGGCAGTTTTCCGTAGAAAATATGGCCTATGCGGGGAGATGTTCACTGAATTTTTGATATTTGATGTACACACTTTTTCGCTCCGTAGCATTGCAATTAACACGTGTTACTATTGGCCAACCCAATAGAAGACAATGTATCAACTTAAGATGTATGAAAAGATGAACAATTCTTTTGAGATTCTGACGATTGACCAGTTCGCTAGACAGAGCAGACTGGAGACTAGCAGAAAAGGCTTAACTCCATGAGTTATTGGACGCAACAATGATGGAAAGGGGAGTAAGGCAGCAGGGAGCATTAGAGAGCTGAATAGATAGAGTGTTAGAGGAGAACAGAGGAAATGTAGTAAGAAACGTAACATGTGGAAACGGGGGAATGCGAAGACTCTTTATGCCTGGCCCACTCTATTTTAATATCGGTTAACCTCCAAGGGCAGCATTTTAAAACATGGTTTAACCTTTATATTACCACACTGTCCTCGATGTGGATTTTATGGGGTGGACCTCATACACATGTTTGCTACTTGTCCTAGTTTAGATGGCCTAAAAAGGGATATTAGCAGAATGTTAGAGACAAGGTTGGGGTTACAGATATCAATTACTCCCCAATTAATTATGTTAGGGGGTGCAAGAGTGAGATCCCACCACATGCGCAGGCTTTTATGTTTACAGCAATGACAATATTAAGGCTCTGTTTGGCCACAGGTTGGTTAGACCCTGTTCTGCCTTCAAGTCATCTGTGGATGGCTCGACTCTTAGCTATGTACCATATAGATACAGTAGTCTATACTCGGAAAGGCAGAGCGGATAAGAAAAGAGGACTGAAAGCATGGGCACCGCTGAAAACTTGGATTAGTGCCATGGTAGGGGAGGGTAGGAACGGAAGAATGGGTAGTAGTGAGGAGTGGGGGTACTGAAGGTGGAGGGCCCACAAGGTTTGATGGAATATACTGTGACAACTTAGCGGGGTTAGCCTATGATGAATATTTTTTTTTTGGGTTGAATATGTTTGTGTGTTGTTTCTTTTTCTTCCTTTGTTTTTTCTTGTCTTTCTTTTTATATATATAATATCCTCATTGACTGGTGGCATTTGGTACCTGTAACCTTCTAAGGAATGAAGATGGATATATTGGTTTTTGCTTGGAATGGGATCGGGGGGAGGGGCTGTTGGGGTGGTAATCACAAAATTGGTAAGAAAGATTGGTTAAAAAAAAAAGAAGTCAATGTACCAACTTGAGATTTTTTTCATTTATTTTTTAGAGTTTTATATAGCGCAAACTAGACCTGAGATATCGGGTATCAGAGCGCTTTACATAGCACCAGTTTCGTTACAGATGAACACATTTATTTTTGTTAGGCACGGAGAGATTAAGGGGCCGATTCCGATGTCGTCCGGAAGCACACCTAACACTATTCGTCCGGAAAAAAACCAAGCCGAACGCGTGTTCTCCGACCGATTTGAATACCCCACCGAACGAACAAGTACGATGCGCACAACAGCCCAGATTCCGAGCGAGCCGTACCTACCCAATCCAGCTCCTGTTCCCCGCCCGAGCCGGATCCGCAAACGCCGATTCGAGCCGCACGGAAGCAAATACACAGCACCTTCCGGCCGGACTAGTACGATGCGCGCTCCGTACGCGCCGAACCCGTCGCTACGTCCGGCACGTTTCAGCATCCGGGAGAGCCGCACATAAGCTCCGATTCGCGCCACAAGAAGATCCACAGCTACGAGACGAACAAGCCAGCGACGAGTACGAGTCGAAGACACGCGAAACCCGAACGAGACGACCCAACCATGAATCCCATCGCGCAGGTCCTACCTATACTCTACATCTATTACCGGGACCGGTTCGGACACGTACGGCGCAGACGGTAAGTCAAACACCCACAACACAAACAAACGACACGTACCCGAAATATGTCACACACACATAGGGATGCACAAATGACGTACACTAGCAACAGCACAATCATAGGGGTGGGATGGCCATCACCAATGCCATACACACCCATAGGGGCCTGGATGCCTGCCACCACCACCACCCCTACTCATGGGGGCCTGGATGCCCATCACTACTACCATCCCCACTCATGGGGGGCTGGATGCCTATCACTACTACCATCCCCACTCATGGGGGGCAGGATGCCCATCACTACTACCATCCCCACTCATGGGGTGCAGGATGCCTGCCACCACTACCATCCCCACTCATGGGGGGCAGGATGCCTATCACTACTACCATCCCCACTCATGGGGGGCAGGATGCCTATCACTACTACCATCCTCACTCATGGGGGGCAGGATGCCTGCCACCACTACCATCCCCACTCATGGGGGGCAGGATGCCTATCACTACTTCCATCCCCACTCATGGGGGGCAGGATGCCTATCACTACTACCATCCCCACTCATGGGGGGCTGGATGCCTATCACTACTACCATCCCCACTCATGGGGGGCTGGATGCCTATCACTACTACCATCCCCACTCATGGGGGCCTGGATGCCTATCACTACTACCATCCCCACTCATGGGGGCCTGGATGCCTATCACTACTACCATCCCCACTCATGGGGGGCCTGGATGCCTATCACTACTACCATCCCCACTCATGGGGGCCTGGATGCCTATCACTACTACCATCCCCACTCATGGGGGGCCTGGATGCCTATCACTACTACCATCCCCACTCATGGGGGGCTGGATGCCTATCACTACTACCATCCCCACTCATGGGGGCAGGATGCCCATCACTACTACCATCCCCACTCATGGGGGCAGGATGCCTGCCACCACTACCATCCCCACTCATGGGGGGCAGGATGCCTATCACTACTACCATCCCCACTCATGGGGGGCAGGATGCCTATCACTACTACCATCCTCACTCATGGGGGGCTGGATGCCTATCACTACTACCATCCCCACTCATGGGGGCCTGGATGCCTATCACTACTACCATCCCCACTCATGGGGGGCAGGATGCCTGCCACCACTACCATCCCCACTCATGGGGGGCAGGATGCCTATCACTACTATTATCCCCACTCATGGGGGGCAGGATGCCTATCACTACTACCATACTCACTCATGGGGGGCTGGATGCCTATCACTACTACCATCCCCACTCATGGGGGCCTGGATGCCTATCACTACTACCATCCCAACTCATGGGGGGCAGGATGCCTGCCACCACTACCATCCCCACTCATGGGGGGCAGGATGCCTATCACTACTACCATCCTCACTCATGGGGGACTGGATGCCTATCACTACTACCATCCCCACTCATGGGGGGCCTGGATGCCTATCACTACTACCATCCCCACTCATGGGGGCCTGGATGCCTATCACTACTACCATCCCCACTCATGGGGGCCTGGATGCCTATCACTACTACCATCCCCACTCATGGGGGGCTGGATGCCTATCACTACTACCATCCCCACTCATGGGGGGCAGGATGCCCATCACTACTACCATCCCCACTCATTGGGGGCAGGATGCCTGCCACCACTACCATCCCCACTCATGGGGGCAGGATGCCTATCACTACTACCATCCCCACTCATGGGGGGCAGGATGCCTATCACTACTACCATCCTCACTCATGGGGGCTGGATGCCTATCACTACTACCATCCCCACTCATGGGGGCCTGGATGCCTATCACTACTACCATCCCAACTCATGGGGGGCAGGATGCCTGCCACCACTACCATCCCCACTCATGGGGGGCAGGATGTGTATCACTACTACCATCCCCACTCCTGGGGGGCAGGATGCCTATCACTACTACCATCCCCACTCATGGGGGCCTGGATGCCTATCACTACTACCATCCCCCCTCATGGGGGGCAGGATGCCTGCCACCACTACCATCCCCACTCATGGGGGGCAGGATGCCTATCACTACTACCATCCTTACTCATGGGGGCTGGATGCCTATCACTACTACCATCACCACTCATGGGGGCCTGGATGCCTATCACTACTACCATCCCCACTCATGGGGGCCTGGATGCCTATCACTACTACCATCCCCACTCATGGGGGCAGGATGCCTGCCACCACTACCATCCCCACTCATGGGGGGCAGGATGCCTATCACTACTACCATCCCCACTCATGGGGGGCAGGATGCCTATCACTACTACCATCCTCACTCATGGGGGGCTGGATGCCTATCACTACTACCATCCTCACTCATGGGGGCTGGATGCCTATCACTACTACCATCACCACTCATGGGGGCCTGGATGCCTATCACTACTACCATCCCCACTCATGGGGGGCAGGATGCCTGCCACCACTACCATCCCCACTCATGGGGGGCAGGATGCCTATCACTACTACCATCCTCACTCATGGGGGGCTGGATGCCTATCACTACTACCATCACCACTCATGGGGGCCTGGATGCCTATCCCTACTACCATCCCCACTCATGGGGGCAGGATGCCTGCCACCACTACCATCCCCACTCATGGGGGCAGGATGCCTATCACTACTACCATCCCCACTGATGGGGGGCCTGGATGCCTATCACTACTACCATCCCCACTCATGGGGGCTGGATGCCTATCACTACTACCATCACCACTCATGGGGGCCTGGATGCCTATCACTACTACCATCCCCACTCATGGGGGCAGGATGCCTGCCACCACTACCATCCCCACTCATGGGGGGCAGGATGCCTATCACTACTACCATCCCCACTCATGGGGGCCTGGATGCCTATCACTACTACCATCCCCACTCATGGGGGCTGGATGCCTATCACTACTACCATCCCCACTCATGGGGGGCTGGATGCCTGCCACTACCACCACCCCTACTCATAGGACGGGTAATGCATGACACAACCAGCATACTCCCACATAAGGAATCACAGAAAATTACATCCACCCAAACAACATGACAAGCGTGTGTAGTCCATGTCAAATGCCAACAACACAAAACATGACAATGAACATACAATGTGACCCACTGTCACATGTGTGACACATAAAAGTGTGTGGCCTCCACAATACAAGCCGACCATGGCCACTGTGGCAATGGGGCCCAAAGCCCCATCACCACAGTCACCTAAAGGTAAGTGTGGGGTCCAAGGCTGATGCACCTTTTGATCAGTGTGGCAATGGGGCCTAAAGCACCATCACCACAGTCACCAAAAGGTAAGTGTGGGGTCCATGGCTGATGCACCTTTTGATCAGTGTGGCAATGGGGCCCAAAGCCCCATCACCACAGTCACCAAAATGTAAGTGTGGGGTCTAAGGCTGATGCACCTTTTGATCAGTGTGGCAATGGGGCCTAAAGCACCATCACCACAGTCACCAAAAGGTAAGTGTGGGGTCCAAGGCTGATGCACCTTTTGATCAGTGTGGCAATGGGGCCCAAAGCACCATCACCACGGTGATCATAAGGTAAGTGTAGGCATGGTAAAAGCTGCCAAAGACAAACTGTATGGATGAATCCTGGTCACACAACAACTAAAACATCTGTGGCATAGTAGTGCTTGTGTACCATTGCAACATAGATTGGGCGAGGCTAACAGTGCAGTGACACAGAAACATCGTTTTGGCCATGTGCATACAAACATCACACATGGGGGACCACATTGCCAACAATCAGCCAATTACACAATGACAGAAGTGACCATCATGATGCTGACCCACATATCTGCACCTATGGACACACAAATGTATATAACCTGTGGAGACTGTCGATGTCAGGTGAACAAATACCATACCATGGCAGCAATGGGACATACAAACCATGATCATTGTGCTGACTGATGACCCAGGAGTCCCTGGGAGTGCAGGGGAAAATCACCAAACAAGATACAGCCAATGGCACACTACAGAAATGCCAATGCAGTGATGCAAATGCACTAACACAAACAGGCAGACTCACACTGCATATCAAACACAACAGGTGATGGGGGTGTGTGCCAGTGTCCCCAGGCAACCACACAACACATGAGGAGGCCTGAATCCCAATTACACAGATGTGTATACAGTGCCACACACAAGTAACTCATGGATTGGATTCCCCTATGTGGGCAATCTGGCATTGTTAGATGAGAGGGAGCCCAAATTACACATGTCACACAAGCTTGTAGGAACAGCAACTAACACAGCAAGAGACACACCCACCACAGCACTACCCCCAGGGACCCCACATTGTGCAGACACTAGCCTGCATGACAATTCCACTGTGATGACAAAGGTAGATGTTGATCACACTGTGAACCACAGCCATGTGTCCTCAGCTACAAACTACCATCACACCTACACAAGCTCCAATCAATCAGCAGGGCCTGCCAGCCAAGGCCAATATGGAGGTAGTGGTCTAGCCGTGCAACAACTCACATTTGCACACTCAACACCACACACCCTGATCTCCACCAATGTGCAGCAGTGAAGCTCACATGGACTGGTGACATTGCACATACACCCATGACAATCCCAGGGGTGGTGGGGGAACTAAGGTGCAGAAACCCATCACACATGCCCACTCAACATGACTCGTCTATGTATGACACACAGCACAGTACGCCGTACATGCGCATGATGTGAAATCTACCACAAACAATGGGATCCTGGCCATAGTCACACACCAACGAAGAAGCCAAGGTGAGACACAAAGAACACACGTACACAACTTCCAACATTGCAGCTCTGACCCTGAGGAGTGGCAGCAGTCACACACACAACGCGTCACAATCACTGAAAGCAACCACAAACTCAAAATCACATTACTTGTGTAAACAACAAGTGCCAAGGGGAATCCTGAATGTGTCCCATCAGCGTTTGCCCACATCCCCAGCCCTGACAACAAAGACAACCTGGGATGACAACCTCATGAACATCAGTTTGCCATGCACCCACATCACGGAGAAACCAGGTCCAAGATGCTGGATGAACACATACCAACTCTGCAAGCATCACAAACAGGAACATCCCTAGGGACACAGCCTGTGTATGAAAAGGGAAGGGAACATGCACAGACATGCTCACACAACACACAACACGGGCACACGCAATGTCACCAGATTACACACAGCCATGAGGGCACTCCACTCCTGTGGAAGGTCCACTGTGCCAAACCTTGTCTGTGCACGACTCAAACATATCAGCAGGACACTCCGTCAGTGAGTCAACAACTACAACACACAGAAGCCTCTGCTCACATCAGCCTGGGTACGGGAGTGTCACGTCAGTCATCTGCATACACCCAAAACACGTGGCAATCCAGTTGTACTGTATACACAGATGAGTCCTCCAAAATTGATGTGCAAAACTGCATGTCCAGTGGAGACGGGAACACAGTCAGGGTACTTGGAACTTTGGACAGTGGTAAGCCCAACAGATGTGCAACAGTGTAGGACAAAGATGGTAATCTACAAATGCTAAACGTACATCCCTGTGTCAAATGCTGAACATTACACCCTCAGACTGCAGCAAGGGATGCTATAGATCCAGACTAGGGGGCCAATTCCGATTCCGGCCGGAAAACGTACCGACCGACTCGGAGCCGGAATACATTCCGACCGACACGTACCGGTGCAGCCCGACCCGCCAAGTACGATGAGAAGCGAGCAAAACCCGACCGACTCGTACGGAACACAAGCCGAAGGACCGAGCCGCGCGGAAAACAGCAATCCGGCCGGAAAAACACGCGATTCGAACCGACCGACTCGCACCCGGAACAATACCGAACGAGACGTACCCGCGGACTCCCACCCGCCAAGTACGATGCAAGGCGTGGAAAACACGACCGAGTCGCACGGAGGACAAGCCGTACGACCGACACCCATACAAAACTGCGAGCCGAAGCAACCCAAAACACCGCGACCGACGCGTACGCAGCATAGAAAACAGCACAAACACAGCGTGAACGAAACGGACGAGCCCGTACGAGACAACTGCAGGGTCCGATTCGGTCACAAGAACGTCTCCTACATGCACGAAAAGTACAAAGGGAAAATACAAAAAAAGGCCAAACAAGCAATTACAAAGCCAATAAATACTGGGGGGAGGGGCAGGGAACAAAGACACACCCACAACTCCACCCATATAAAGGACACAAATCCCTACCATGATCCTTTGCAAATTCAAATTACCTGCCAGCACTCAACAGACAGCAACCACACACCCACAGCTCATCCATCACACAAGCCACACACCATCAGCACCACAACAAATAGAAACCTCACATACACCTAGCAAAACACACACTCACACACATTCACCTGCACACCAACACACACATCACTCACCATCACCACCCATCACCATGCCCCCAAAGAAGAATCACAAGTTCCTAGATAGTGAATTGGAAGTCCTGGTAGATGAGATCCTCAGGGTAGAGCCACAGCTCTTTGGTACACTGGTCCAACAGACACCCATGTCACAGAAAACAAAGATGTGGGAGAGGATCGTCGACAGGGTGAACGCACAATCACCATGTTTGCGCTTAAAGACAGACATCCAGAACAGGTGGTATGACGTGCGCAGGAGGGTCAAGGAGCTGCTGAAGAAGGACTACATCTTGAGCCAATACACCGGCAGTGGCCCTCCTGCCAAGCCAGTATACCTCAGGCCCTGGGAGGAGAAGGTGCGGGCCATCCTACCACCAGTGAGCGTCTATGGACTAGAAAACATCCCAGAGCCTGGTGAGTACACAACAAATGTACACAATATTCTGCGACTACACACACACATCACTGTCAAGGGGAGAGTCAAACCATGCACTCTTAGCAAATACACAGCAACCAGAACAGAATCATCCCAAAATGTGTATGTCACTCAGAGAAACACAACACATGCCATCACAAAGTGACATTTAACTGTGTCATCACATGTACAAACACAACTACAACTACAGCTAGGCAGTGGCACAAATATAACTGACAAACACATCCAGACAAGTAGCCACCACTACAACACCAGCACACAGTGAAGCCCACTGAAAGAAAGGAAATATGTGTATGCTGGGCAAGTCAGTGTAGCCAATAGCATGATGGGAGTTGTAGGCACAGATATTGCTCACCCCCACAACTGTCCCATCAACACCACCCTGAACCATGCGCACATCACAGGGAGTGGAAAACAACTTACAAGATGGCTGACACTGGCTACTGCTGTGGGGAGCACAAGGCCTTGCTGGCAACTGTGCACCAACCAACAGCAGGACACCACTGACTGACATCCTGAAAGACAACTTGCACTCCCTGCAATGGAAGCACGTTCCATGGTGGGATATCTGGCTGGGTGGGAAGGAGGACTCACAGCCCTGACCATAGTTACCAGCAGCGTTTCTCACACACACCCCTAACACAAACGCCACAAAACTCCCCTGGGAGAATGCATTGCCTCACACTCCAATCAAATATCCCACAAAGAACCACAACCCTGGGTCATGCTGAGTGAAGCACAGGGACACACATGGGACTTGTAGCAAAACTAACCCCAGGATAACACTGTCAGCCATCTTGTCAGCACAGGCACACAACCCCACAGGGAAGCAGAGTCAAAGGGAAGGAAGCATGGGCATGCTGGGAAGGGGGGTGGAGGCAATAGCATGATGGGAGTGGTAGTCACAGCTCAACATCCCCCACCCACATGGCCCAGCAAGCTCACACTCAAGCAAGCACACCCCACAGAGAGTGGAAAGCCCCATCAAAGATGTCTGACACTGGTGCTCTGTTGTGGGGAGCACAAGGCCATGCTGGGAACTGGCCACCAACCAACAGCAGGACACCACTGTCAGCCATCTTGCCATTGCTCTCACACTCACACACAGTGAAGTCCACCCAAAAGCAAGTAAGTATGGGCATGCTGGGAAGTGGGGTGGAGGCAATAGCATGATGGGAGTGGTAGTCACAGCTCAACATCCCCCACCCACATGGCCCAGCAAGCTCACACTCAAGCATGCACACCCCACAGAGAGTGGAAAGCCCCATCAAAGATGTCTGACACTGGTGCTCTGTTGTGGGGAGCACAAGGCCATGCTGGGAACTGGCCACCAACTAACATCAGGACACCACTGCCAGCCATCTTGCCATTGCTCTCACACTCACACACACTGAAGTCCACCCAAAAGCAAGTAAGTATGGGCATGCTGGGAAGTGGGGTGGAGGCAATAGCATGATGGGAGTGGTAGTCACAGCTCAACATCCCCCACCCACATGGCCCAGCAAGCTCACACTCAAGCATGCACACCCCACAGAGAGTGGAAAGCCCCATCAAAGATGTCCGACACTGGTGCTCTGTTGTGGGGAGCACAAGGCCATGCTGGGAACTGGCCACCAACTAACATCAGGACACCACTGCCAGCCATCTTGCCATTGCTCTCACACTCACACACACTGAAGTCCACCCAAAAGCAAGTAAGTATGGGCATGCTGGGAAGTGGGGTGGAGGCAATAGCATGATGGGAGTGGGAGGCACAGATATTGGTCACCCCCACAACTGTCCCATCAACACCACCCTGAACCATGCGCACATCACAGGGAGTGGAAAACAACTGACAAGATGGCTGACACTGGGCACTGCTGTGGGGAGCACAAGGCCCTGCTGGCAACTGTGCAACAACCAACAGCAGGACACCACTGCCAGCCATCTTGCCATTGCTCTCACACTCACACACACTGAAGTCCACCCAAAAGCAAGTAAGTATGGGCATGCTGGGAAGTGGGGTGGAGGCAATAGCATGATGGGAGTGGTAGTCACAGATATTGGTCACCCCCACAACTGTCCCATCAACACCACCCTGAACCATGCGCACATCACAGGGAGTGGAAAACAACTGACAAGATGGCTGACACTGGGCACTGCTGTGGGGAGCACAAGGCCCTGCTGGCAACTGTGCAACAACCAACAGCAGGACACCACTGTCAGCCATCTTGCCATTGCTCTCACACTCACACACACTGAAGTCCACCCAAAAGCAAGTAAGTATGGGCATGCTGGGAAGTGGGGTGGAGGCAATAGCATGATGGGAGTGGTAGGCACAGATATTGCTCACCCTCACAATTGGCCCATCAACACCACACTCAACCATGCTCACATCACAGGGAGTGGAAAAGGACTCACAAGATGGCTGACACTGGCTACTGCTGTGGGGAGCACAAGGCCCTGCTGGCAACTGTGCAACAACCAACAGCAGGACACCACTGACTGACATCTTGAAAGACAACTTGCACTCCCTGCAATGGAAGCACGGTCCATGGTGGGCTATCTGGCTGGGTGGGAAGGAGGACTCACAGCACTGACCATAGTCACAAGCACCTCCCCTCACACCCCCCCCCTCAACACATACTCCACAGAAGCCACCTGGCGAAATGCAAAGCCTCACATCCTAACTCAAGGTCCCACAAAGAACCACCACCCTGGGTCATGCTGTGTGAAGCACAGGGACACTCCTGGGACATTTAGCCAAACAACTGCCCGGACAACACTCCCAGCCATCCTGTCAGCACAGGCAGCCCACCCCACAGGGAAGCAGAGTCAAAAGGAAGGAAGTATGGGCATGCTGGGAAGGGGGGTGGAGGCAATAGCATGATGGGAGTTGTAGGCACAGATATTGCTCACCCTCACAATTGGCCCATCAACACCACACTCAACCATGCTCACATCACAGGGAGTGGAAAAGGACTCACAAGATGGCTGACACTGGCTACTGCTGTGGGGAGCACAAGGCCCTGCTGGCAACTGTGCACCAACCAACAGCAGGACACCACTGACTGACATCCTGAAAGACAACTTGCACTCCCTGCAATGGAAGCACGTTCCATGGTGGGATATCTGGCTGGGTGGGAAGGAGGACTCACAGCCCTGACCATAGTTACCAGCAGCGTTTCTCACACACACCCCTAACACAAACTCCACAAAACTCACCTGGGAGAATGCATTGCCTCACACTCCAATCAAATATCCCACAAAGAACCACAACCCTGGGTCATGCTGAGTGAAGCACAGGGACACACATGGGACTTGTAGCAAAACTAACCCCAGGATAACACTGTCAGCCATCTTGTCAGCACAGGCACACAACCCCACAGGGAAGCAGAGTCAAAGGGAAGGAAGCATGGGCATGCTGGGAAGGGGGGTGGAGGCAATAGCATGATGGGAGTGGTAGTCACAGCTCAACATCCCCCACCCACATGGCCCAGCAAGCTCACATTCAAGCAAGCACACCCCACAGAGAGTGGAAAGCCCCATCAAAGATGTCTGACACTGGTGCTCTGTTGTGGGGAGCACAAGGCCATGCTGGGAACTGGCCACCAACCAACAGCAGGACACCACTGTCAGCCATCTTGCCATTGCTCTCACACTCACACACAGTGAAGTCCACCCAAAAGCAAGTAAGTATGGGCATGCTGGGAAGTGGGGTGGAGGTAATAGCATGATGGGAGTGGTAGTCACAGCTCAACATCCCCCACCCACATGGCCCAGCAAGCTCACACTCAAGCATGCACACCCCACAGAGAGTGGAAAGCCCCATCAAAGATGTCTGACACTGGTGCTCTGTTGTGGGGAGCACAAGGCCATGCTGGGAACTGGCCACCAACTAACATCAGGACACCACTGCCAGCCATTTTGCCATTGCTCTCACACTCACACACACTGAAGTCCACCCAAAAGCAAGTAAGTATGGGCATGCTGGGAAGTGGGGTGGAGGCAATAGCATGATGGGAGTGGTAGTCACAGATATTGGTCACCCCCACAACTGTCCCATCAACACCACCCTGAACCATGCGCACATCACAGGGAGTGGAAAACAACTGACAAGATGGCTGACACTGGGCACTGCTGTGGGGAGCACAAGGCCCTGCTGGCAACTGTGCAACAACCAACAGCAGGACACCACTGCCAGCCATCTTGCCATTGCTCTCACACTCACACACACTGAAGTCCACCCAAAAGCAAGTGAGTATGGGCATGCTGGGAAGTGGGGTGGAGGCAATAGCATGATGGGAGTGGTAGTCACAGATATTGGTCACCCCCACAACTGTCCCATCAACACCACCCTGAACCATGCGCACATCACAGGGAGTGGAAAACAACTGACAAGATGGCTGACACTGGGCACTGCTGTGGGGAGCACAAGGCCTTACTGGCAACTGTGCACCAACCAACAGCAGGACACCACTGACTGACATCCTGAAAGACAACTTGCACTCCCTGCAATGGAAGCACGTTCCATGGTGGGATATCTGGCTGGGTGGGAAGGAGGACTCACAGCCCTGACCATAGTTACCAGCAGCGTTTCTCACACACACCCCTAACACAAACTCCACAAAACTCACCTGGGAGAATGCATTGCCTCACACTCCAATCAAATATCCCACAAAGAACCACAACCCTGGGTCATGCTGAGTGAAGCACAGGGACACACATGGGACTTGTACCAAAACTAACCCCAGGATAACACTGTCAGCCATCTTGTCAGCACAGGCACACAACCCCACAGGGAAGCAGAGTCAAAGGGAAGGAAGCATGGGCATGCTGGGAAGGGGGAGTGGAGGCAATAGCATGATGGGAGTGGTAGTCACAGCTCAACATCCCCCACCCACATGGCCCAGCAAGCTCACACTCAAGCAAGCACACCCCACAGAGAGTGGAAAGCCCCATCAAAGATGTCTGACACTGGTGCTGTGTTGTGGGGAGCACCAGGCCATGCTGGGAACTGGCCACCAACCAACAGCAGGACACCACTGTCAGCCATCTTGCCATTGCTCTCACACTCACACACAGTGAAGTCCACCCAAAAGCAAGTAAGTATGGGCATGCTGGGAAGTGGGGTGGAGGCAATAGCATGATGGGAGTGGTAGTCACAGCTCAACATCCCCCACCCACATGGCCCAGCAAGCTCACACTCAAGCATGTACACCCCACAGAGAGTGGAAAGCCCCATCAAAGATGTCTGACACTGGTGCTCTGTTGTGGGGAGCACAAGGCCATGCTGGGAACTGGCCACCAACTAACATCAGGACACCACTGCCAGCCATCTTGCCATTGCTCTCACACTCACACACACTGAAGTCCACCCAAAAGCAAGTAAGTATGGGCATGCGGGAAGTGGGGTGGAGGCAATAGCATGATGGGAGTGGTAGGCACAGATATTGGTCACCCCCACAACTGTCCCATCAACACCACCCTGAACCATGCACACATCACAGGAGTGGAAAACAACTGACAAGATGGCTGACACTGGGCACTGCTGTGGGGAGCACAAGGCCCTGCTGGCAACTGTGCAACAACCAACAGCAGGACACCACTGCCAGCCATCTTGCCATTGCTCTCACACTCACAC
The DNA here is from genome assembly GCA_963921515.1 of Calotriton arnoldi. Lineage (NCBI taxonomy): Eukaryota > Metazoa > Chordata > Amphibia > Caudata > Salamandridae > Calotriton > Calotriton arnoldi. The sequence goes on along the minus strand of CAWUFW010003204.1, from coordinate 2,211 downwards.
ACACTGAAGTCCACCCAAAAGCAAGTAAGTATGGGCATGCTGGGAAGTGGGGTGGAGGCAATAGCATGATGGGAGTGGTAGTCACAGATATTGGTCACACCCACAACTGTCCCATCAACACCACCCTGAACCATGCGCACATCACAGGGAGTGGAAAACAACTGACAAGATGGCTGACACTGGGCACTGCTGTGGGGAGCACAAGGCCTTGCTGGCAACTGTGCACCAACCAACAGCAGGACACCACTGACTGACATCCTGAAAGACAACTTGCACTCCCTGCAATGGAAGCACGTTCCATGGTGGGATATCTGGCTGGGTGGGAAGGAGGACTCACAGCCCTGACCATAGTTACCAGCAGCGTTTCTCACACACACCCCTAACACAAACTCCACAAAACTCACCTGGGAGAATGCATTGCCTCACACTCCAATCAAATATCCCACAAAGAACCACAACCCTGGGTCATGCTGAGTGAAGCACAGGGACACACATGGGACTTGTAGCAAAACTAACCCCAGGATAACGCTGTCAGCCATCTTGTCAGCACAGGCACACAACCCCACAGGGAAGCAGAGTCAAAGGGAAGGAAGCATGGGCATGCTGGGAAGGGGGGTGGAGGCAATAGCATGATGGGAGTGGTAGTCACAGCTCAACATCCCCCACCCACATGGCCCAGCAAGCTCACACTCAAGCAAGCACACCCCACAGAGAGTGGAAAGCCCCATCAAAGATGTCTGACACTGGTGCTCTGTTGTGGGGAGCACAAGGCCATGCTGGGAACTGGCCACCAACCAACAGCAGGACACCACTGTCAGCCATCTTGCCATTGCTCTCACACTCACACACAGTGAAGTCCACCCAAAAGCAAGTAAGTATGGGCATGCTGGGAAGTGGGGTGGAGGCAATAGCATGATGGGAGTGATAGTCACAGCTCAACATCCCCCACCCACATGGCCCAGCAAGCTCACACTCAAGCATGCACACCCCACAGAGAGTGGAAAGCCACATCAAAGATGTCTGACACTGGTGCTCTGTTGTGGGGAGCACACGGCCATGCTGGGAACTGGCCACCAACTAACATCAGGACACCACTGCCAGCCATCTTGCCATTGCTCTCACACTCACACACACTGAAGTCCACCCAAAAGCAAGTAAGTATAGGCATGCTGGGAAGTGGGGTGGAGGCAATAGCATGATGGGAGTGGTAGTCACAGATATTGGTCACCCCCACAACTGTCCCATCAACACCACCCTGAACCATGCGCACATCACAGGGAGTGGAAAACAACTGACAAGATGGCTGACACTGGGCACTGCTGTGGGGAGCACAAGGCCCTGCTGGCAACTGTGCAACAACCAACAGCAGGACACCACTGCCAGCCATCTTGCCATTACTCTCACACTCACACACACTGAAGTCCACCCAAAAGCAAGTAAGTATGGGCATGCTGGGAAGTGGGGTGGAGGCAATAGCATGATGGGAGTGGTAGTCACAGATATTGGTCACCCCCACAACTGTCCCATCAACACCACCCTGAACCATGCGCACATCACAGGGAGTGGAAAACAACTGACAAGATGGCTGACACTGGGCACTGCTGTGGGGAGCACAAGGCCCTGCTGGCAACTGTGCAACAACCAACAGCAGGACACCACTGTCAGCCATCTTGCCATTGCTCTCACACTCACACACACTGAAGTCCACCCAAAAGCAAGTAAGTATGGGCATGCTGGGAAGTGGGGTGGAGGCAATAGCATGATGGGAGTGGTAGGCACAGATATTGCTCACCCTCACAATTGGCCCATCAACACCACACTCAACCATGCTCACATCACAGGGAGTGGAAAAGGACTCACAAGATGGCTGACACTGGCTACTGCTGTGGGGAGCACAAGGCCCTGCTGGCAACTGTGCTACAACCAACAGCAGGACACCACTGACTGACATCCTGAAAGACAACTTGCACTCCCTGCAATGGAAGCACAGTCCATGGTGGGCTATCTGGCTGGGTGGGAAGGAGGACTCACAGCACTGACCATAGTCACAAGCACCTCCCCTCACACCCCCCCTCAACACATACTCCACAGAAGCCACCTGGCGGAATGCAAAGCCTCACATCCTAACTCAAGGTCCCACAAAGAACCACCACCCTGGGTCATGCTGTGTGAAGCACAGGGACACTCCTGGGACATTTAGCCAAACAACTG